>VWZX01001131.1:600000-1162763 GCA_013399015.1 Galbula dea | reverse complement strand
AATTGCACAGTTAGAACCAAAGCTTGTTTCTTTTCTTGTTTGGCTTCTGGTCTTGCAAACTCAGAGCAGCTGGGGAGTTTTGTCTATGTGATGACTCCACTTGTTTCAGCTGTTGGAGGTGGGGTGGGGGGCACTTTGCAGCCCCTTCCCCAGGTGTAAATGAAGGCTGGTTCCAATCAGGTCAGCTGAGGAGCACCTGCTCCAATCACCCCAGAGGAGAAGCAGGCCTTAAAGCAGTGCCTTGCAGAGGAGATAAGAGAGCTTCAGAAAGGGGAAGTTTTAGGAGAATTGTGGCAAGTCTGTGCAAATGAGTGTTTGCCAGCAGCTGCAGAGGTAGGTACCTCCTCTTTTTATGGGTTTGAATGATTTAGTAAGTTTTCTCTCAGATTTTTTTTGCATTTGCTTTACTGATAACTGAGTATCTCTCCAATCAGGTTTGAAAATGTCGTTCCTTGCTTAGCTTCTGTTTCATATTACAAAGAGGTTTTATTTCTTTTCTCTTTGGAGATGTGTGTTTTCTAGCCAAAATGTTTGTGACTTTACTGAAAAACTAGGAGGCACAGATGATGTAATGCTGTTTATCAAGGAATAGAGCAAGAAAACAAGAAAAAAACCCAACTGTAGCATTCCATTGCTTAGGAGATTGGTTTTTCTGACATAAAAGCTAAAATTGATATAAAATTGATATAATGCTATATAGTTTCTTCTATGTGAATGTGGGTTGCCCTCTAGTGAAGAGAAGGAAAAAGCTTGCTTAAAAAGAGCTGGACTGTAACTGTGCATTGCAACAGAAAATGACTAAATCCTATGGTAAATTAGTAGTAAGTCACAGAACCTCCTGGCTTCATGTGCTAAGGGACAAACACTGGAAGCTAGGTAATTTCTGTCCTGAGAATTTTTAAGAACAAAGGTTTAGTAATACCTTGATTTAATCATTGTAACTGGGGTGGTGCAATGTAAAATGAGTTCATCTCTTTTCCCAGAATCTGAAATCCATGGCCAAGGGATGGTGGGGCCAGGTCAGAATCTTGGCAACTTCTTCAGCTGCAGCATCACAAAGGTTCTCCTTTGCCCAAGGAGAGCCCAGGCAACTGGGAGTGCAGATGCCTGGGTGGCTCACCTGCTCTCCTGTACAGATTCAGGATCTTGGTGTGTAAACAGTTATGGTAGCATGTGGTTTTTAATCCCCTGTTTCCACCTGCATCTGGAAATACCAAACATTCTTCCTTTAAGGTGAAGCTCAACCTGAGACACAAGCAAGAGCCTTTGGAAACCTGGAGTTTCGTGCCACATTGGCAGCTGATGGCGCAGATGCTTTTCCTCTAGTAAACCAGCCTGGTTCTGGTGGTTTCAGACTGTCCTCTGCTCCACTCTTCCAGGTAAGCTTTCTGGTAAGTATAGCACAGGAATTCTTTCATGCTAAAAGATGACTGGGGTGGAGAACTGAGCATGCAGATCATCAGGGGCACTGTGACTGTAACAGACTTCAGCAACACGTTTACTTTGTTCTCTCTCCCTAACAGTGGAGAAACAATGATGGCATTGCTTTTAACACTGAGTTACCCTGCTGCAGCCTTCCTGCTGTTGCAGACACATACACCTGTTAACTGAAATGCATGAGGTCTTTTTTTTTTTGGTCTCCTGAAGTGGGGTGGTTCTTGCCTAAAACAAGATTGCTGTTTTGTTAGGTAAATGCAGTAGCCTTTCTGCATTAACACTAAAGAGAACTAGGCTCTCTTAAACCATAGTTCACTTGACCTACTTCAGCAGCCTGCATTAAGAAAAGACTAATCCCATCCCCAAGAGCCTATTTGTGCTGTTGACTTTGATTAGATGTAACTGGCAGCAAACTGGGACATCTGCCTGGAGAAACCTGATGCTTGGTGTTTTCCAGTTTATAGTAAGTGTGCATGGAAGGCTTCTTCTGGTTTGTTTGTATGTGCTTGGTGGTTTTTATTTCCTCTAAGGTGGCAGCCGGCCAAAAATGGCACATCCACACTGTTTACAGAGTCTGATTGAAAGAGAACACGCACAGGCACAATGGCAAAAGAAGGCTTGACTACCACCCCATGTTGTCCTCTGCTAAAGGAAGAGTTAGCACCTCAGCCTTTAAATGCAGCAGAGGAGCCAACCTCGATGCCTCAGTCTTCATGCAAGACATTGGAGCAGGTAAAACCAGAGGCAGGAATATTCAGCATTGACCATTCTGACAAAGATGTCAGCAGCCAGAACAACGAGGTCTTAGCAGGCATGCTGCACCACAGCCCAGTGCTGGGGATGACAGTAGTGTACCAGTTACTGGAGGCTTGACAGGGCTGCTGCTTCTGATCTGCACTGTCAGTGTAACTCTGGTTTTGTTGAAGCAGAGGGGAACCAGCCATCTGCTGGGAAAAGCCAAGCACCCAGCAGCAGTGACAGTGACAACATGAGACAACAACAGTGACGGTTCAGAAGTCTAGCCAAGTTCTTGGGTGCTTGCAATTTCACCAAAAAAAAGCAGTCTCAAATCTAGCTCTTGGCTGACTCTAATGCTGGCTCAGTTCTTCTTCATGAGGGAGCTATTTCTGCCAGGTTTGGTGTGTACTAGGTTCTGTGATTTGGGAGACTAAGGTTCAGTTCGTTTTGCTTTCTGCACACTGGCACTTGAGAACTGTTAACACAAGTGAAGTGCTGCTTAGCTATGTAATAAAACTTTCCCTTCTGCTTCCTCTGAAGGATTTTATTTAGGCTAGCTGTAAACAAGTGATCCTGGCTTCTTGTGGATTGGGTTTTTGATGGTATTTGGGATTTTTTTCTTCTTGGCAAAGGAATGCTTCTAAAGGCAGGCTTCAGCATTGCAGCATTTTCAACTGACTTACCTTTATTGTGGCATAGATTTTAAGCAGAAAAACATTACCATTCTGGTTCAACCTGCAGGTATGTTGATCATTAGTTCTTGGGTAAATGTCTGGCTTTTCCGCTAATGTCAAAGAGCAAAGTATATTTCTGCAGTAAAAGTTAAGTTCAATAAGACAAGGTCAGAGCCAGAGAATTTCTAGAAATGGTGTTTGACAGGTGGTAGCTTGTAACAAGAAAACACACCTCAATAATTCTATTGCTCAAGAGAAAAAGCCTTCACAACACCCTGAGAGGAAAATATAAATGGGGAGATGAACCCATTTATAGCTAGGAATTGAAGTGGAAACATGAATGCAAAAGGTCACGTGAAGTTTTATTAATAAATGAAACCTATTTATTACTTCAAGTGTTAATGGTAAAAAAAAAACTCAGCACAGCTGCTGCATTTAAAAAAGTGGAACTACCTTCAGTACTATGCTTCTAGTTCAGTAAACAGATGAACCCCATGTCCTTTAATGACATAATAGTTGAGCATTATACAGTACATCTTATGAAGACCCGTAAATTAAAGAACTACTTTTTACTTTCAGTCATTACAAAAACTCTGCAGTCACAGCTTTGGCTTCTTCTTCCTGCCGCGCCCATCAGGAGTCCCGTCCAGTTTGCGCTTCTGGGCCTGCAAGCAAGGCAAGGGGTTGGTTTAAGAACTCAGTGATACAAAAAGACTATAAGCAAGCAGTAGGTTTCAAATCAGAGCAGCTGGAGATGATTTACACCCTGGCAGCCTTAAAATGTGATAAACTGCAGAGGTGGTAAAATGGCAACTACGTGCCTCCTCCACAGGATGGCCTTTGTTTTGTGTTCTTCTGGTTCCAGGAGAGTACCAGTTCATAGAGATAAAAAGCGTGTAGAAGCAAAGAAGGGTGTGCTAAAGCTTCCTGGTTAGGAGATGGTGTTTCTAAATACCTGTGTAAATATTCTGGGGTAGTTCTAAGAAACTTTATTATAATCTAGCACTTTAAAATGTACTGGTTTCTGCACCTTGGCAAAGTAAGGTGTGCTTCTAAGTTTTTGTTGCAACAATTTGAAACAACATATCTAGGCAAGAAAATGGCTAAGGTTGGTACTTCCTCGACAAAACAGGCCAGCAGTACTTTCAATTTAGTCAGGGAAAGACAGAGATCAAGCCCATGTGCTGTTTTCCTAAATCTAGCTCTAGAAGCCCATTTCATAACCAGCCAAGGCCAGTGATGGCAGACAGCAGAGTCTCTGCAGGGACACTTGTAAACAGAGCTGTAGCATTCTCAAAGGGGAATGCATGGCCTGTGTATCCCTCAGTGCTGAACATGTCATTTCCTTAGGGATGGAAATTAATCAAAAGGCCAAAGAAATGTCTGGTTTACTTCAGCAGTGTAAATTATGCAGTGTACCAACTCAGCACAAGAAGTTTATCTGCTCCAAGTAAAACCTAAACTGATTTTCCTTTACATGACATCCACAACTGTACTAGCTGAATGAGAGCAGGTACATAAGCAGCTCTTAACACTGCCCTCTAAGGAGGCTGTGTTGTTGGTTTTTAGATAACTTTAGATATTGCTTGTCCTAGACAGTTAGAAAAGCAGCCTTTAAATGAGCTTTTCCCCAGAAAAGCCTTCTCAGATCTTACCGAAGATGGTTTTGGTCCACGTTTCTTCTTTTCTGCCTTTTCCTTTTCTTCCAGTTCCATGTTTTCTCTCTCAATCAGGGTGATTAAAGTATTGCATCTCCTTTGCAGCTCCTAAATTGCACAATATAGTTGCTCACTACATTAGGCAGCCACTTAATATAAAAATCAGAATATCTGAAATGCCTGTAAACAGGTTAAAGGTCTTTGCTCTGCCTTGCTGGCTTGACAGGATCACACCTGTTGGCTTTTTAAAATGTGTTTGTATTTGACTCAAATCCATGTTGATTTTGAAAGATGGTGCCTTAGAATTTTGAACTTCTCCTCCCCTAAGACTTTTTAGTGCAGTGCATTTGCTATCCACTACCTTTGTTGGAAAGCCTATAAAAACATACTGTACTGTGCACGTGCACAGACCTCACTATTGCAGAAACTGTTTCATTAGCCTGCTAGGGAATGGTGTTGTCACAGGCAAAAGGAGAAGAAACAGAGAAACAGCAGAACACATACCATGGCAGTTCTGGACTTGAGAAACCAGTCAAATCTGAACTGGGGAGAGTTCCTGATGCACTGTCTTAACTCATCATAGACATTTTCTTTGTCAAAGCCCAGCTTGTGGAGCATGCAGATGAGGAAGCGATCCTCCTCCTCAGTGTAATTCTTCCCCTTATTAGTACCATATGATATTCTCAGCTGGTGGAAAGGGGCCTTGTATCTGCCAATCTAAACAAAACAAACACAAGGATATAAAACTGAGAAATAACTGTTCAGAATTAGGATGGAACTGTTTCCTACAAAAGCAGTACAGCACAGAGACAGGCAGGTGAACAACACCAAGTCAGAAACCTCTCTTTTACAATCTCTGGTGGCACCACCACACATAAGGAACTGGAGGTTCTAGACAAAGCATTAACCAACACCATCTAAACTGGGAAATTCTGGTTCAGACAACAGACAGCTTTGTGATCTTTTGATTAACAGCAGACTTCAGATCTGTCACTACTTTTGAAAACAGTCAAGGTCTGCCAGGCTTCAAAAGACACTGAATCTTTTTAACATACAAATCCTCAGAAATGGTCAAAACTGGGGTAAAAAGGTACAAGAGACTGCAGTACACAGTTCAGATGCACCCTGGTTAACAGTCAGACACTGTTCTTCCCCTGAAGAGGTAAATAACTAGTCAAACCTGAAGTGTAGGGAGGAATGCTGCTATGCTGTCTTAATTTATTACAGATCTCTTCATTACCAAACCCTGGTATTCAGAAAGAAAGCCTCCTTGCTCTGTAAGTGCTCTAACCAAGCATATACAGCATTTTCAGTTACATGGATCCAGAACAAATTCTGGTTCTTCAGAAAGCCTGCAGTCATTGGGAGTTTGTTATACAGCACTGGGAACTGTTTGTCCTGTGATAAAGATGATTGTTATGAACAACAGGTTAGGCCATACCCAAGGTTATCCTCATGGCTAGCAGCCAGGCCAGCACTGCTCCAGAACAGGAAAGCAACTGCTGAGGAGTATGCAAGAGGCAAATACCATGCTCAACAGGCTATCTTCATCCATGAGTAGCACTGGCTAGACAGTCATGCAGCTCATCTCACTTTCACAGGGAAATAACAGAAGCAAGAAACAGCAAAGATACCTTTGTATCAAGTGCTTTTTTTATGCTGATTCTCCTCTGAATTCTGGCTTCTCCTCTTTCTATCTGAGCCATGATCTTCTCTATGTCTTGGAGCTCATTGCATCTTTCCCAGAACACAGCTAAGAAAAGAACAATCCATTAGTGTGTTTTTACCTTAAAAATAGAGAAATGTTACTTCCATTTAGCAGAACTTAACTGCTGTGTAAAAAAGAGGCATGGCTTTACCAGGTGAGGAACCTCCACCTCCTGCTATGGAGCACTGCAGGATTACAAATGCTGTTTTGAAGAGGGTAGATAGAGGAGTCCTCTGTTTAGATGAGGTCAGTACAGGCCAGAAAGGTTTGACTTACTTAGACAATTTCCTTCTCAAAGCAGAAAGTTTCTTAAAATGGAAAGTGCTAAACCAGCAGTACAGTTATAACAGAGGGAAGTGGGAGGGCAAGTGAGTGGCTAAAGACAAGAGCAAGTAGACTTGTTTAATTCATAGGCAGTTCAGACCAGGGAGCAGCATCAGATATGGACTCATGCTGCTGACTGCTTTCAAAAGTAAGTTACCTGAATACTCAATGACTTCCTCTGGGGTTTTTCCTTCTACTTCTCGTGCTATATTTTCAATGTCATCACGGCCCCACTTCTCATTAGCTTTGATGAACTGGTTAAAATCTCTCTTATTCCAGTTAGTGAATCCCTTTAGAGCAATCACAAGGAAATGTTGCACAGAAGTTCAGTATTTGTCTCTCTCCAAATCTGTTTCAACAGCTTTCTTTCAATGACCTGTGACACTTCCCTCATTCCAGCAGTATTAAACCTCTGCTTTCTCAGCAGTTTAATCCTTTTTATACTGCAGTCACTGCAGCCTCTCTGCCTAACAAAAACTGCATCGTGATTAGCACTGGTTCACTAACTACCTACTAGTTTCACATGAAAGAGTCTTCAGCTCATAAATTAATCCTTCCTCCCAACATTGTCTGAAAGAGAAGAGGGAGTCACTTTTAAGAAGAATCCCTCAAGGGAAGAAATAGGCTCTGTTTTGTCCAAAAGGTTTGCCAAGTCCCTCACAGATTCCATCAGCCATTTCACCTGGTCACCCTCCTTCAGAAGGTCTGAAGTTATCTTGTGATGCTACTCAGTAGGGACAGAAATAGCAATGCTAAAATTACCAGCTGCCAAAATAGGCTCATTTCATCTGAGCAGTAATTTTTCCAAACAAACAGTAAAACATGCTGCCAGCCATGTTAGGATTTAGCCACAGCTTAACTGATTGCACTGGTTTTACTAGTGAACTCTTTCACTGCATTACTACTCAAAACATGAGACCCTGACCTGCAATTCCACCCTGCAAAATACAGTGTGAAAATACAATATGACAAATAAGGCATAGCAGGCATTAACCTGTTGGAAATTATTCTGTCAGAACCAAAATTTGCAGCTGTGTTAACTATGACTGGATGACCAAGAAACCTTCTCATAACACTGTAAAACACAAAGCAAGCTTCAGATGGTTTCAGTCTCACTAAAGCCCCAACTATACCTGGGTTAGAAGCTTCTCCTTTTCTTCTAATTCTTCATCATTAAGAGGTTCAGCCTCATCAATCTTAAGCTGCTCTTCCTTCTGTGCCTGGGCTGCATTTGGCAGGTCAGGGTTACGAGGTACCTGAAAAGTTGGATATTGTGTCAAACCTGATAGGAATTGCCAATTGTTACTTGTGTCAATATAACCTAAACAGCTGCTCAGCTCAATCTGATTTCATTGGAAGAAGGGTGAAAGGTAGGACAAGTTCATATACTCCTGCTGTTGCAGTAAACTGTTGCAAGGTGTGAAGTGTCTTCGGTTACCTTGTACCCAATTGTCTTCCTGTAGTAGAGGATTTCTTTTTCCAAGAGCTCAAACAGGCGTGGAGGGAAGAACTGGAAATCCTGCACATTGGGCTGCTTGGGAGGCCGGGGTGCCTGTAACAGAAACACCACTTCTATTCCATCTGCCTGCTGGTAATGAGTCATTTCACTTTATGAGCAAACCCAAAAAGGCTTTATCGAACTGTCTAAACTGGGGCAGGGGGGAAGGCCACAACATGCAAGAGACAATTACAGCCATGAAGAATTCTAAAAGTGAAACAACTCAGGATGAAGAGCAGGAGGGTTTTCTGGGAGGAGGTGGCTGGGGAAAGAGTCCCATGTTGCTTCCCTTTGAAGAAAGGTCCAATGTTCTGAGCAGCAATAAGGAAATCTTTCCCAGTTTTTAACAGCTGCTTAAATAAAAACAAGCAACATCTTGGTCTTAAGCTCCTGCCAGCTTACAAGTTTCACCCTGCTCTTTAACTTCTTTCTTACAGAAGTTTGCCTCAAGTCCTCTGGATTTTTCTAAATTTAAACTGCCTCCCCAATTTATTAAAGGTTTTATGGCTAAAGACCAATTTCCTGCTTTCAGCTGTAACCATTTGTCATGAATATTGGAACCATTTATGGTTTGAAAGTAGTCAACTCACCTTGGGTGCTTTTGGCTCGCTGACTCGGAGAGCCTCTCTGAAGTAAGCGTCCACAGCGTAATTGGCTTTTCTCTCTCGTTTGGGTGGCTCAATCCACTCTGTAAATGCCATCTACAAAACCAAATCCCACCAGCACAAAGATATTATCACTAAGCCTTGCAAAATCTTCACACCAGCTGCAACTTTTATATAAAACTAGGTCTACATCTACTTCCTGAAAGCAGATGTACTGTTTTCACAGGTCATACTGCATGTTAACTGATGCTTCTTAAATAAATGCAATTCAGTGACAGAAGTTAGTGCTGTCTTCCAGAAGAGATTGAAATGTCACCTTCTGTTTTTCTCTGTAGTCTTCCCCTTCAAAATTATACACGCTGGACTCTGTATCCATTGTGAAATTCCTGAGTGAGCTTTCACCCATCTTGGAAAGTTTCTCATTCATTTCTGCAGTCTTGGCGTGGGGAGAGAGAAAAGAACAGTAGCAATTTAGAAAGGTCCTTCGTTATAGGACATCCCACTTACAACAGGGGATAAAAACTCAAACATGTTTGACCAGTATGAAAACCTCCGTTCTCTCTAGCTTCCAATCAAGTTCTCATCCAGGTATATACTTATCTTGCCATCAAATCTAAGTCTATAGGTGGGCTGCCACTTAAAAAATGGATCTCACCTTCTTTGCCCCTCTTTCCAAAATATGATCGATATCTTCATCTGTAATCTCGCTCTCCTTTGAGGCAAACACATGTGTTGCTCCATGTCTAATCATTTGCAGCATTTCATCCTTCCCAAGTTTATTGAGGTTTTGATCCACCAGTCTTCCTAAAGATAAAAGATTGGAGGACAGCTACTAAAGAGTTTATATGATGAAAGGAGCACTAGGCAATAGATTTATCTATCTTTTCCCCCAGACATTTCCATGCTAAAGCTATATTCTTTTCTCTCAGTAAAGGAAAGTCCAAATTAAAAACAAAATAAGGAGAAAAAAAGTGAGGCGAAATATCTAGCCAGGGATCACATACATTTGCCTTATTATACACAAGTTGTGTTCAACAACATCATGATGTTTGGTTGGGAGCTCTTCTATCAAAGCTTTGTTATGGTGCATACTTTCACAAGTTCCAGACTGAACCTTACTAAATCCTTCTGTCAGAAATAAAAGTTACTGGTTCCAGTCAAGTCAGCCAAGAAGGTTACACTGTCATCACTGTCCCCCTCTATCAAAAACAGGCAAGACATTAATTTTTTCAGACTATTCCCCTGTACATATGTATGTAAGCATGTATGTATGTATGTAAGCATGTATGTATCACTAGAGAGGGACTCAAAAAGTTAGTGACAGTAAAATAAATTGGATTGGATCTGGCCTTTGCACCCTATCTTCAGAACTCAGCTGAGGCAAAAGCACCATTCCCACCGAGCCTTCCTAGCTGATGTCACCACAGCTTACAAGTTAAGAGAATCAGATCATCTACCCAGAGCACTGGCCTCCATCTACTTGCCTTGCTGGATGACTATGGAGTCCAGGCGGAGCTTCATTTCTGCACGCTCCACTATCCTCTCTTCCACCGTGTTGTCTGTGATAAACCTGAACACCCGAACGGTCTTTGTTTGGCCAATTCTGTGTGCTCGGTCCTAGGCACAAAAACAGGCACAGAAAAGTCACTACTTGGCTTCCAGCAGGACTGTGTAAGCAGGCTGCAATTTCAGTTAGTTTCAACACACTCCTTTACAAAATGGAATTGTACAGGTGAGTTAAATCTTTACAGACACCCAGTTAACATGACTGCCCAAGAAAGCACATTCTGGTCTCCGATACAGGCTTTGGGGTGGAGGGGGTGGGGTTTGTTTGTTTGTTTTTTGTTTTAAAATAGTATCAGCAAGAAATGTGTCTCCAGATATCACACTTAAAAGTAGTGTGTGTTTGGGGATTTTTTTTGGCTAACTCTCACAGGGGAGAGGACTGGATGCTCCTGACCTTACATAACATTGGAGTATTTCAGAACTTCTCTCTGCTCTGACCGAAAGCTCCCTTTCTCAGACCATTCAATTGTGCATGGGTATTTCAGGACAATTACAATGCACCACCTCACCTGACTGGCAAATCATTAACCACTGTCAGAATTAGTATTCTGAACACACACCTTTAGTGGTAGCTGGAACTATCTTGCTTTAGCTTCCAGACACCAGTTCCATCATTATTTTGAACTGGTTGTTGCTGGAATACTTGAAAGCCTATAGCTTAACTAAATAATCCAAAATAAATTTCCAAGATCAGTCACTGAAAGGCCTCACTTGTCAAAAAGCACTGGGAGTTCTTAAATAGCTTTTCTTTTTTATGTGGTCAGCAGATGTCCTGAGGTTAGAGACACAGGCAAATCTACTTAAACAGAGATAAGTTAAAGATGGCTGCTAAAAGGAGCTTGCTCACTCACCACCCCCAAGGGTCTCAAGGAGCACAGTGTAAACACTTCATCTCCATTCCCCACCAAAATAAAGCTTCATAGTTTTGGGCTGAACATGTCAGATTTAAAAAACAAACAAACCCCAAAGTAGTAGGCTACTTCTGTTCAATACTAACAAGAGTACTCTAGCATATACCCCTCACTCCCCAAAATGCTCTCCAGCCCAAATGTGACTGAGGCTTCCACACAGTGGAAGCTGCACTGGAACTGAAAATCAGGCTTACAAATGCTATTCCTGTGCTAAAGCAGGAGAATAAATAGATTTAGTTTTGGAAATACTACATCATGCCACACATTTCTGAGAAAGTTCTGTGAGAAAGAGAACATCATTTCTAGCTGGTTTCTTACCATAGCTTGAAGATCTACTTGTGGATTCCAGTCTGAATCATACAGAATTACAACATCAGCAGTAGCCAGATTGATTCCAAGACCTCCTGCCCGTGTACTCAACATGAAGACAAACTTTGAGCTACCAGGTTCATTATATGCATTAATAGATGCCTAAATAAAAGAAAGGAACAAAGCCAGCTGAACTAGGATATTTTATAAGTACTGGTTTTACTGAAATAAAGACATTTTCCATACCTGTCTCTCGTCATGTGGTGTTTGTCCATCCAGCCTACAATATTCATAGTTTCTCCACATACAGTAATCTTCCAAGATGTCTAGGACTCTGGTCATCTGGCTGAAGATTAAGACTCTTGAACCTGTTTGGGTAAAAAGGGGTTTTTATGTTTTCATCAAAACTTAAGATTTATCAAGCTCCCAGAAAGGGAAGGTGGGCAAGTTCCATCCACTAAGAAAAGGAGTTAGACTTGCAGAACTCCGTCTGTAACACAGGGCTGCAGCCACTGCTATCACAGTGGCTGTGTGGTGCTTAGCTGCCTACCAGGGTTAAACCGCAACAGTCCTTTTTGGTGCCCAGCATGAGGCTCAGAGGGTTCCTTGATAACAACAGATGTGCCTGGAGTGTGCCAGACCAAATCCATAGCTGCTCAGTTACTAAGCAGCAGGCTCCATGCTTGCTGTGGAGTTTGCTTGCCTTACTGTATATTCGTCTAATTAGTGACTGCCTTCTTCCTTCTGCTTTCTGTTGTAGTCCTTATCAAACTGTTCCCAGACACAGCTAAGTAACATGATAACACAAATATAAAAATATCAAGAACTATACAGAATGAAATTTTAAAGTGTTTGTTTCTGAGCCAACAAGACACAAAGTATACCTCATTTTTATATTACTTAAGGCTGAGGACTGGCCTGGGTTTTACTTTTCTGCCATGTCTTCCCAGCCACACGCTGCACTCCTTTAGCCAAGTTACTTTAGTAAGCATACTCATTAAAATAATGAGTTAAAAATTTATACCAGAGTCAACAATTCTGTGGCAGCTGAGTTTCACATTAATGTATTGCAGAGGTTTGTCCCCAGAAGAAAGTAACTTTAAAATAACTTAGTGTTCCTCCACTTTTAGGTACCTTGAAGAAGAAATAAAAATCTCAGCTGCTGCTCAAAATCCTCTCCAGCAAGAAAAGCTGAGCATTTCACAAAGGATTTGACTCTAACCCTACATAACAACTTTGCATCTGAAATGGTACTTTGTGGCAAATCAAAGGAGTGGCTAAAATATCACATGGTAGCAACTATTTAAAATACAGTGTGGGACAAGTTGGTGTCATGCTAGAAACCAACAGTAATCCTGGCTTGAGGTGTGCTGCTTTTTGCTCAAGCTACATGGAAATGTTAAGAAGCACTGACTTTCAACTTTATTGTTGAACCAAACAGCTCTCAGACAACAACGAGATGCATACCTTGTTCTTTCAGTTTAGGCAGCAGTTTGTCCAATACTACCATCTTGCCACTATTGGTGACCAAATGCATATCTGTTGTGTAAGGGGGACCGGGCTCTGCTCCATCAAAGAGATAGGGATGATTGCAACATTTTCGCAGCTGCATCAGGATATTTAGCAGTCTCATTTTGTCCAGCTTCCCAGCTGAATTCAGTATGTCTATATCCTTCATTAAGATTCGTGTATACCTACAGCCAAGACAGAAAACACTTTTGTAACTAAAACAAAGTCTGCCTTTCTTTAAATGCTAGGTATAGTCACAAGCTCACCCTCCTCCCTCCCTCTCACTTCATCAGCTAACTCTCCCCGATATGCAGCTTTGTCATCACAAAGATGTATGAGTTGGGAGTATACCAGAAGGCTTTAAATCAAGTCCCACACAGTGATCAAGTCACAAGCAGCAGATTCCTTTTGAGCCTTAAGCACAACACAGTCAAATATGGGAATTACCATTCTCGCTGCATTTTGCTGAGACCCACGTAGATCTTCACTTCCTTCTTGGGAGGCAAGCTCTTCTCTACATCGGCCTTAATGCGCCGCAGAAGGAATGGTCGTAGCACCTGAAAGAGATGCAATCATGCAAAATCATCTTTCAGATGGTTCTATGCCCCTTGATTGTTTTTTTAGTTTTGCTTGACTGAAATACCTGTAAGTCCCTTCATAGCCAGTACTTTTAGCATAAGCATTTCAGAACCCTCAAAGCCACAACTATCAGCCCTTCTCGCCTCCCCTCCAAAACATTTTCAAGAAAAAGACAATCTTCTGAACTTCAGCAAGCAACCTATTGGGAAAGTCTAGATAGTTTCAGGAATAAGCTATTTACCCTGATGTTCTGTCATTAGAAGCATTAGAAGAATTACTTAGAACCCAACTTTGTAAAAGTACCCCTGACCCAAAAGGCAGAAAGACTGGCTTACCATATGGAGACGCTCCACCAGTTTCTGATCCCCTAGGCAGTTGTTTGTATCAAACCACGAATCAAAGTCCTGTGTCAACAAAATCATTGGTATATAAGAAGTTCCCTTTCAGGGTGCAATGTCATTACAATAGCAAGTTCAAGTGATTCTCTAACACAGGCAGTATGTAAAGAACAAATCACCCTCTTTGGTCTGTTTTTATATTTCTGTAACACAATGTTTAAGAGCAAGAACACCACCAAACCAAACCAAACCAAACCAAACCTCCATACCATTACAAGGAGAAAAACAAAACAAACCCAAAAATCAACAGGTGAGTCCTTTGCTATTGAAACAGATTCACTCACATCACTCCACTAGACAAATTCCATCTGGAAGAAGTGTACTACTGCAGCACTTGATGGCAAATGAAAAGGAAAAAGTACAGTTTTGGTGCAATGCACCACAAGGTTTGCCTTTCTACAGATGTTACACTCTCAATTCATCAAAAGAGTTGAGCACATTGTACTTCATGAAGTCTATTGCTTGTTATAGTTTCTCCCAACTCACAGGAAAGAAGTCTTAGATAAACAGTAAGGGTTCTTATAGTTAAAAGTAAGAACAAAGTTAGTTGGCTTAGTCATCACAATGTTTAAACCCACTTTAAAATTCAGTACAGATTATCTTCACATTATGATTTTAAGTACCTCTTTTACCTGCTAAGCTCACAACAGCCCTAAAAAGTGGCCAAGCTGCAAAAAGCAGTCTACCCTGCTACACCTCACAGCTCTGGAAACATTTCTAACTGTTGATTTTCAGTTACTGATACTCCTAAGTATCCATATTCAGGTCTATTCTCAAATCTGGGAAAACAGCTAAATTAATTTCATTTGATTAGCAGAAATGAAGACTTACTTCAGATGAGTTAAAGACATCTGGCAAAAGGAAGTTAAGAAGTGCCCAGAGTTCATGTAAGTTGTTCTGAAGTGGAGTTCCAGTTAACAGCAGCCGATTCGTAGTCTTGAATTCCCTCACAATCTCTGATAGCTGAAGGACGACGAGACATGAGCAAAGATAAAAACATCACTTAGTCCCCACAGCACCACCTAATAACCCACACAAATCTCTTTCAAAGTATAAATTACCTTTGATTTTTCATTTTTAATCCTATGGGCTTCATCTATGACCAGGTATCTCCAGTTGAACTTTTTGAACACGGATTTCTCTTTGATAAGCATTTCGTATGACGTTACACAGACATCCCATTCCCCAGGCAGCAGCACATCTCTCACAAAGGCAGCCTAGAAAACAAGGTGACAGGTATTGAGGCTTTGTCAAATCTAAACCAAAAAGAACACACTAGTGCTGTTAAAGTTTTAAAACCACGTTGCTACTAATTACAGAGGCAAAAAACCATAGAACCCATTGTAAAGCTGGACAGTTCTGTCAGTGCTGAAGCTGTTAAAACCCCTGGGGCAGAGCAGAGAAGGGATTTCAGCTCTAACTCCTAGCTTTGGAAACTGCAGATGACTGCCTACACATGGGGGTTTCAGTAGCTGAGCTCTAAGATCAGAACTCACAATTAATTTTCTGTAGGTTTGCTTTGTTGTTTCATTTTTAATTTAGAAAGCTGTAGGTTTGGAGCATAAAAAACAACCCCAAGCACAGCTTTATCTGGCTAACTGAACACCTTCCAGAATGCTGACAGCCAAGGGTAAAAGCAGAGACTAACTAGTCAGAATTCAAAATCCAGAGATTTAAAAGTGTCAAAAGCTTACATAAGAAAGAAACAAACTGAAGAAAGAATAAGAACTTCTGGGTTCAAAACAAGATGCACAAAAAACCCCTCACAAGGTATCAGACCTGGAGCAATGACCTCCAGAACTATTTAAAGTTTCATCAATATTTTTGTAATTTGTAGCCCAATAAACAGAGCTAGATGCCCTTGGAATAAAACAAATCTGCTGACAACACCAGAAGTTTAATGGCACCAGTAATAGCTCTTGCTTCCATAAATAAATGGATGGCTCTAGCTGACAAATCTACAGATGCACCATCATAGTCCATGTTTAAGCTTTCTTTGCTCTGTTAAAAACCCCAAGTAGCAAAGAACTGACACTGAATGATTAAACCAGTAAGGCCATATAAGGCTCAACAGCTTTGGGTCTCTTTTAATGGACAAAACTCAAGCTGAACAAAATCCATTTGTGTATCACTTTTAGCAGCCAACCCACCTTGACCTCTCCAATATTAAGCTGACAACTGCTGTCAGAAAGAGTACCTTAGTAACAGAACCCATAATCCTCTGCAGAGCTGCTGTTGCAGCCACCGCAAGGTACTGCACCACGTACAGCAGAAAGCAAATTGCTTTTGTACAGGTTTCTCTATCTGTACAAATTAGAGCATTTTAGATGAACCACTATTTTCCTATTTTAACACTGCTTGGGTTCTGTTGGTCTGTGTGGTGTATTACCTTCACAGAATGACAGAAAAAACTTTTGGTCAAGAAATGATAAGTGCAAAGTGATGAAGCAATAGCTGGGTAACACAAGTATGAATTCTAAGCTGCTTGTATTTTAAGTAAGTAGCACTTGTAGGTCTTACTGTTTAACCACTACAAATCCAAGTAATAGCCTTCCCTGTGAAGAAAAAGTAAAGGTGAAGAACAGCAAGATCTCATCTGCATGTACAAAGGGAGAACAACATCAAAACTTACTCTCTGGTCTTTGTCACCTATCAAGCAGACTGCTCGAAGTGTAGGCACCCATCTCTTGAATTCATTCATCCAGTTGTGCAGAGTGGACTTGGGAACTAACACCATGTGGGGACCTGGAATATTTCTGTAGTGTTTCATATACCCAAGGAGAGAAATTGTTTGCAGAGTCTTCCCAAGGCCCTGTAACAGAAAAATAATGCATCAGAAAAAAAGAACTCTCTGGGAACCCCTTTAAAAATCCAAAGAGTGAGCTCTGAGTACAACCTGGAAGACACAGCAGCATCAACACATCAGTAAGGTGTATTAAAGACAGTGCTACTCACAAAAGGCATCAAAGTCTTGGTTAGGAAAAGCCTGAATGGCTTCTCACACTTAGCAGAAAAAAAAAGTAGCAAAAGCAACATTTTCAAACCTCAGATGATGCTAGAATTTTGCCTTCCTTTCAAGTAACACAGTCTTAGAAATGCAAGAAAACTGTTCCATAACATTTTGTGCTTTGCAGACTACAGTGCACTCAGATTATTCATTTAGAGGTCAACAAACTTTACAAACGAGCCATATGCATTCCCTTAAACTTGGAATAAAGTGAATAAATTAAGAAGCCTGTAAGGTTTTTACAGGCCATGACATGAAGTCAGTTCTGGTGAGAAGAAAGCCAAACAGCTGCATATATTAAAGAAAACAAATACTGAGCTTTAGAAGTACTATTTTAAAGCACTGTGTTCATTATTTAACACATTTAAAACCTTCTATCATCGTAATTTTAACTACAACAAAACTGAGGAAGATATGCAAAAATCAGATCATTCATAGCATTTAAATAATTCAAAAAGATGATGACTCCAACACATGGGAATTAAAAAACCCAAACCCATCATCAGCACAACTTATTTTTGCTTCTAAAATTCAAGACTTTGGCTTCAAAATAACCACATTCTACCCAGTCTAAGACATGGAAAAGAGTTTCTGAAGCTGCGGAAAGACATGGCTAAGTTCAAAAGCAGTACTGTTGAAGAATGAATCCAAAATACTTAATAGTAATATTTAAATGCCTCGATACAAGATGGATTTTGAAATACCACAACTTCAGGGACCTACAGAGTTTCCCAGTCCTTTTTGTTAAAAGAAGCCTGCCCCACTTAGAACTGTACTCAGGAAAAACAAATTCCTCTGTATCAGCACATATGTTAAACAAAATCCTTGATCTCTTTCAATGTTAAACATGTTACTAAACAATAATTTAAATTCATTTGCTTCTAACTGATCTTGAAGAAGTTTCATCACACAGAAATTACCAGAAGGTATGAGAAATGCAATCTACTGAGATGTAATTTCTGTTTTACTGTAACTGCTCTTTATGAGACACAGATAAAAACTAGAAGCATCTAGAGAGCAAAAAGATATCTGCCTGTCAAACTGCTACACTATCTTCTGCATTCATCCCCCGTAGAAAATAGGAATAAAAACAGAAACAAAAGCCACTATGGTCAGTGCTGACTGAATATCCATGGTCATGGTGTGAATGACATTGTAGCACAGCTCTCTGAGATAGATATCTTTGCATCACTCTTCCCAGAAAACTTCCCATTGATGCAGCTCTTGCTGCTGAGGTCAGGCCATAGGGGATACTCTTACCCTGCTACCTGCATTTTACTCTATGGCACAGGAAGTCTCCCTGTATTTTTTCTTTTTTCATACCTGACACTATTCAGGAGGGCAGCTTTAGAATACCACAGTGAAATCACAGCAATTCAGAGGAAAAAAAAAGGGATCTAAACTCATACTGTATCACATGTGCTCCCAAGCCCCCAGAAAGAGGGGCTGTGTGCATACCATTTCATCTGCCAGGATACCATTGATGCCATTTTCATAGAGTGAGATGAGCCAGTTCAGCCCTCGGACCTGGTAATCACGCAGCTTGCCCCATTTCACATCTGAAAGAGGTGAATGAACAGAGCTATAAACACAAAGACTTGCACCATCCCTTGCCTGCTAATTGACACAGGTTATCTCAGCTACAGAACAAAATCCAGGAGTAATTTTCATGCAGTAAGTTCCAAGGACAATGCAGACTGGAGACAGACACACGTTATTTTTGTTTCTGCAAGCTGCTCCAACAGCTTTGTTTTCTGAAAGAACCCAAAACACCTAGAAATTCTAACTCAACCACCACCCCCCAGATCAGAACAGAGTTGAACTTTAAAACAACAGAATACTGACTTCTCTGTTAAATGAACTGAAAGCTGTTAAGTAATGTAAATTGTATCAGCAGATAGGTTACAGATGTAGCAATTTTAAGATAAGAGACTAAAACCAGCTAGTTCCTGCCTAGTAAATGAAGTACAGCAACTGGATTTCTAAAGGACTATACTCACTGGACCATCTTTCTAGCCTGACTGAGAATAAACAGTCCTTTGCTATATTTTGTTCCACTAGATTGGTGCTGGCTATTTTTTTCCTCCTTCTCCTGTCCCCCCAAATTGCTTCACTGTCCTTTGGAAGGATGAAAATAATCTTCATTTTCAACAACAAATTGAAGGAAAGGAACAGGGGCAAAACTAAAACCAAAGCAAGCAAACAAACCCAAGCAAAGAGAAAAGGAAACATACATGATGGAGATTCTTCAAACCGAGTGCAGACGTTAGTTGTCTTGGAGCTCTCTGTTAGCAGCTCCTCATCTTCTTCCTGCTCTGTCCTACGATGGCGGTAGCTGGAAAAGCACAGCAAAGAATAAAGCTTCTGGCCAAAATGAAAAGGCATGAATGAAACTGTTCTGCAATTAAACCTAATGTCATTCCAGTACAGAACACAGACACCCAAAGAAACTTCTAGCAACGTTCTTGAAGAGAATTTGTGTTTAGCTGACCAACTGAAATGCTGCTTTTTAACTCTTTACAGTCACTAGCTTTCTAATGAGGTAAGATGGTCATGTTGTTAGCAGGCTCAAACACTAAAGTGACCAGCAGGAGAGAAACTGTGTGCACTAGTTACTGGCCTTTGCTTCCAAGGCAGGAAATGACACTGTATTTAAGAGTTATGGAACATCTGCCAAACACTAGATACTCTGTAACCATACATGCTGCAATGAAGGCAGTGACTTCTGATGTTCAAACTGCCTGTGAGATGCAGTGTACTGATGTTCTCCATGAGCCCTTACAACTTACAGCCACCAATGCTCTACTCTTCTGCTTTTGCTGTTCTTTGTGCTGGAATGCTTTTAATCATGATAGTGCTTTGCCAGTAAGACTAAATTCTTTTAACTCCTAGAATTCAACAACCCTCAACTTACAGGTACAGAGTTGAAAACAGCCACTATTAAACAGCATAAAACACACCCTGAGACAGGACAGAAGATTTACAAGTTTAGCTTACACTTCTAAAGCACAATAAAATCCCCAATTACAGCATGAACTGGCCTACAAGTCATCACTCACTCGCCAACTGACAGTAAATTCTGTTTCTCATCTTTCTTTATTCGTGGACGTCCAGGCTTCATTTTTAAAGGTGAAGTTGGAGTCTTCTGAGCAGCAGGCTGAATGAAATGAGCAAACAGCTCAGTCTGCTTCAACAGATACTCAAATCTGTTTGCCCTGTCTGTTTGCTGTTGACAAGGAAAATAAAAGTGGAACAAGTGTGAGACGTTACAGTATGTATTCATTCAAAAGAAAAAACTTCTAAACAATAGAGATTTGTATTTCTTTGTGTACACAGCTACAGAAGCAAGAAGAGATGATTAAGATCAATGACATAACTGTTGCTGATGGATTCAATGCTCTTTTTTTTGGGTCAAGGCTAGCCTTTGCTACGCAGTAAGATCCAAGGTGCAAGACAGAACTGTGCTAAGACTGAAATCTGACTTTGGCACAAAGATTGCATTAGTGTCACTAGGCAAGGCCAGAGGCTCCTTAGCAACCTACTCCTGTGAAAAATGACAGCCCCACTCCCAGAAATTTACCTCCATCCATCATCACAGGATTCTTCAGTCAACTCACCAACAACTATTTTCCACCACACTAGTTTCCTGCCTGCTCAGTAAGATACACCACCCCACCCTGACGTCAGATAAGCAGAAGAGCTGGCACCAAAGGGGACAGAGGGGGCAGAAGAGCCCACAGCTAGAAGTCAGAACCACCTATTTCAGCAGCAGAGACCTCTTAGATATGCTCAGCCTAACTTTGTTAGACTGCCCTCTTTGAGTCGCTTTCTGCAGCGCAAAAGACGATTACAGGAGACAATGTTAGTACCTAAAAGGATCCACTCCTTTGAGACAGGTTCCACTTGGAATACTACAGCAAGTCTTGAGAATACACAACACAGAAACCACTCCACGTTCAAGAGCAACCACTCTGACATTCTGCCAGCTGCCACAACATAACCTGGTATTTAGCAACTCTCCTAGTTACAGGAAGTCAGCTTTCTCAGTAAAAGGGAACATGTGGACCAGACTTCTGCAAAAGCAATGCCAGCCCTGTCAATGCTCCTCTCTTTAAAGCAAGCAGTTCCTGCACTATAGAGAAGACAGGACAACAGGGGGTTAAAGAAGAAAGAAACCAAGAAAGAGATCCTGTATAGTACCACAGAAGAGTCAGACTCTTAACTATAGTTTAAGACTGACACAGCTACCACCCAGATCCACTGAACCAAAGTTTTCCTGTCTATTCTTCCCGAGGGTTCACAGTATGTGTTTTGGGGTGGGGGTGGGGGTTGTGTGGTTTTGTTTGTTGTGGTTGTTGTTGTTTCTGGTTTCTGTTTGTTTGTTTGTCTATTTCACTATGGTTTCTGAAGTTTAAACTAAGTAAAATCTTGCTACTATCCAAATTGTTGACCCTTACTTTTGAGCACTGGTTTCCCTGGCTGTGCAAAAGACAAGTAGAAGAAATGAAGACTGCATTACAAAAGTTTCCCTGTTCTAAAATTTTAGTGAGGAATCTCTGCAAGGTTTTTCAGCACTGTGTACACATCCCCACAACTTGTTTTAAATGCACTTAAAGACAGAGACTAAAAAACATTATCTGTATCCTTTAGATAGGACACAGACAACAACAGCCTTGAGCTATCCTACCAACACAGAAACTTTCCCCATTTTCTCTTGCATTGCATCTTCTGACTATTGTGGCAGCAAAACACAATGTTCCTTGCAATTGTGCTTGTCAAGAGATCAAGAGAGACAACTCCAAGTTCATTTTCTTCAGCTTGCCAGGAAGTAGCACAAAGAGATTAGCAGGAGGACTCTGGGTTATTTGCAGTGGGAAGAAGAACGAACACAGGAAGCAGCAAATTATAAGAACCAGTTTCACTTTCCTATGAAGAAATTCCACATGCAGTCCCAGACACTGGAATTATGAACAGGAAGAAGGGAAAACAGGGAGGGAAAGAAAAATGTGATGAGATGATGAGGAATGGACAACTCCATCTCTTACATTCAGGATTTCATAGAGACTAAAATACTCAATAAAAAAAAGGAAAATTGTATTCTCCTATCTAACCCATGAAGCACAGACCCATCCACCTTCCAAAGCTTAAGGACTCTAACTAGATCTTCACAAAGTGAAGCACAGACCCATCTACTTTCCAAAGCTCAAGGATTCTAACCAGACCTTCACAAAGAACAAATGAAATTAAAAAATTAAGGGACTAAAAAGTTAGCCAAGGCTTACAGTCAACACTTGTCCTAAACAGCAAATCTCCTCTCAGCCTTCCATGAATTTGGAAAGCTAACTTTCTTTACTCTCACCTGTAAACTGTACTGTTTGAAAAAAACTGCTTATTTTGAAGTCCTACTAAAGCATATTTCAACTGAAAACAAATGCAGAACTTACTCAGAGCCTTATGTCAAACCTTCCTTTTTAGTGCTCACCCCCCAAACTGAAATGAATACACTTTTCCTACAAAGGACTGCTACTCCTCCAGTTCAAAAATAAGCTTAAAATTATTTTCCTGTATTCAACAGTTAAATAAAAATGTCTTAGACTTCATCTGATTCCATGCATTGAGAAAGTAAAGTAACAGCCATTTAAAAACTTATGGATGCTTTCATAGAGAGTCTTTCTATTTCCAGCTGAGAAAGTGAATGCTCAGCTCTTCACAATCCCCCCTTGCCTGCAGGAAGGCCAACTCTACAGATGATTTCAAAAACAATTTTACAACTTTTTTCTTTTTTCCTTTCCCCCCCCCCCCCCAAGACATTTGAACATTTCCCTCTATATCATTCTTCTAAATCTAGAGCTCCTCAAAGCTGCTAGAACTATACTTCCTAGAAAGAGCAAAACAAGTTATTCCCACAGAAACTGCAGTGGAGAAAGACTAAGAGCAGATGACCAGTCAACAAAATGCTAAAAACAAGAAGGGTCTGAGGATTTTTTTCCTGGATATTTGGTTTTGAGTTACTTTTTAATAACTAGACAAGCTCTTATAAATCCAGTGAAGAGACTTCAAACAAGCAGAAAATTCAGTCCATTTAAAACAACTGCATTAAGTACTGGACAGCTGTACAAAGCCCCAGACAGTACATACCATTTTCTCTTCATATGTAGGATCTGCTTCCTGGATTTCTTTTTGTTTTCCTGGTGAGGCATCATCAAAACACTCCTGAGATGAAAAAGAATGAGAAAAAAATGATTTCCTGAACAAGGGAAGATAGCCATGTAAAGGTAAGCAAGCTTGGTTCAAATTACCATCCATGCACATCCGATGGCACAGCTATCTTTCGCTGCTTTGATATACTCAGGTCTCTGTTACTTACTGCAAAATCACCTGGAGATGGATCAAAGATCCCTGTCACAGCAGGAGGAACAGAGCTAGATCCCTCTAATCCGATTCAGCTCCACCATTTAGCTCATCACATCAATGTGAATGCGAAAGATGACTGTGGTCCAGGAGCTCGGCACACTGCTTCTAGGGTGCTGAGCCAAAACTCTCCTAAAGCCAGCTCTGGAGAGTACTGTGAAAGAACTAGCTCCAATCCCAAAGCCACTGTGGTTTCATAGGGGTTTTTATTTAGTTGGTTGTTTTTTTCCTTTTTCCAGATTGTCCCAACCCCTCATCATTCTGTATCAAGGCAACAAGTCCAAATAAAAACCAGGACTGCAGTTTTGTCCTGGAAGCAGAGCAGGAATTTAGACAAACTGCATTTTTCCTCCATTTAGTTTATTACCACCAATGGTACCACTACTAACAGAAAAACATATTGGTTTGGGGGTGGGAGGGGGGTGTCAGTCCTCCCTCAGCCATTTCCTACCAAATCCCTAACAAACTGCCTTCAAACATTCTTTCAGATCAGGACTTTTTTATCCTTGTCTCTCCTGTTATTATGTTAACTCTTTCCCCATCATCTCCCACATGTAATTTCATCTTCTGTTCTTAAAACCAAAAACAATGGGATGCTCCTTCCCTGGTAAACCACACTAAGGCAGTATATTACAGAATAATTCTTGAAAGGGTAAGAAAAGGAAACAAAGGAGATGCCTTCAAAATCATTACTAACCATCTGCTTAACTGAGCCAAGAATTGAGCTAAATTCAATCCTTACTGGCCAACGTCGAACAAAGGAACAGGAAAGTAAGAAACAACATGAAACAAAGGCAGGCAAAACACGGGATGTTTGTGGGTGGGTGTTGCCTCACAAAACTCTGGCAGGTAAGGCATGTGGAAACAGAGGAATCCTAACACAAATGTTTCATTTACCAGTCAAACTATAAAGAGCTGTGCACAAAAAGTTAAGGTTAAATACCTTCTAAACTCAAATCTCCTTACTCATCTCCCACTGGATTTAGCCAACACCTACCTAGCAGTGAGCAGAAGCGCAGGACTGTCTGAACTTCTGCACAAAATTCACCCTTCTCCTGAAATGCCTAACGTGAAACACAGAAACACAGCGGCACACCACCTGACCTCATCACATGCAATAAAGATGACAAAACCTTGCAGTTCAGCTGGACAGCAAGAAAAGCAGTCTCTCAGATGGTCAGGACTATCAAGTCATCTGTTAAGCTGAAGCTTCGGTTTATGCAAGGTAATCCCTTCCCTGCATGAAAAGGAACTAAGTCGGCGAGCGCTGAGAGAGCCCTCACACGCAGGCACCCCAACAGCATGCCTTTCACCGTCTCCTGCCTTTAGCCCCAGCCTGGAATTACCCTATTTCTACAGGTTCGAGCAGGACTTATTACCCACAGTGCTTTGGCTACTTGCTCATCCGAAAAATATGGCATTTGCAAATTTATTTAGATCAAGTAGGCTGGACTGTACAGCATGACTCAGAGTACAAAACACCCAGTGCTGAAAGCAGGATCAACCAGTTTCCTCCTATCATTGAAGAAACAATGCTATGATAAAATTAGCATCGCCATACAATCACTCGAATCCCTTGAAATTTCTGGAATAAGCACCTGTTACCCCCCAAAACCACCCTCAAACAACTCCCCATCCCCTCTCCGAAAGAAAAAGTTTTGA
This sequence comes from Galbula dea, assembly GCA_013399015.1. Classification (NCBI taxonomy): domain Eukaryota; kingdom Metazoa; phylum Chordata; class Aves; order Piciformes; family Galbulidae; genus Galbula; species Galbula dea. The sequence goes on along the minus strand of VWZX01001131.1, from coordinate 1,137,769 downwards.
ACCACTTTAGAGGACAGAAAACGTTAACTGCTTTTCAGAGCACGGACTTGCTCATCGCTGAAGCAGGAAGCACGAAGGATGGGAAGGCTCTTCAGGGAGGAAGGAGAGAAAGGCCACTTACAAGGAGCGGGAAACTAACCCAGAGAGATCGCTCGTGTGCAGGGAGGGGTAGGATAGCGAACACCGACCCGAGACGGGGGACACAAGAGGAGCTCTCGCTGCCCTCCCGTCACTCCGCCCCAAAGACAATAAATAAACGAAGAGCCCCGGCCGAGAGTTCTCCCTTGTCCCCGCGGCAGCAGCCGGCGGAGGAACACGACACCCAGGACCCGTACGAGGTGACGGCCGGCGAGAGAACGCGACGGGACGGAGCCCCCCCACACCCCTCCCCAACCGCCACCGCCCGGCCGTTACCCGGCCCCATGCCCGCCGTCGCTCCCGCCGGGCTCCGGTAGCACCCCAGAAGGGCCGTAGCGATCGGCGCGGCCCCTCACCCGCCCTCGCCTGCCTTTCTATTGTCTCTCCTGGCCCCACGCGGCCCGGGGACGCCCCGCCGGCACCGATCCCTCATGGCGGGCACCTGCCGCCGCTCAGCCGGGCGCGGCCCCACCGCGGCGCCCCCGGGGCCCGCCGCCAAGCGCCGCCGAAGCGTGGAGAGGGGTAGAGGTTGGGGGTCGCCCCCGGGGTCGCGCCTAACCTCCATCTCGGTGTCGTCTCCGTCCGGCCCGACGGCGAAGGGAACTGCCCCCGTGGCTTCGCTACTGTTGGCGCCTGGCGGTGGCGGCGCTGCCGCCAGCTCGTCCGGTTGCGACGGGGGCAACGGCTGCTGCTGCCCGGCTGACATGATCCCCGCCGCAAACAGTGCTCCGCCGGGAGCCGGACCCGCGCCCGGCTGGCTGCGCGCTGTTGGAGCAGGCGGCCCCCCGGTGAAGGGGGTTGGGGGGAGGGGGGGAGGCTCGGTGAAGCGGCGCGCTGAACCCGCTGCGCCGCCGCCGCCGGAGGCCGGTCCCCGCTGCCGCCCCGGCTTTCCCGGCGGACGCCCACCAACCAGGAACCGAGCCGGTTCCCTGCTCTCGCGAGAGCTCTACTGCCGGCGTGCAGGGAGGCAGAGCTACTGCGCCTGCGGCCGCCGCCTCCTCGGCCTGGACCTCGACTGGAGCAGCCTGAGCAATGCCTGTGTGCGTGACGCCACCGCCCGCCTGAGGGAGCGCGTGGCCGCCTAACGGCCGGAGGAGGAGGCAGAGCCAGGCCGCGCACCCGGCGGAGCGTCGGGGCCTCAAGGGCGGCGGGAGGGGCGGTAGGGCCCGGTCCGAAACCGAGAGCTGCTAGAGGACACAGGGCCTTCAGGAAAGGCTGAAGAGAAGCCGGCAGCGTACCCAGGGGGCCAAGGCGGCCGACAGCATCGTGGCCTAGGGCAGAAATACACCCACAGAGCGTGGTGCCCGCTTTAAAACAAGGCCTTTGATCTGTTGTTGCCGAAATCCAACCCCACGCAGTGTCCGCTGGTGATCCTCTGTTCAGCAGGTCCCCGGGGAATTGAGGTCCTGTAACGAGCAGCACTCTCATCGAAAAGACCTAGAGTAAATAAAATGCTTGTAGGTTTTTTGTGCATGCTGCTGTGACTGAAGATGCAAAAACAGGGTGTTTGGTTTTTAATACGTACGAGACCTATTTATATATAAAATAACACACATTACCCACACCGATCCCTCCCCTTTCAAAGCTCCATTCGCTTTCCCCTTCAGGTCAGGTTCTCCCCTGCCCCTGCGAAGTTCACTTCTCACCCTGTGTCCCCGAGTGAGACAAGGCAAGGACAGAGGATCCCTTTGGAAAGGTCCCTTCCTCATCTATCAGCACTGCAGTTAAGCCACCTGACTTCCCTCTGGTGCTGTTATTAAATTATATATTAAAATGGATTTAAGAACCTGGCCTTTACTAAAAGATTGGGATAAGTCTGGAAAAGTTTTAAGCAACGAAACTTTTCTATTGCAACTGTTATCTAAAATGTTATCTGTGAAAGTGACAGTTTCTTGTGGGATCCTATATACACACAGGTATCTGCCGCTACACCTGTCCTTGCTACAACAAGGCCTCAGACAGAGGATCTTAATCTGATTTGCATGGTTTCTTGCCTTTCTTACACTGCTTTGTCTCTTCCCAATTGTGACCTGGGCCAGTTTCTCCCAGAGTGTTTAGATATTTAAACAAGTACTCATGAGAGATTTTGAAAAACATTTAGACACTTAAGTCATCCTGACAAATATCTGCCCCCTACTTTCCCATAACTATAGTATCAGAATAAATAAGACACAGAGGGGCTTCCAACCCAGTTTTTATCATGTGCTGTAGACTATGCTTGCTTTGTGCCACATGTATTTTCCAGCTCCTTGGTATTAGACATGAATACACATTTTCTATTAGGCAATATTCACTTCTGAGTTACTAGTTTGTATGCATCATCTGAATTAATTTCTTTATTAGTGATTATTCTGAATAACAGAGATTTGATGTTAAAAAAACCCCTTCTGCTCACTCAAAACCAGAGCAGCTATTATAAAAGTAATCCTTTTTCAAACCTCCTTTAATTAAACAGAATATTTGGGAAAAAGTGCCAGAAAGATACAGGAAAACAAAGACTTCACCAAAGTGTCTTGGGGGAAACACAGCAACATGTACCCACATAATTATGACACAGGGGAGATAAAAAGTAAGAGAAAAGAAAAAGCTGACAGCTTCTGTACCTAGAACTGACAGTTTTGCAGAAGCATCCCATCAGAAGGGAGTCAGCAGAGCAAAGTTATTTTTACAGCCCTGAGCAGAAAGCCTCAGTCCACAGAACTGACAGGGATGCTTTCTGAAGGAAAAAGGAAAGGTCCTCACAACTGCAGCTCACCTGAAGATAGTCAGATCTATGAATAAAAGATATGCAGTGGAAATCAAGGTGAGTTTGGGGCTTCGTTTGTTTGTTTTGCTTGTGTGTTTGGGTGGTTGGGGTTTTTTTGTAGGTTTGTTTTTTGTTTCTTCATTTTCATGGGTTTGGGGGATTTTTCTTTTTTGAGGACTCCAAGTGGGTTTTTTTTGTATGCTCAAGAAAGATTGTGGAACAAGCAACTGGGAATTTATCTCTAAACTTTTATCCAAGTGCACCTTGGCAAAAAAAGGTTGAAAGTACTAATAAATCTGTGTGGCCACTCACACACCACACACTGCATTATCACAAAACTAGGTCTGGAATCAGCTTGCACAACACCATCTCAGAGTTCAAGACCAGACCTGACAATGAATCAGCACCTGCTCAGCTTCTTGCCAAAGTCTTCTGAGGAGACTATCGCTGAACAACTTGGATGACTGGCTAGAGAAAGGGAAGGAACCCACATTTTCTGAACCTTAGTCCCAAACCTTCCAAAGATGGCCCTCCTCCTGGTACACTAAACACAAGGATGCTCTACAAGAAGTAAAAAGACAAGAAGAAATGAACCTTATGAGGATGTGTCTGGTGCAATACACAGAGACCAAGAGCAGATGCAAGAAATACAGAGGTTAATCTCCAAAACAAGTTCACCTGTGGCTAATGTTAGGCTTCTTAAGAGCCACAGGTGCAAACAGATTAAGCAGTATTACTGCTGTCTAAAATTGCACACTGAGGTTGTATGGCAGTATTTTTGTCTTGAGCAAATAAATATCCTTTGGCTTTTCATGGCACAAACCTCTACAGTAAAGGGGGGAATAGAAGGTTTGTCCAGGGCTGCTAAGTTTCCAAAGCAGTTTTATATATATATATATAAATTGACTGCTGCAGTCAGTAATAGCTAAGCTTAAATTTCACTGCAATACAAATCTTGCTCAGCTCACAGTGCAATGTGAAAGCTGTGGATCTGCCCATCACTCCCTATGTAGTAACAGAGCAATGAATTCTCAGTTACTTAATTAAACAGCAAAACTGTCCTTTGTCTGTACACCCTATGTGTGGCACTAAGTCACAACTGCCATACATACATACATTTTTACATAAATACCAGCCTCAGTAAAAGATTAATGATCACTGCTTGTTTCAACATCACTTTACTAATTGTTAGCAGACCAGAACAGCTGTTTACACCTGCACTCCATGAGGTAACAATGACTACACCAGTGAATAAAAGTGTGGCCATTATTACCTACCAGATAATATGTTGTTCACATGATAGCATCAAGTGATACCAAACTTAGAGCACAAAGCACTAAGTTTTAGTTTTTATGAATAAGACTATGTGTATTTGTGTAAGACCTATTACACACAGAAATTTCCATTTGAAAATGACTTGTTTTGACATACAGCAATGAAAACTATATTTGTAACAAGTAAACATGCTCTTAGTGAAACAAGAGCTTACCTGTCTGAAGAACAACACTTGACAAACACCACTCAAAAACTCCTTCTGCACCAATATCCACCAGCACCCATCCCTCTAACTAGAGTGTCCTCACAAAGCTAGTACCCATCTATTGAGAGAATAAAGAAACAGGAGTTTGAAATACTCCACCAACACCTTGCCTTGGGTGCAGGCATGACTGCAGGAGTCCACAGTACAGATTCTTCTCCCCAGTGGCAAGCACCAAAACAATCATGTAGGATAAACAGCAGAGAAAGATCTAACCACAGCTGTCAATGAATTACAGGCACCTCAGCAGTGGAGATGCACTGCTGCCACTGCAATGATAACATGCTTAAAGCCAGTGTCCCAAAACAAAACTATCCTTCCATTGGCTACTAAGTACTCACCATGCCCTGTGGGTGCTCCACTTGCAGCATCAGTGAAGAAGAGTTTATTTACTGGGTAGGAAAACCATCAAAGCAGAGTTGAGTTCCAGCTCCAGAACCTTTGTGGATTTGACTACTGCTGATTGAGCCATCAAGGCCCTCTGGCTCACTGCTGGCTCTGAGAAGACTGAGTTAAGGTTATGTAGCAGCTTGGTGCAGGGTTTTAAATCAGAGATGAATTTTGAGGATTATTTTAGCTGTACATTTTTGGAGAGCTACTAAGAGATAATCTACAACTCTGGAAAAGCCTGGCTGGTACCCAGGCACCTTCACAGACTCATCACCACGGGTTTGCTGTTCCACAGGACAGAGGTTACACATCAGAACTGAACAACTTGATTTATTTAAAATTCACCTCAAAATGCATTGTGTTTAGTTTCTTTTTTTAAAATGAACATTCAAAGCAACAAAATATTACTCATTTAAAACAAACCTTTGTTAAGAATAAGATAATTTACATACTGTAGATTGTGGCAGTAAGGGGAGAGAAACAACCAGTGGTAGATGAGGCACTGAACTAAGGCCAACATGCCAGAAAACAACCCAACTCTGTGCTCAACTTTTAAATGATCTGGATAAAACAAAACAATTAGGTGGGAAAATAAAACCAAACATTTGAAGGTGTTTGTGTAAAAAACCCAAAGTGTTAGTAAGTTTTTTTTATCTAGACTCATTCATGGATTTAAAGAACTCTATCTTCTTCCAAATAACAACAAAAAAAAATGTTCTTTTAACCCAAGGCAGATTATTATTTGGAACTGGCATAGTATAATAAAGGATCACAGTATACAGAGCTTAAAATCCTGTACCAGGAAAATGCAATGAGTGGTTTACAAGGGGACCATTTAAGTATATTATCTAATTTTTAAAAACAGAGATATAAAATATCTTGCATAGGGATTTAAATATAAGGCCAAGCAGGAGATTAAAGTAAAATACAGATTGTAAGAAGGGCACTATGGTGTCAAAACATAGTATTTCCATTTGAATTAATGTCTAATTCAAAATCACAGTATTTTGCTAGTACTACAAACAGTGAATGTCAAACTGTCCCATTAATCTTGAACTGAAAACTGACATTAGAACTTCTCAATAGTACAAAACTAAAGCTCATTGTCTAGACCTGATCAGTGTATTAGCACAATAGTGCTTGGTACGTACCTGATTTATATACTCTACCTTCTGTAAATAATAAAAAGGTTATTTCTTGTTAATATGTGTGAGATCACAATATTACTGCATGCCATCAGTGGTTTGCAGGCTTACTTGATATTTAATTATTCAGTCTTTAAAAGTGTAAGATCCCACCCTGCAGAATCTTCACCCATTGAACACAGAACACTGTCATTAATAAAATACAATAGAAGTTCCACCACTAACAACTAACATAAGCCAGGATTGTAGGTCTAAACCCAGTACAGTTCATTATTATTAACTCACAGCAATTTTTGTTAGGAAGGTAACCTGTAGACTTCCAAATAATCTTGTGTGTATTAAATAGAAACAAGTACGTAACCAACGGTCGTCTCTTGGCATTTCAAGTAGATTATTCAATTGTGAAAGCATGTCCACAAAATCAATTTTATGTTGTTAAAATGAAGTTCAAATATTAATTTCTGTATCTACACATAGCTTAATTAACCTAAAGTTGTAAAGAATAGTAGTGTAAGGAAAAACAAAATATTCTCCACATGAATTAGGCATTAAGGTACACTAACTGGGAATACCTGAACCAACAACGGTAACTGAAAAGTGCATAAACATAGTAATACTACAGATGTGTTAACTACAGAACAAAAGGGTTTCTGAAAGCTAAGTGATACTATTTTACACATTATTTACAGGTTGCAATTTTTAACAGAGACCACAGAGCCCATTTCTGATCTTTAAATTCCTTGGATATATTCAGTGTCCTTTGGCTTCCATCCTATTCGGTCAAGAGCCTGTTCACACCCCAGTGAATCAGGAACTGCACAGCTGAACAACGCTGCCATTGTGGTTCTGCATTCTTCAAGAGCTACTCCTTTCTGTTCCTTGTAGGAAAAGCAGTGTTTTCATTTCACACTTTTTGTGGGTGTTTCAGATTCTGTAGACTGCCTCCCATCAGTCCACGCCTCTCGTGTGCTCTTTAGTGCTAATGTTTTCTGCTGGTCAACCACAACGTAATCGACTCTTTCATCTGCCACGCTGCTGCCTGAACCACTGCTCTTCTTCTGAGGAAGGCAAAGGAGAGTGAAAAACATATGTTAAAAAAACCCACCCAAACAACAACAAAAAGTAAGCAGATGTCCCAAGATAGAGCACAAGCACAGCTTTTGCTGATAGGTCCAACACAGGCTCCCCCATTGACCATTTGACAAACCAGTTAAGATGATTTGCCCGAGGCTCCCTCTTCCCCAACAACCTCTTGTGAAGAAATTTCCAACTCTTGGTGGCAGAAATGCAAGAGCAGAAGAGTTGAGTGGTGTAGTAAACACACCTGAGGGACAGGATGCCTTCCAGAGGGACTTAAGACTAAGTCTGACAAGTGGGCTTGTGAGAACCTCATGAGGTTCAACAAGGCCAAGTGCAAGGTCCTGCACCTGGGTCAAGGCAATCCCTGGTACAAATACAGGCTGGGAGATGAAGGGATCAAAGCAGCCCTTCTGAGGAGGATTTGGGGTCCTACTGGATGAAAAGCTGGACACGAACCAGCAATGTGTGCTGCCACAGCCCAGAAGGACAACCAAATCCTGGGTAGTCAGCAGGTCGAGGGAGGGGATTCTGCCCCTCTGCTCTGCACTGGTGAGACCTCAGCTGGAGTACTGTGTCCAGCTCTGGAGCCCTGTGGCTGGAACACCTCTCCTATGAGGACAGGCTGAGAGAGTTGGGGTTGTTCAGCCTGAAGAAGAGAAAGCTCCAAGGAGACCTTAAAGCAGCCTTTCCAATACTGAAAGGGGGCTTCTAAGAAAGATGGGGATCAACAGTTTAGTAGGGTCTGTAGCAACAGGACAAAGGGAAATGTCTTTAAACTGAAAGAGGGTAGATAGTTTAGAGTGGATATGAGAAAGAAACTTCAAAAGAGGGTGGTGAAACACTGGCACAGGTTGCCCCGAGAGGTGGTGGATGCCCATGCCTGGGGGTTTTCAGTGTCAGGTTGGACAGGGCTTGGAGCTACCTGATCTAGTGGAAGGTGTCCCTGCTCACTGCAGGGAGGCTGAAATCTCATACTAAGATTCTATGATTTGCTTACCTTACGAGGTGGGGTAGATTTTCCTGAATCTAGGTCCAGATCTAAATATTCTACTTGTTTATCTCCTTTAGGTTTTACCATAGGGCTGCTTCCTCCATCAAGACTGTTGCTTCCAAACAAATTCTGAAATTATAATATAAATAACTTCAGCTACAAACAGAGATGCTAATGATTCACTTCATCAAATAGGCTTAGTCTAAAACCATCAAAATATTAAAGGTTAAAGAACTGACTGAGAGCTTTTGCAGTCAGTTAAACCATGCAAATTTTATTGCAGGGAGATATATTCCAAGTCAAAACTGGGACAGAATTGAAAGCTAATAGGGGGGAAAAACCAGGAGCCCAACCCCCCCAAAATTCAAGATTGCCACCAAACCAATCTGTGCCTTCCACCTCATGCCCTTTTCACATCATGAGATAAGAATGGAGTGTGGTTTGTTCTTTTTAACTGAAGTTGTTAAGTCTCAAATTTAGCATTACTTAATTACACACATTTTTATTCCCTTAAATTCCTGTTTAATACCTTACAAGAATTTCAGCCTTACAACAATGGCAAAACTTCAAATGAAACTTTTACATTTCATTCAAAAGCCATCCTGATTAAGCTGAAAATCAAAAAGTATTATGCAATTGATAAGGCCAAAAGATTAAGGCTTTGGAAAATTTGTGTAGAGCTGCCTGAAAGGAAGTTGAATTGTATAAAGCTATGTTTTAATTAGCCCAGATTTTTACAACCTCACCTCCTCTGTCCTCTCCCAGCCTGATCCCTCCCTCTTAACAGGTGTTATAGGAACAGTACAATAGAAGGACTCTTCTCTAAAAGATAAAGAAAAAAAAAGGAAGACAGAGGGCAGCAGTCAGCAAAAAAATGAAGAGGAAGGCAGACGGAAAGACAGAAGGGTAAGGCCGACAGCAGCTTGAGAGAAAAAGCAGAATATTGCTGATCTAACAAAATAAACCAGAAGTATGACATGTCCAAAGAAGAAAAACACTTCAAGGCTGATGACAGAAAATGATGAAAAAATATGGACTCCCTTCTAGGCTGCAGTTGGAACAAGTAAAAATTTCCAGAATGCCTATGTAATTAGCACATTTGAAAACAACATTCAGGTTCTCTAGGAAAGAAAATACTTTATGGGTTAAAGCTTCATGGGCTGGGCTTTTTACATGGAAGTTATCTGTTATATCTCTATTATCTAATTCATTTGACATTAGATGGCAACAAGGACAAACACAAACAACAGAAACAAAGTTCATTTTTGTTGCCCAAATTATCTAAACATATTTCTGCATATTTTACATACAAAAATCAGATTGAAAAATATCAACCCTTCCAGCATAAATAAAATAAAGCTACCACTCTTTAAGCAAACAAATCTGTTATTTCAAACAAACTAGCCAAGCAGAACATACACATTAGAAAACAGAAACTTTAAATATATGTAAATGAAATGAAAGGAAATCTGTAGAACAATCTTAAAGAATGAATGGTGCAAGCAACCAGAAGATAGTAATGAGAGGCCATCTGAGCTGTGATATTAATTACACCATCCTGGCAGTGAAGTTAAACTCCTGAAATGGCATTGTAAGAATCAAGAGAAACCCCCAACTTGGGCTGTGATTCTGCTGCAGGGAGAACTGTGAGCATAGGAGACACTAAACCTTTGTGTCAGATGGGATGTTTCTTGCAGCTGTAAGATGGGACACTACCAATTACTTACCAATGCCTCTTGTAAGAGAGGGGCTAAGTTTTTACATCATCAGCTCCCCACTGCTGAATCTCACTTCACCTAGGAACCATGCCTGCGCTGCTGGCAAATCAGACACTGGACAGAGCACAGGCCAGGATGCTCTACAGGTTCCTGAGCTCCAGGGGACCTAAGAGGCACCATCCAGAGGCAGCAATGGTGAGCTGGAGGGGAGGGAGACTGGAGGAGATTGGGAATGGTATCCAGAGCAGCAGGGGATAGAGAAGCAAGCAGCACTGTGAGAGGAGGAGAGTCCAGAGTGTAGTGAAAAGGGCCAGCACAAGCCATTTAAGAAGGCAAACACATGAACAGAACAAAAAAAACCAAAAGGGTGCTAGACAGGCCCTCCTCCAAGAAGGTCTTTAAGGATGCTTTAAGGATGAAAAATGCTGCTGTATTCCCAACTAAGAACCCAAACTGTAAAAGTGTGGTGAACGCATTGAGCCACACTGACCAAAATCCTGAGCTCAAGCTACAGGTTTTCCTCCAGTGCATGAGGGGTGTTCTGGACCACATTTCAGTTTAGGCCTAGGTCTACCTTCTTATTTAAAAATACTATTATTATTTCTTCTTTATGTCTCTCTCCTTCCCTCCCAACAGAACAAACACCACAGCACTCATCATTGACTTTTCCTGCTTAGCTCTTCACCTACTGCACTGCAAGCTGAATATCCGAAACGTTACTATCTGAGAAAACTCTCCCCCAGAGGGGAACAAATACAGATAGCCAATAAACAAAGAACCTCTTTTTGAAAAAGAAACCCAAAGCCTAATAAAAGTACACATAGCTCAGTTTTTATGCCATGTAAACAACAAATATCAATCCTTTTTCCCCCCTGTTCCTTCCACATTTATTGGAAAGTGTCCTTTTAATAAAGGTTTTGAAGCACGTCTCATGTCCTAAGACAGGTTTTTTTTCCCTTGATGTCACATAAAACTGAACTGGTGCAAAGCCCAGGAAAAGCAATTAGAAAGAGGAGAGTTTCTAGGGAAGAGGAAAAAAAAAGTCATGTATTGAGCTGGTTGTTGCAAGAGATTATATATCTCTTGCATAGACGATTATGCCCTTAACTTATTCACTGAGGTTTTACCAAATTACAAGTTTGCTCTGGAGATATTTCTACAATTATTTTGATCTAGCAGTATAAAGAGAGTGATGTTGAGTGGAAGGATCTGTATTTGCATGATTTAAAAGTAAGGACTGCACAGGAAGAGAGTAGTTAAGATGTAGATTTTACATACTGGGTCTTCAGTGGACTGATTTGGGTTCATGGATACATAATTCTCTTCACTGTCGTGCGAGTCACTGCTGGAAGTTGTGCTATGAACCGAATCCGGTCTGGGAGACATGGGAAACCTGGAGGAGCTAATTACCAGGAATTATTTTACAAACAATACATCTTGAATATCTTAAACCTCCTGGTAAACAACAAAAATAAGCATATTAGAGATGAGATTTTCATTCAGGTTTACTAGTCTGTCACATTTTCTCGTTATCCACAGTCCCTCACATTTAAGATTACAAAATAAAAATTCATATGGACATCTTTTGTTTCAATGCACATCAGCATATATACCTACACACAGACACACACACCTCCAAAGGAAACTTCAAGATGTACTACACATGTACACACAGTTATTAACACCCTAGTCATCAAAAACATTAATCTGAATGAGCAAAAGCTAAGAAACTTACTCTCGTGCAAAGCTTCTGGTGATAGGAGATCTGACTGGGGCTTGTAACTCCTCCCATTCAGGCAGAGGCTTTATTTCTAGTGGAGCTGGTTTTGCTATATAAGAAACAGACAATCTTAAAGCACAGAACATTCCTAACCACAATTCAACTGAATAGCTTTTCACAGCCTAAATGCCACCCCCCTCCCCCTACTTTTTAAAATAGTAAGTAGTAGCTAGGAAAAAGAGAGACTGTTCAGTTCTCAAAGTCATGATATATTAGCCTATATTTTTAATCTTTCCAGGTACTGAAAAGCAACATCAATTAGAAAAACCCCCAAATTTAAGCATTTTGCAAGATATACTTGTACGTAGTAATTCTGTTTTGAAAAGAGACTCTGGAAATGACAGCATCATGTTCTGTCTTTACTCTGCCATGATAACTTCCTGAACTGACAAGGCCAGGGTACTGCTGATGAACTGTTTCAGCAGAGCCAGCGTTGGGTACTTTTCTTGGCTCATGGACAATTATTATGAGGCAAATTCTGCCCTCACTACATACATCTGCCCTTACTGATGAGGTCTCAGAGCTCCAAGGGTGGGCAGGATCTGTAGGTAAGTTTCCAAAAGTGAGAAATGAGAGAAGCCAACACCCAACTTCAATTCCAAGGGGTGCCTGTCTGGCTTCTGTGCTTATCAACAGAAAAGCAGAGCAGCAGCACGTTTGTGCCATCAATGACAGCTACCATTGATCTAGAAAAGGTGCCATCTTTCAATTCAATTTTCAGAACAGAACCACAAATAAAGTATCAGCAAGAAATGCATTATCCCTCCCTCCAGCTTGCCCCACCCTCAGTTTGCTGCCTATCAGCAGATTTACCAAGCTCAAACATCAAGCATGTCACAGCAGTTGATATGGAGTAAGAGCTGTCATAAGTGACCATGTGAAGAACTGACAGAAACCGGTTGCTTAATCAGTGTGGTTATCTCACAAGCTAAAAGCAGAACCCTACTTCATTATACTCACTCTTTAGACAGAGCTTATTGAAAAGGCATTGAACAGAAGGATTCCTGATTCAAATTTTCTGCATACATATCAGCCTGTTGTATCCCAAACAGTTTTCTCCTTTCCTCTGTTAAAAAGCCATAATGATGCACTCAGAGAGTACCAAGCCTACTCCAGTAATTCTGCCACTTTAACTCACTTGCTCATAAAAAGCTGTCACCACAGCCTCAGAAGAGGAACTACATCTCATCTGTCTCAAGATATAAGGTATCACATGAGGTAAGAGTGGCAGAACCAAACTTAATGTAGACAAGATGGTAGTAAAGCTTTAGGGACATAAAAGTGATCACTTGGATCAAGCCCTCTGTAAAGGTCTGAGACTACCTGGCAGGTATCAAGCCCTCTGTAAAGGTCTGAGGCTACCTGGCAGGCACTGCTCCAGCAAAAATAGAGTCAGAACTTTGTCCAAAGCCCACTGAGAATAGCAGGAATATTTCATCCAGTTGCAATGAGCTTTAGCAACCAAAAGTAATGATCAGTGACACTTCTATGAGATTTTTTTAACATTCTTGTGACTACATAAGGCACCAACTCAGCACCTTCAATAAAGCCCATGAGATGAATGGCAATGCACATTAAGATGCATCAATAAATCTGTGTACTAGTAAATGGTCATAGGATCCACATTTTGCTGTATTTTAGTGTTTAGCAAAGAGCAGGACACCCATGTAAACTGTGATTTCACGTTATTGCCCAACAAACGTTATTTCAAGCACTTCTAAGGAAGTCATAAATACTTGCATCTAAATAAACAGAAAAAAGTACATCCAAAATATGAATAGCAACAATTTAAGAGATCAGAACACTCTTGTTAATGTAAAGGAAATGTTTCCATGTGCTGTTCAAGCTAGAAAGACTAATTCCTTACATAGGAACTTTTTGCTTGGCAAGGAAAATGCAACCACGATCTTAAATTAGAAGTAAAAAAGACTATACAAGAGGTAAAAGTTATTCCAGAATAACAGTTTTCTTAATTTCTGTTTTACTTATTTTTCACAAAGCTCCATATACATACAGTGCTAAAGTACATACCCTTTCTTCTTGTAGTAAAGTCACCTATGGTTTGTGAATCAGTTCGCTCTAAACCATGTGGTTTAGGTCTTAAAATTTTAGGACTTTGACCTAATTGGTAAAAAGAAGACTCTCTTAATAATATTCTATTTGTAACTGGAAAATGGAATTTTGTCAATAAACAGCACAACCCCCTGCAGAAAGGTTATTGCCACAAGCATAAGCAAGCTGCTGAAGGAGAGTTTTACAGTCTAGCTAGGCCTCACTCTAAGGGCTTAAGCACCAAACCAGAAACAAAGGAAACACTGCATGCAAGTCATTTGTTGGAGGCAAGCATAAAAGGTGTACAAAAAAAGCTAAATGTGCATCAACAAATATAACTGATCATTACTATTAACTGGTTTCAATTACTTAAAAAATTGCATTACTTAAAAAACTACATATTTGAGCAATCTTTAGCCTGACAGGAGAAGAGTCATGTTTCAGAGGCAAGTTGAGGTACTGTCAAAGAAATTAAATCCTCTTTAGTCACAATATTACTGTGATGATACTCTTGGGATGTCTCCTATCCACTGTGCACCTCCCACTCCAGAAGCCTCAAGAATCTTTTTCCACATTGTCTGCTAAACTTGCTCCCCAGAGGTCTGTATCTGTCCGTACCAAAACCACACCCCAGACCTTACAGACACAGAGGGACTTCCTTTCCAAGCTCCAGCCTGCATACTGTCCCCCCACCATGGCACAATCCAACCTCCAGCACAACTGACCCTGTCATAAAACTACATTCCCTAAACCCTTTTTATTTGTATATAACTATATGCAAGCGCAGTAGATGCAATAATCACTCTCCAGCATGATTTGCCATCCTATGCTACGTTGTTATTCATGTAACATTTCCCCACGTTGTGCTATCACACAATATAATACCTTAGATGAATCTGCTAACAAGGTGAAGAGCAGAAACTAAGAGAACATTAGAGTCAATAAGCTCCTTTCAGGCAGCAACATAACCCCTCTCCCAGTAAGGAACTTCTTAGCCAATTTGACCAAGCTCTGCAAGTGTTTCAGGTCACAATGTCTACATTAAATAAATATCATCAATAACCCTAACCTTTCATGAAATTCTATCTGACAAAGTGTTAATATTACAAAAGGCAAGTGCCTTCCAGTGGTACACCAAGAAGCCATAAAAAAGGTAAATCTTTACAATAAACCAAACAAAAGCTTTAAGTCTGATTATGTTAGGAAACTGCCCTACAGCACAAAATGGAAAAGGACTGGTACAGACTCTGACGTGGGCTGGCACTACCAGCAAGGAGCGAGAATGCTTTGTAAAGAAATAAACTTGGCAACAAACACCAGAAGTTTGCAAATCTCTTCCCTGAGGGTTTTGCATATGAAGTGCTCTACTACTGTTATCACTGAAGTATTGGGAATAACCAAGTAACAACAAGAAAGGTAAACAGAAAGGTTCTGTACTGTATCTTAACTTCCACACAGTGCGTCTGAGGCACCATGCAGGTAAGGCAATATTTAGCTATTTACTAATAATGCTGCATAGCAACCTCCTTAAAAAGAACATGTCATGAAATGCTTTTCACACAGACACTTTTCCAGCTTCAAAATCAGATGCTCCCTTAATGGTTCAAAGGGCTGACGAAAAGGCCAAGCAGTTGGGCAATGCTGACCAAAGACCCAGATTGTAAAGTGGTACACAGTGCATTTCTGTAAAGCATGCTGTTGAGTGGAGCTAAGTCAAAAGCATGACCCAGCATGTTGGCATAGCTCATTCTGAGCTGATTCAATATTCTGAGGTACCTTGCCTACAGCTCTATAACAAAAGCTTGCCTATAGAAAAAGACCAAGATTTTAAAATCGATTGAACAAATGTAGAAGTTCAAATTCAAACACCTTTTATTAAGTACCATTTGGTGCTGAATATCATTACTTAATCATATTAGCTTTGTGTTCTGCAGTTTTATAATCTCATTTAGAAGAAATCTAGCCCAATCCAACTCAATTTAAAATGCCACTCTGTGCACTGCCATACAAGCACAGACTGTAGGTACAGTGAGAAATCTAGCAGAGGTAACAAGGTTAATGGAATTATTTAACAAGTATGTACTTTATAACCTCTCCGCTCTTATAGCCAAACATGCCTGAAGTGCCTGAAACCCATAATACAGAAGATAAGCACAAGGAACTCAGGGCTGTGACTCACTATTACCACTTCTGTTCCTGACACTCCATGGTCTCGTGCAGCTAACCTTCCTGACCTGTGATTAGCCCCATTTGCAAAATGTGGGCATTACCTAACTGCCTGCCTCATACTCCATTTAGCCTTTCAAAAGAGCTATATAAATAAGTAGAGGTCCCTATAATCTCTCTCTTCTGCATCAGGCAAGTACATACAAAATGTTCCAGTATAAAATAAACTGACTGAGCTTTCATCTCTTGCTGCTGAAAGACTGATCATTCTAAATAGATTTGGTGGCAAAACAGCTTGCTGCTACCAACCAGCTGGGATAATGCGATTGCCCTAGTTCAATATGTCACAGAGAAGGAAAATGTTTGTGCAGGTTCGGGGTTTTTTCCTCCCTGTGAAAGAAAACCCAAACCCCCTCATCTCTGTGGAGGACTTCATACTGTGCAACTGAAAAGACCTGACACAAGGCAAATGAAAGGGGGAAGGAGGATCAATATCACAAAACTAAGGTTACTTTATTTGTTTCTGTAGCACAGAATTCCTCCACCTCTTTTTTGCCCACTTAAGAAGATAAACTAACAGGAGCTAGAGCACAGAAAGCCCTTAATATCCTTTACTCCCTCAAAGGACATTATTTTACCAAATCAATCAGAAATTATGAAAGATAAAGCATGGCACTAAAAATTGAGTGTTCTGTCTCTATCTTAAGCCAGATCTGTGAAGAGAAATACAGAGTTTTTAGAACTTTGTTATCTGAAGTACTGTGACTGAAATTGCTGATGCTGCTCCCAAGTCATCTCACTGGCTTTCTCCAAGTGCATGCCCCCAGCACCTCTGAGACAAGTAAAATATGGAGGAGAAAGTGCCTCACACCAGTACACCAGACTGGTCTCCAAGACCTCTTATCAGAAACAATCACTAACGGTAAGTGTCCTAGGGCTGTTCTCCAAATCAGGTGGAAGGACAGGAGGTCTCCAGGGAAAGCCTGGCTCCATACAGCAAGTCAAGGCCAGCAACACTAAGGAAGACATTTGCTATGCTTTAGGCCCGCATGCCCAAATGTACCTTATGTAATGTTTAGGCACTCACATAAGAAAAGGCTTTGAACTTACACACCTATTCTAGGTTTTTAAATATATATGTATTTTTTTCCCACTGAAAAGGAAATAAATTATGTTGCAGCACCACTGGATGAAAACCTACAAGGGAAAAAACCCCAAATAAGTTATGGCAAGTGAAACCAACCAAACAAGAAGTGAAAATTAGATGTTTTCACTGTTCAGTCAAGTCATCACCTGTGAAATGCAAAGTGCTCCAGCCAGGAGAGAGCAGCTCAGCTTCTGCACGTTCTATCAGGCAAATGCTGTGCAAGGGCACTCTGAGCTGAAAAATCACTAATGAAGTCTATTTTTCTAACAAATGGCTGCTTGTAAAAACTGCCAAACAGAACAGGGGATTATGGATCTAGCATTAGAGTGCACTCAGATGGCATGAATTCTGCTCCTGGCATTTCGGTGTGTGTCAATGCTGCCTTTGTCTGAGGAGTCATCAGGAGAAGAGTCCATTTCACATGTTTGATTTTGTTTCAAATCACAGTTTTAAATGCAAAAACCTTTTGGTTTTTTCCATCAGCTAATATAGTGTGTCTACTTGTTTTCCATAAAACACTTGGAATATAATGATGGGGGAGGAAAACCGGGCCCCACTGCAGCAAATTCCTGCAGCAGAGTAGGTGGATCTTAGTATTTTTGGGTTTGAGGATGTAAGTCACTCACTGAAGAGCCTCATTTGTTTTCAGACTATCGTCCTGAAGCACTAGTACTAAACAAGATTTCTGTTAAGAACACTTCTTTTCTGACTGGCTGCTTCCTCCATGGCTTGCTGGCAAGGGATTTTCTGTCAGGAAATTGCAAACAGCCTCACGAAAGAGGCCAACGCTATTTAAATGCTAGCTGTTTAGGGCTGAAAATTTTATGGTAAATCTACTAACTTGACATAAAATTTAAGAAATGTGTGATCTGTTAATGCTGTTCCCTAGCTAACAGGACTAATCCTCACGAGACAAGGAGATCAGAAGTAGGAATGCTAGAGCAGGGCTTTACTTGGAATAGGAGAGGGAGTGCAAAAGGCAAAACCAGCCACAGAAGCGGCTAACAGCAGTCCCTCATTGCCATTCAAAAATACACATCTTCCTCCCTTTACTCTGTAATTAGAGGACACCAAAATCTGCACTGAAGCCCAAGAATTCCAGTACTCAGAACCACTGCAGATTTTTCCTTAAAAAAAAAGCAAAAACCCAAGGCTGAAGCTCATGGTCTCACTCCCAAAGGGTTTATTATTTGGTTTTCACTTCTGGGAATAACATCGCCCTTTCCTTCTCTTCCTCTTTCTCATCCTGGTGAACTCTGAATCCCAAGTACATGGTCTTCAGCACTGAGCTCAACAAATATCCTGAATTTGCTTTTTCATCTCTGTTTTTATTAAGACTATTTCCTGCCAAGGTACATCTAACTTGAAAAATAGTTATTATACAACATTAAAATCCATTTCCACACTAGCTTCCAATGACAGATAGGAATACCAATAACATGCTTAGCTCTGGTCAGTGATACCCCATGGATGGGGATAACCACAGTCTCTTCATGACAGTAAAAACAAGCTGAAATCAGCTTCTTTCAATATTATGAAATACAAAAAGCAGTCATCTAAAGAGAGGCTCTCCAGCTTTCTTAGCTATCTTTATTTCTCAAAATAACTTCTCTCAGAGCACCAGTACTTTGAATGCTCCAGAAATCAAAAATGATTTGGAAAAAATCTGATTATGAAGAAGTCCAACAGCATCTGACAGCTAAGGTTCACTGGTATTCATAAAATACTTGCCAAACGCCATAACTATTCAGAGAATACCAAAGCTATTAATCATCCACATACTATTTGACTGCTCTAATTTGTGAATAACTCTGCAAGTCTGCATTTAAAAAGCCCCCAAAGCATGATGAATTAAAAGCATTCAATAACAAAGTGTTTTAAGACCAAAGTACAGTGTTCTGGAGTGTTTATTGATTAGTAGTTTAGTTTAAAGCTGCACCAAGATTCATGAAGTCCAAGGGTTACTACTTAGGATTCCTTCCCCCCCTTCCCTTTTTTCTTAAAAAATAAACAAAAACCTAATGAAGTTTAACTTGTTCACTGGAAAAATCAAGTCTAGCATCAAGCCTACAAAAAAGCCACTGGAATAGCATGACAATATGTATAAGAAAAACTGTGATTCCTTACAAATACATGAAGCACACTAAGAAGAAAAATTATATGAAAGGAAGACAAAAGCAGAGTGTTATTACCTATGTTCTCTTGTTCCTGCTCTCCCTAGCATCTCTGGAGTTATCATGCCCACCTCTACTGCTAGGATCAGAGCAAGTCCTGCACTTTGTCTTCAGAAAACTCCCATCCAATTTTTTTTTAAAACCATGATGCCCATTAAACCACAGCCTCCTTTGCAGTGGTGATGCAGCCATCCAAACAAAATCTTCACTTGAAATTATGTGCTGTTTCTAAGCTTTAAAAGACAAATCACAGCTGCAAGTTCAGGACTGGTATACTGTAGCAAGGAGCTTATATAAATTGCCTTTTTAAAGTTAAGAGTAGACTCACAGAAGTAATTTAGTACAGTCATGGAGGAAGCATAATTTTCAGCTAACTGGAAGTCTTTGGAGCTTGTGGGGAAATGAAAAAAAACCAAACCAATAAATCTGTATTCAACCTGCTTTAGCAATTCCGAGAAAGCACCAAAATATCCCTCAAAACCTTTGTAGAATTCCTAAATGGGATGAACAGGAGGTGTAGCTACCAAGAGTAAATGGAAAGATTAAATGCATGGCTTTCTTAAAAGCAAAATGAACAACACTTCCACTCAGAAAAGTCATCATGAAGGTTACAGCTGCTTCTTTAACAGAACTTCAGTTCTGGCTGCTGATTAAAATCACCATTCACAATTTTTCAATGCCCACTTTTCCCAAAGCCTACAAAAATGAGTGATCCTTTACTTCAGAATATGCAAGACAACCACAAGAGCAGAGAACACTGCAGTGTTGCCAGCTTCTAACTATCATTATCACTACAGAAAAGTCAGCTCCTGTTGTCACAAAAGCCTTAACTGTTTCTCTCTCAAGATTTACTTCAGGATGGTGTGGTGCTCCTGCTGTATCAGAACGTGCAGCATGTTCATATTGTCCAACTCAGACTCTCAAACATGTAAATATTTAACAAGGAAACTGTTCACCAGGCTATTTATAGCTAACTTCATGATTAATGAGGATTCTCAGTTTTCTCAACCAACCTATTTTGCTTGGGATTTGTACAGCATCACACTACACTACAACAATGGGCAATTATGCTGGTCATCCAGAAACATCACAGTGAGTCCTGTGGGGGCCAGACTGTGGCAGATGCTTCCTGCCACGTGGAAACTCTGTATGCAATTACCTCTTCAAAGAGGGCCTGTGCTCTTAAATAAAGAAAATTGGAATTTTCTATGAAGTTAATCTGTGTGGGAGATACTCAGGAGAAGTCATGCCAAAGATACAGCCACATTTTTATAAGCAATCCACATCTTTGTGGTTTAACCACGTAAATTATGTCTTGTAACATCTTCAATGAGAAAAATCTATAAGAACAACCACCAGATACAATTTTGAACAATTTTAAACCAATCACAAGTTCCAAATCCATGAGAATTTTTTTCCTTTCCCTTGGTTTCATTTGTTTTCTTGTTTTCAAGGTGCAGCTGGGTATTTTATTGGGATTTAAAGAAATATGTACTTTACAGATGAGATGTACACACACACACAATGTTACAGAACTATGAAGATTCTTTCCAAACAGGTCCTAGGCAAGTATTAAAAATAAATAAATAAAAGTAATTGCCTGGTCTTAAAGTCTTGCTTTGCGATCACAAACCTCACCCCCATACTCCCAGGAAGGGGTCATTATCATGCCCAGAGGCCCACAGAAAACCCCCATCTCTCATGTTGCATCACTCAAATGCTGCCTCCTGACCTAAAAAGCCCAATTCCCACCCTACCCCTTTTATTTTGGACCATGCATTTCCCTTGATCTCTGACTCAGGTCACGTTTGTACTGAAGATTAAGATCGTCTAGACTCAAGGACCTCTGTCAGGCCTCACGGCTTTCTCATGGACTGCCAGCACAGCCACCTGGGACCTGCCTGGGTACACAGAGCTGTTCCCCATGGAGCACACTGCAGTCCTGCAACCTGTCAGCAGGATGGAGATCACAGGATCCACTGCCTCCTATCACAACCCTTTTCAGATACTTTGAAGAGCCCCAGGGAAAGTATGAGGTGGAGCAGACAAGAACCTAGCTGCTCTTTGCTGCCTTAGCTGCCTATGGAGTCTGCACCTCACTGCACTGGGGCACCTTTAATCCTACTGCTCCTTCCTGGATCAAAGGCATTTTGAGAAAGGAACATGTGACTGTCAAAACAATGTCACATAATCATTCTGTGCCAGAACCACTCAGAGTCTTTGAACAAGTCAGAGAGTAAGACCCAACTGCATGGGTGGGTGCAATACTTATTCTGCATGAAGCCTTTTGCTAGCGACAATGCTTCCAGTTCAGCAACTACATGCAACTGTGGCAAGCTAAAGCAGCCAGAAAGCAGAAATACAAAATCAATATAGACAATCATTCTTTGTGATAAACAGAAATAGAATCCTGAAAAAGAAACAAATTAAAAGAGAGATTATTTTTGTCATTCAATTACAGGTTAATGCAGAAAAAGCACCTGGCCAAAGTACCCATTTTGTCTCAAGCAATATATCACTTACCTTTTGGTATGCTTCTCTAAAGAAATAGTTAAAGCACTTTAATTCAAGTTATTGGGGCAGGAAGCCAACACCATGTTTTGAAATGACTTCCAAGACTTCCAGAAAGTACTGGAAGCTCCCCACTTTTACAGAAGCAGCTACGAACTAGAAAAATGAAACTACATGACAATGTAGTGTCATCTCAAGGCTACATATTTATTTACTCAAAAATCGTTATCATTTTTAACCCATGCTCTAAATCAAAGCTTTTCTTGAAAGTGGTGAAAAAAAGACATAGAGGGGATCTCACAGCTCACCATGGCTCCTGGCCCAGGCTGGCTGGAAGACTGAGAAGCCTCAGGCTCTCACAGCAGGGCTGTGCAAGTAGCTCCTCAGAAGGTGCACATTCTTGAGTGAATTTTAGACCTATTTATTGCCTGCATTTAATTTACACACATCATTCATTTTTCATAACTCAGTCCTCTGTCATATACAGCTAACTCTATATAACCATACCTATTCTTAAAACTTTAGGGAACAAACAATTTAATGTCACCCAGAACATCAGGTGCTTACATCAGAGCTGTGAAGGCATACACATTACACTGGCAGTGCTGCTGATAGACTGCCAGATCCTTGATGCCTGACACATTATTCTTCAAAGGCAGCAGAACCAGAGTAACTGAGTATGTGTTTCATCTTGGGTTTACAAAACACAGCAGGGAGAAGAGCTGGCTCTATGTAACAGAATGGCCACTACCATTACTGAACCCTCCATTTTGACCCTTGTCACACTACTCTGCCTGTAAGCACTAAGCTCTTGAACCAGAGAAAAACAGAGGAGATGCTAAGCATGTGCACTTGACAACAGAAAGCACTGCATTCTTTATGTGCTACTTTCACTGCATTGTTTCTTTGTCTGCACTGAGCCTAACAAACTTCCCTGGCCCACACAGAAACATTGCCGAGTTAGAGCTAATGATCTCATGAAAGGTGATGGTGGTATTTCTTAGGAACAAGGATAGCTACCAGAAAGTTCCTTGGACTTGTTACTATTTTTTGCAGCAATCTGTAACCAATAAAGACACAGAAGGTTCTTCAGATAGAATCTGAGATGGGCCCTCATATACTTGGAGGCCTTACCACCAACACACTTGATTTCTGCAGTAACACCAACTTCATAAGAAGATGGTAAAGAGAGAAAAATTCTTGAACCAATAACATATTAAAATAAAAAAGAAGGGGCAAGCCAAAACTGACAACAAAACCAAATCCAAAAACCCAACAAAACATTTAAAGGAGCAGTACCCAGAAGGTGACTATTTTATGGACCATTTCCTCCCTTTCCAATGTCTGCCTAAGTTTTATTGAACCAACTTGATACCAGCCAATTTGATACTTTCTATGCACTGATCTCTGGCAGAAAACCATTGTAGTGCATCTACAATGCATCTGCATCTAATCAGAATCACTACCATCCTTGATAGCCCAAGGTCTTCACAAAGGTTTTGGGTTTTTTTCAGCTCCTAAGCATACAACATTTACTTTTGGGGACAGTTTTACTTTAAAATTACTTTATGTTCTAAATTATATTAAATAATCATATTACTTTACAGCTGTTAACAGCTTCTGAAAGCCTACAGGCCAAAAAATAAAGCCACTCCACACTCATTAAGAGGTTTGTTAGTTTGCTAGGCCTTTCTACCTGTAAAGCATTTGAGGGTGGGAGCAAAGCAGGAGCCTTACAAGCCACTTTCAGTATGCAAAGCACTAATTCCATTTCAGAAAGAGAGAAGCAAGAGCAGTGATGCTGCTCCAGCAGACATATGTGTGACTGCTTTGCACTCTCAACAGCCAAAGTGGGGAGCTTTTCAACACAGAAACTGACTGCTTTTGAAGGGCAAACATTTTATCAGTAAAATACACAAACTGTCCAGTCAGGGAAAATATTTTAAAGCAGTTCAGTGTTTATTTTCAGAATATTTCCAGTATCAGCTTTCAGCAATCTGTTACTGTCCAGTACTTCTGAAGAACTAAACAAAACTACTGTCTGGTAACACGGAAACGATTAGACACCAGTAGAGTGCCAAGGTCTTGAAAAAGGCCATGCCTCATTTTCTGAGGATGGAGAGCCAAAATGAGACATGGTACTCCCCATTTCATACTGACATCATCTCTGTTATAATGGCATTATCTACTTCTCTTAATTACCAGCTGTTTTCACTCAGTGGTAAAAATACTAACTTAAAAGGTTTAGTATTTAGTGAATCCTTTGGATCACGTGCAAACCGCAGAGGCATTTGACCGCATGTTCTTTAGTTCCCACTTCTCCCAGAAACTTGTCTCATCTGAAAATCTGTGTTTTAGGGAAATAAGTTCCTTAAACATTTACCTGTCAAGTGTGTTTGCTTGCTTTTACAGACTGAAATGAGGCCTCAACATTAGCTACTTGGTATTAAATGCCAATCTCTTCAATCTAATTCTTCCTTCATTTGAAGACATTTGTTAAGAGTAAATTCTATGCAAGAATTCCTAAGACCATTGCATGCTTTGAGTAGGACTGAAAATCAACTCATTCTTACTGCAACAACTTATTTCTTCTAACAATGTTTACATCCAAAGCAAATATCTGGAATAGTTAACTAAATTATTTTTAACTTTTACTTCATACAATAAAAATGTCTAGTGACCCTGTACCAAGCACCATTATGGCTTTAGATTTGTATTCTGTCCAGTGCCTTGTGTGCTCTGTCTCCCTCACAAGTTGGGTAGCTGTCTTCTATGAAAAAAGACTAAACCTCACACTTCTGAGTGTTAGCAATTCTGTGTCATTCTTTCATTAGTATCTACAGCAATAAAACTTAAAACTATGCATGTATTTGGCATAGTTATTGCCACGTTTTAATATGGTTACAAACATTCATAGGATTCCTTTACGTTCTGCCTATCTCAGAGGACAAAAATGATCTCGTTAGAATTTCTAAACCCATCATTTTCCACTAATCAGAAGTTGGGAGAGTGATGTTATTTTCTCAAATGACAAAAATCAACTTCTATTGGACATTTTCCTCACCTTTTCTGTCTGGTTTGAGGTTCCGATCCACTGGCGGTGGCTCACATTCTGCAGCAGGTACTGAGCGCCTGGGAGGGGTCTTTGGACTGGACCTGAAACCCATGTGAGCAGGAGGGGGCACTTGCTTCCCAAATAATGGAAAATCAAAGGTGCCTGGTGTCATTGGTACATAGTTTGTTTCCTGGATGGGTTCAGTGAAGCTGCTGGAATGCTGTCGTGGAGGAGAGTTGGGATTCATTGGGACATAATTTTCATCTAGTTCTTCACTTGAAACACTTCCCACTGTCAACATGCTTCTGTTTTTCTAGAATTAACATATATTTCCTTTAACAAAATAAGTTATGCAATCAGCTGTGAATCACATGAGCTTTTTAACCTAATCTACTCAGATTAATAGATTCTACCGAAACTGAAAAATCACAAGCACAGCACAGCTAGCTTTTGTACAGGGGAACAAAGAACATTCAAGCACTGTCACCTCTCATCAGATCAAGTCATACTTACAAAGTGGTTATGGAAGCCCTCCAGTGAATTAGATCTGTCATTCGGAAACGTTCGTGGAATATCATAACAGTCTTGAGAACTAATTTCTAAAGAAACAAGAAAAGAAAGTGGCTATTTATCATCCCTGTTCCTGTCACTTGGCACCAGGCATCCAGAGCCTGTTGTTATTTACTGTCTGCTTCTGAGAGCAGAAAAACACACCTCCTGAAGCTGTGGCCCATAGATTTTCTCTCTA
Source organism: Galbula dea (assembly GCA_013399015.1). NCBI lineage: Eukaryota > Metazoa > Chordata > Aves > Piciformes > Galbulidae > Galbula > Galbula dea. The sequence continues at coordinate 1,112,391 of VWZX01001131.1, read as the reverse complement.
GACTTGAGAGGAGCGTGTTCACAAACAAACTCAACACTCATCAGTCACAACTTGAGGCTCCTGCAGTGGCATTTCTCCTTGGCAAGAAAAGAAGTAGTAATTTTTCCTTTTAAAGAAGCACCAGTCTTCCTTTCTAACTGGCAGGTGTAAGGGTTCAGTGTAAGAATGGGCCCTCATGAAAAAACTATTCTGAAAAAAAAACCCAAACACCAGATGTAATGTGGGGTCTGGAAAAGGTTTACTGACTGAATGCCCTTCCCCTGGAAGTGCTGATTCAGCAGGATCCAATCTGTTGTAGGAACAGGTGGATCTCTGCTCTCACCTCCCCATTGTGGACTCCAGGGGCTTTCAGTTTGAATAAACTGCTACAGCACCACAGGGTCCTGGTTCTTGGCAGTCCTCACTTTATGGCTGCATCTCTGGTGCACAAGGGTGTTTGAGAGACATCTGGCTCCCAGGTCCTGCTCACCCATGCAGGCAACAGGCTGCCTTATCCTACAACAGGCACGTCCCTCCTCCTTGATGCCAAGGCAGAAACTGTGAGCAAGCTCTGGGTTTCATCCCCACCTTGTCCTGAAAAAAGCTCCTAAGTGTTTTTGAGGTTTCCACCTCAGAGGAAAAATCCTGCTATTAAGTGCCAAATTAAAACAGTACTTTCAGAAAGGCTACCTTACCTGAGGCTGACAATGTCAGCTTTAGTGCAGGAATACTCAATTATAAACTCAGGAAAAAGACAGAAGATAAGCAAAGCAAACAAGAGTCTTTCAGAGTGTTACTTTGTCATTTTAAAACACTAACAACCACAAATACAATTACACATAGCCTACAAAATGAATGACAAACAGGATTATAAAACACATGTACGATCACATCCTTTCTGTATAGTGCCTCCTCTAAAAGCCCTGGTCCCCCCCCTTCCCCTATTTCAGCCTCCCATTGCATACCTACCACAACTCCAACAATTCTCCTTTAAAATTCCCTCTAGCATTAGCTTTGACTCTAACCAGTTAAAAAGTTCACTTAAAAAACCCTCATTGTAATGCCCACCTGCCAAGGGAACCTGGAAAAAGCTGAAACTCATAGCCCAAGAGTTGTTAGCAAGACTAGAACAACTACTCTCTGTAACAATAAACACCAGCTTCCCAAACTCTGCCTCTCACTGCATTTCTGGAGTTTAAATCTGAGACAGTAACAAGAACAAAAATATAGGATGAAAAAAACCCCAGGAAACACCAAATTCTTTAAGTAAATGTAGCTCCACTAGATTTGCTAGGACCCAAAATACAAAATGCACCAGCACATCTGGAATACCAACATTTAAGGGACTATAAAGAACAACTTTAACTTTACTTAAGAACTGCAGTATGCATATCTATCATCACAGAGAGAGAAATAACCGTTGGTGGCAACGACCACCAGATCAGGGTTGATCTCAAAGCTCTGGGTACACACCAATTCTCACTGCCCAGCACCAAACACTTTCAAGCTTCTGCAGGTTGGTACCACTATAGCCTAACCTTACTTTGGGAATTCTGACAGGCTGATCATAGCAGTATTGCACTCAGCTATATGAGCTTATTAGCAAAAAACCACAAAAATAGAAAGATAAGTTCTTCACTGCTGCTTTCTAAAGCTTAGTAACACCATAAACGTCTAGGTCTTCAAACATTTGTAGCTGAGACTGACTGCCACAGTGCAATATACATTCCTTTGTGATGTTCTGTGTTTTGCTGTTTTGAGTGTTTCCTTTCATAACCTTCTCTTTTGCTTCTTCCTTACACATTTAAGCACTGCCACCACAGACCGCTCTGTGAAGGGCTCCACCCCGGTTTTTTAAAGGCCAGAAAGGCACCTCTCATCCTTCAGCCCATTTGTATCGCTCAGAGCCCATCACCCCTCACAAGATCACATCCACTAACACATCCATTGTGGAAAAGCAGGATAAGGTAGGGAATGCTGACCTTTCCGAAAGACATTGAGATCTCCAGTTGAAATGGTGTTGCTGCGGGAGGGCGGCATCCCTGCCGTAGGGACGCAATAGCTGCTGTCAGTGTCTGAGGCAGTGCGGCTAATGCTACATGTTTCCACAGGAGATCGATCTGCAGCATGGTGAGGTTTTGGTGGCCGAGGTGGAGGGATATCTGGAATAGTCTCCAGTTTTGAAGTCTGAGACAATGTTCCCTCTGGAAAAGTTCGTGGAATCTGGTAAGTACCTCCAGGTGTAGGGGGAATGTCGTAGCTAAGGGAGATGTGTCTCAGCTGGGTGTCTAATGAAGATGTTGCCGATGGGGTATTGAAAACGTGTTGCTCTCCTTCTGCATCAGTCCCAGATGGAGATGCTGCCTTCGGTAAAACATCCTGTGAGTAACTCCTAGGCAGGTTATAAAGGCTGCAGTCTGCCAGTGTCAGGCCAGCACGAGAAGGTGGAGAGTCATAGACACCTTGCTGCTGAAAAAAGCCATTCACAGCATGCTTGCTCGCTGAGGGAGCAGGGGTTTTGTGGGAGGGCACGTTATCGTTGCAGTCTGTTTCGGAAGAGCTGGATTTTGCAGAGTCAGCATGAGATCTACACAAAAGATTGTAAGGTTAGGATGTTGAACACAAAGAAAAAAAACCAACATAACCAATAATAAACACAACATTTAAAATGCAAACAACTAAAAAAGTCTCAGTCTCTTCCCATTATTTTTTGTTTCTTCCAAATGAAATTCAGGAACTCGATTATTAAACAAACAGTAGTACTTAAAAAGGATCCTAAACAACTACACACATACAAATCCATGCACTGGAAACAGATAACACAAGTGTGGGGCTTTAGCAGCACTAAACAACAAACCAATGTTTCATAAAGCAAGTGCATTCCACGATGCCAATTTGGAGCAGAGTTTGTCTGGGGGCTGGGGAATTTTGTTATTGTTTTCTTTTTATCCCATGCTGTAAACCAGCAGCATTTTAACAGCACTGTTAAAGGTAAAAATCATACACTCAAACCTACAGTACTTGCTAGTTCTAATCAATATGAAAAAAACCTCAGGGGAAAAAATACAACTGCTTGTAACACCCTTATGTGCATGCCTAAACTTACCTCCTGAGCATATACAACTGGTTTGAAATACAAAAAGGAGAAAGAAATAACAGGTAAAAATGGAAACAGAAGGAAGACAGCATGCTCCTTGTTGGGGGGGGGGGGGGGAAGGGGGGGGTGAAATCCACAGGATGTATGTGCAACAGAGTGCTTTTGTCTTGAATGTAAGTTAAGGCAGTGTTGTTAGATAAAACTGCACAGTAGTTTACCTTTGGTTTCTCTGGAAATTCCATCTTATATGAGATTAGCACTCAGTAATACTGGCACTAACCAGTACCACTAAACTTACATGGAAAGTAAACATACTGCAGTCTTTTTTTCTTTCCCTCCCTCTCCCCACTTTTTCTTTCTGGTAAACCTCCCCAGCTCCTTGCTCCAAGGAGAGAAATTCTGTTACCTGTTTGACTCCTTGCTTAGTTGAAGTCAAGACAGTGGCAAAACACTAACACAGGTGGAGTTAATGCAGCCCATACACTTTATGATCAGTCAGACCATGCCATTTCCTATTTTCATCGCCACAGTACCACACCATTATACAGAGGTATGTAAACATTCCAGCATATGTATCAATGAATAAGTGCTATATTCCCCTTACTAAGCAACCAGACCACACATCTGAGGAATAAAATACAGAAAAATTAACAGCATGACTACCACAAGAAGCATTTTTCCCTTTAATTTTAAGGGGCTCTCTACATCCAATTGATCACAATCAAGATTTATTATTCAAATTTCAATTTGTTGTAAGATCACACAAAACTTTCTTTCTTAAGGGACAGCTGGATTTATCTCCTGGGGTTCTGGTAACCTGAGGAGAAAGGAATCTACTTCAGCTATTCATTTAGGTTTCCTCTGCAGTCATTGGAGAAATGGAGACTGTGTGAAACACAATCTGCTGTTCTTAGATATCCATCTAACCCTGATGAATCACTCCCAAAGTGCCTGTCTGCCAGCTATCAAGGGAACCAATGTGATTAGCTTAGTACTGGACATCTGCAGTCAAGAAAAATGTCATTCACTAACCAACTCAGTTTTGTTCTATTTAATAGCAGAGATAAAATCTTCCCTTGGTCCAAGTGGCTTATTAGAGTTCTTCTCCAGCTTTAATTATATCACCTTTTTCTAAAAGCTTGCTCCTAGTTCTTTTGGTGTGAGGTTTTTTTCATTAGAATAGTACACTTATTTTTTCTCTGGTTACTATTTTAAATGTAGACTTAAGTTCTCCCTCACTGGTTGAAATTGGTTTCTAGGTGACTCTGAATATTAGACTGCAGTTAGTTTAACAGAGCCAAAACCAGAAAATACTGTTCTCACTTTTGGCACAACCAAGAAGCAAAACTTCCTATATTCCTCCTGATGCTGATCATCAAAAGTGCAGCTCTTGTTTGCTAACAGTTTCCTCCTTTTGCTACAGAGCTTCAAAAAGTCACTAATGAACCACTGGAAGTTTAGCATCCTTGCAAGAAAAATAGAGCACATAGGATTGAAGCAACTCCATGAGGTTACAGAGTGGATAATAAACTGTGAACATAACTGTGTGCCTAGTTACACCTTGAGCTTAGTCTGTGCTGCAGTTCCTGCTCTTGGGGACTGGTTCTCAAAGGACTCATGCAGGAGTTCCTCACTCTGTAGACACACTCTTCTAGGTCTGTGGCATTCAGTCAGACCAAAGTCCCAGCAAAAGTCACATATGCCTTACATGAGCCAGTACAGCAGGGGTTGTGCTCTGTATTTTACATGCTATAAAAATCAAGTGGGCAGTCTAGGGAAGCTGGACACTGATAATCCATTGTAGAACCAAAATTATTAGTTTCAGTTCAGTAGGATATACTTTAAAATGAAAATAAGAAAGCAAAACTACAGAAATAAAAACTAAACACTACATTTACCAGACAAAAACATGCAGGAGCATAGAACCAAAGCTCCAAATTCAAGAGCAGCACACATATGATGCCAGTGCTTAAGGATTACCTGTCAACAAGTAAACAACAAATGCTACCATTTTTAAATTTAGGACTTTTTCTGGGTCTAAGTGGATGTGCTTCCCTCTTTCTGGACCACAGGTAGTTGTGAAAACAGAAGACTTTCAAAAAGCATGACACATGAGGCAGCCAGATCCATCATTTGCCTAGCTGGTGGCAAGAAGTTATATCTCTCATTGCAAGAGGGCATTTCTGATTTACTGCACATTTTTAACAGTCATCTTCTGGAATCAACTTCTTAGTCTACTGAAATAGCATTCAAAATACAAGTGGCTTGTAACCAATCTGATTTTGCAAGACCAAAAGCTTGAAAACAGTCTGACATATGGCCCAAGGGAACTTTTTATGCCAAAATGAAGAGAGGGAATTCAGCCTCTGAAGTTTAACTAGTTTTCAAAAGTCAGCATTAACACTGGTCACAACAAGAACACCATGTGCAACTTGGAAAATCTACAGGGCATAGATGGTTCCTGTTACCTCAAGGAAATTTAGGTTTGGATTAGAGTTCAGGGATAGACTTTACTCTTGATTTTAAATGGATTTCAGATACAGGATGCTTCTGCACATAAGAAAGTGACCTGCAAATTTTCATTTTTCCCATGTGCTTCAAACAGCTCAACAACAACAAAAGAATCCATTGGCTTAAATATTCCACTAACAATTGGTTATTAAGTATTGTTTTTTACCACCTCAGTTTAAATGCATGGCAAAGTTGGACATCACAGAACAAATGTTCAATGTTATCACATGGGCACCATAGATCTGCAAGTTATGCTACCTGGCCAAAATATTCCTTACTCAGGACTGGCCATCAAGAAGAGGTAACTGAACAGTCTGCTGATGTGCAAGGACATGACACTAGGATGCATGGAGAAGAGGTGGGGTACTTGGGGAAGGGGAAGCCCAAGAGAAAGCCAACTACATGTTGACAGAGACCCACTAAAAACATGTTGAAAGTGTTTCAGCCTGAGGGGTAATCATCCCATTTTTGACTATCCTGTGTTTGGTCTGGTTTGACAGCTCCTCCTTTCCAGCTGGTTCTTCTCCTATCTGCAGGAATCTCTATGACCCCTTAAACAGAATGCTGTGAACAAAGGGACAGCTAAACAGCTCTTGTGTGCCAGCAACCTAGGACAGAAACAGCAAGCATAGGAAAAATGGGGATAGATAAATAAATAGAAAACCAGCTGTATTTCCAGAAAATGGAAGCCAAGGTTACATAGTTTTTCTGTTAAAACTCACAGAACACCATGCAAGATGCAGCTCAGACAAACAGGATTTTCAGGCAAGTTAATGGCTCTGGGATTAATTTCTCACACACATTCCAAGGATGGCTACTGTACACTCACTGCAGTGGAATCTTTTTACTTTCAAAATCTTCTAATAGCAGGTATTCCTGCCCTTCTTCCAAGAGAAAGGGTGACCCTTGGCTGGTTCATAAACAGAGGAAAGATGAGGAAGACAGTGTTTAGTATTTCAGTATACCTCTTGAATGAGCCAGAACAATAAAAGTTTTGGAAACTGTCTCTGGCTGCATTTTCTTACTCAGGATCCAAATATGAACCTGAAAACCTCACTCAGTGCTACATTTCAACAATGTCCTCTCTCAAGTCAACAGTGACCAGAGCATAAAACTATTTTAGACAAAATACAGCACGATTATTACAGCTGCAAATGCTGCATCCAAGATGTTCTCCCAACAGTACATGGTGCTTTACAGGACACTGTAATAAAATATTTCTAAACTGTTTGTTACTTCAGAAACACCACAATTCTTGAAAATTTCCAAGGGGCAGCTCAGATGCTTCCTCTGTTTCAGTTACCCACCTCACCCAGAAGAGAACCCCAAAGCCTTCAAACAAAACCCACTGGTTTCCAAATCATCCATAAAGTAACATGCAAAATCAAACCAGAAAGAGTTCCCTCTGCATACAGGCAACTTCAGAGGCTAAAGGGAAAATGCCACAGAAATAATCAGGTAACAATATCTCCATATTTCATTACACCTATTAAGCTTTGCAACTTTACACCAAGGAAAAAAAAAGGCTGTGTGAAACACACAGATAAATTGTTCCTAGTCTGGAAGTTCATAGGCAAATGATACAGCCATTGAACTTGGTCTTCACCTGTTAAGAACATGGATTGGGGTGGGGCACAGTGTGCCTCCTAACTGGTCATCTTAGTAACATACCAGACAGATACACAAAGCTCTGATTCCTTAGGAAAAGGTCTGTATCCTCTATACTTCAGTCCAAATGTAACATAACACCTACTGCAGCAGAGGTGAAGTGTAAGCAGTCCTTCTAGGTGGAAATGAAACTCCACCATAACTGCTATTCTGAGTTTTCATTATTACAGACTTCTTCTATTAAGAAGACTTAACTATTTAGTGAATTTAGTTAAATATATAAGTTATTATAAATAGATATATTTAGTTATATATAATACACTAATCCCATCTAATTTCCAAGTAATCACCATGCCAATGCTTCACTGTCTTCAAATATTCCTATACAAAGCATTAACCTATTTAAACAATCTCTACACTCCCAAAAAATCTGTACAGTTCTTTTCAGTTCCTTTGGCATTTTCTCTCTCTTGGACCTTCTGCATTCCCCAACACCCAAAGATCATCTCTCTTTTGTCACCAATGTCTTCCTCCAGAAATTTTTCAGGTCATTCATGACTCTATACCTTGCTGTGCTTTGTGCCCCTTTTATGGTCCCTTCAGACTTTACCCCCTCTACTTAACCCATCCACCACACACCTGTGGAAGTCAGGTCAAAGTCAACTACACATCCCAACCTGGATCACCTCTAAAACCAGGCTTCAGGTGGGAGTTAGAAAGCCACCCTGTGCTCGTCCCTCGCAGAAGCACTCGGCCACATTTCTGATGAGCCAGGGTGCTGAAAAGTCAGCATTTCTCTACCAAAGTATTCTGGAAAGGATACCAAACTCTTGGACAGCTTTTGGAAGGAACAGTGACCTACCTCTGGGGCACCATCAGCTTCTACACATCACCAAATACTGAAACTTTTACCAGGAGAAAGCAGACCCTGGGTTTCCCCTTCTCTTGCAGGAGGCTTTGGGGCACGCTGTGCTGCCTATAACTTGCACATTCCATACTCTGGGGGAACTGTAGGCTCATTCCTTTGTTTTATAGGAAGGATTGGAAAGGGTGGATACTTTTCAACAATGTAATCACCAGTAAATGGAGCAGGAAACTCCTCAGGCACAACAGAGCAAGATAGAAATGCCAAGGGAGCAGGGAACACATGGCACAGGTAAAGCTGGCAGAGCATCAAGGTGTTGGTGAAGAAGGCATTGCCACTAAAAGGTATGGCCTTAAGGGAGTATGTGAAATACTCATAAAAACTCTTTCAAAGGAAGCTTTCCTCAGCCATACATGTACTTGTCAGCAATCACAAAAAGAATATGACATTCTGTTTATTTTTCTGGAAACAACCCAGCAGATTTTAAATTACTGCATCAAAGCAGCTTCCCAGAGAGACTGATAAGGTTCTCCAACAGAATACTTCAGGTTGGAAGAGACCTCTGGATGTTATTTGGTCCAACTCTTCTGATACCCCTAAGCAAAGCCAACTTCAAAGTCAGGTGAGGCTCCTTAGGAGCTCCATCAGTCACATGCATTTTTGGAGATTTGAAGTTTATTGTAATTCTTGGGGGACAGAGATTCCACTGAATCCCTGGGCAGCCTACTCCAGGGATGGCCACCAGCACTGAAAAACCACAGCAGCATTTCCCAGGCAGCTACCATAAGCACCTTCCTATGCAGGAGGTGCTGTACGTCTACCTAAGACAGAAGCAGCAGTTGAAGAAACAAATACAGATTTAACTCAGCAGAAATTCACAATTCTTTCCTTAAAATTTCCTGTTGCAGACTTCTCTGGAGAACTGACTGCACAGGTACTCTTGACTCAGAAGTAAGGCTTACTTGAGCTTGGTTTTAAATATCTGTTCTTTGGAAATGGTTAAAATTCAGGACACAGAACTTGAGTGCTTTAAGACTCCTGCATTCTTAGTTATCATAAAATAATTATCTTTTACTTTTGCTTGAGAGTCTGAACCATGTTAGTAACAGTCAACAAATCCCATTTGAGGATTGCTGTATTCACTGCCCTGGTAACCTGGCAGGTGATGATAAACATCAGCATGTTTTACTGCATCCCTTCCAGGAAAGCTTTGATTGACAGAACTGAGGAACCAAACACCACAAGGGTGAAATGCTAAATTTCTCCATTTGTTTTCTTAGTCCTAGACTGGGCTAAACACACCAAATTGTGGCTAAAGAAAGGGTACTGTGCCATGCACCACTCCAAGCTCCAATGGATTGCTTGGATCACTGCAGTTATCTGATACTTTGTACTGACAATTGCTGTCTATGCTTCTGAAGAAGGTAGCATGAGTCGAGCACTGATCAAACAGCTTGCTATTGCTGCAAGAAGTTCAAGCATAGAAAGGAGAGAAGCAGAAGTTACAGGCAGCTTCCCCCTCACAGATTACATGCATCCAAATATTCAATAACTTGGCAATAAAAAAAGGGCTTTTAGTAGAAACATTCTTGGCCTGTAATAAAAATAAGCATTAACAAGGAAAAAAAATGCCACTTACCTCATAGGCTCAGGTTTTTTACTTTGACAGTTTATTAGCAGTAGGTAATCTTGAGGATCTTCTTGACCAGAGGAAGACTCCAGTGGGGGGATGTTAATAAGCTGGTAAGGAGGAGGTAGGGAAGATTCTGCTTGCATGGAAGGAGGTGAGGTGTTGATGGGCAAGGGTAACTCAGCAGATGGTTGTAAAGAACTGACTGGTGGCTTCACAGCATCTGCAAACAGAAGGAAACCACTTTTGTTTATCATGAAGAAACAGCCTTACAATAGTACCAAAAAATTAACAGGGGGTGAGAAAAGCCCAGGGGTTTTAATTCAAAGCTGTAAAATCAGTGGACATAAAAACATCTGGATACTGCAGTTTCAGAGTATTTTTATATATCTTTATAACCTCTCTATTTTTTCAAGCTGTAATCAATTTCTTAAGTATACCTTAGGAAAAGAGGTTATGATTTACTTAATGACTTATTTAACCTGTTTTCTGGTCACAGAAAGAACAAAGATGCTGACAGCTGCAGTAAGCCAGCTAAAAACACAAATCTGTTGTTTGAATCCAGAGCAAAGGCCCATAGGTTATTACTTCAACATGGTAACCTGAGTCAGCACTTGCACTTATTCATCCCTTTTGGACTAAGGGCACTGACATTTGAGATTAGTCACCAGTCAAGAACTGGCCTCTCTCAACATCTCAAGTACCAGGAAAAACACTGCTTTTGCAGTAGAAGGCTCCTCATGACTATAAAAACAATGCAGAGGTGCAACAGGTCCCATGTTCCTCTAGGCCCTCTCATTACAAACCCTAGCTTTTTACTTCAGTGCAATAAATGAAGCAGCTGTGGCTTGTTGGTTGGGTTGGGTTTTTTGGGGGGAGGTGATGGGGTTTTGCAGTCTTTTTGGTTGGTTGGGGTGGTTTTTTTGTTTTTAAAGTAACCTTGTCTTTGTAATTCTTGTCCACTTTCTATTCCTGTACATTCTAAACTAACTTCTTTTTGCCTTCCAAATACATGTATCCTGACTATTCAATTATCTGGGAGGCTGGAGACTATTGACACCATCAAACATTAAACAAGCATTTCACTTTTTCATTGTTTTAATGATACATTGACTAAGAACAACATCATTAAGCAAACTGTTCCTCAATTATCAAGGCTCCCTTGTGCTTGCAACTCCAATTTGCACATGCCAAGAATGGATGCTGATTATTAGCCTTGTTTAAGTGAACATATTATTATCCACTGCAGACTGCTCCTGTCAGGCTTACAGGCCAGCTACACACTACAAAGCAGCTTCATCCAGCTTCTGCTTCCCACCACTATCCTGGGAAGAACCAGATGAGCAGACCAGAACATAGCCCTCTCCAGTTCTGTGTACACTAGGTACAAGTGATTTAGATGTGGAAATAGGAGCAGCAGTGCTTGCTTTGAACTCCCAGAGCACGCACACAGGCTCAGAAATTAAATCCCACCACACCCATGTGGGTGGAAGAAGTCTAAGTGTATGAAAATTCCTCAACTCAACCTACCTGAAAAGGTAGGATAACCTAAAAAAAGCTTTTTAAAAAGGTTGTGCCTGACCTATCCATCAAACCAGTTAGCAGAACAAAGGCAGAACCAGACTGTACCCCATGATCACACATATATAAAAATAAAATGGTTTCTTTATTACAAGCCAAAATATTAGCATATGAACAATTTTCTATTATTTAGGAATGTCAGAAGCTTGGAGAAGTCTATCTGAGGCATCTGCTGATGTTACTTCATTCCCCCAATGCTGGGGTTCAACAGCATGAACAGAGAGGTACCTGAACAGAGCCACCAGGCTTGTGTTTCTTGCTCCTGGCAAAGGAGTAGTGGGAGAAAGGACAAGAAGCTCTGTCCTGTCCCCTCCAGAACTGAGGAATGCAAGTGAATTTATGCATGAGGAAGACCAAAGGAGAAAGGTTCCCTACCAGATACACTACCATGTTTTGGCTGCACTTCCAGACAGGATCCTCCACAGGTTTGCTGTGCCACAATCCCCACCCCAGTTCCTGGTCCCTGACTACACACGACCGTCACGTCACTAGATCTGCTTGGTGCCAAGTTCACACAAGGGGAAAAAAGAAATCAAACAAGACATCCCTGCAGCTTCCAGAGAACATAGGTGTGTCAGCTAGACCACAGGCAGTCAGGAGAGCTCAACAGGTATATGGTAAGATGCATGCCTACGTGAGGCTGATGCTTTTAAACCAACCACGCAGCAATTCCCAGGAAAAGCAACTTTCCAGAGAAAAATAACATCAAGAGGCTTGAAGGAGGACTCAAGTCTGGAGAAAAAGTTACTGTCTTGGTGGAGTAAGAAAAAACTATGTGTGTGAGATAAAGAAAAAGAAGTTAAAAGGCTGGCTATGACTTGTGAAAGGAAGCAAGGTGATAAAGACCATTAGGCTAAATATACTGGCTCAGACCTGTAGCCTCTGAAGTCCCTGATGCCATATCCAACAGCAGCCTGCTGCAGACAGAGTGAGCACAAGCAGCAAGGCAAGCCTGCCATACCGCACCCAGCTTCTGGGGTCTGCAGCTTTGGGGCACCCCAGGGCAGTGGCTGCCATCCACAGGCTATGGTGACCAGCCTCCAACTTTTCTCTGCATTTCTCCTACCCCTTTTGAGTACATTTATATTTCTGACCTCTACTATGATCCTGTGGCAGTGAGCTCCACATCCTAATGATGTGTGGCATGAAAACACAGTTCCTTTTATTTTGAACTTCCTGCCTGATAGTCTCACTCCATATCCTCACCTCCCATCTTCAGAGAAACAGTGAACAATTGCCTTCTATTCCTAACTCCCATTCCCTGCTTTACACAACTCTGGCACCACTTAATTGATGTCCCTTAATTCTTCTTGGTCTAGAAACCATTTCATTGCAGATCTGGTTTCCCTTCACCTTCATCTTTCCTAGCTCCACTATAATTCCTTCCCAAGAAGGGAAACTATTGCATAAAAGGTACAAAAGAAGGCTGGGACACAGTGATTTACAAAGACATAATAATTCATTCTGTTCCTATCTTCCTTCCATTTGCCTTTTGATTGGCACTAAGGATTAAAGGTCACACTGCCCAACTGTCCAAAAGGTTCATGATCTTTTTCTCCAAGCAAGGATTTGGAGCCCATTAATGGATCATCAGGGATGCTTGCCTTGTGAAGTGCTGCCTCATTTATTTTGACACAGATCCCCATGTCCTCCTACAATCTGTTCTAGGGGTTTTTCAGGTGGTTTGGTTGAGACTTCTTTTTTTTTCTTCCAGTGGATAGAACACAAACCTTAAAATACCACCTTTCTGATCTGAAATTCATCCTCAGACAGACATTTTGTAGGTGTTACATAGTGTAGGCTAATGTCTGATTTAAAGACCAACTAAACTGAGTCTAAAGCACTTCACTTCTGCTGTTTTGACTATGAAGAACACAGTAATGGTAACAACTTCCATCACTGAGCAAATGACTGCTATCTGCACCCTCTCAAAGATTCTCTTTAGCAACATACTTCAGCAGCTGATAGGAAGGAAAAGAGTTTCTCCCAGCAGCCTACTATGATTTCAAAGAGTACAATCATTAGCCTGCTCCCCTTTGGACTAGCAGATTTTTAGGGAAGGGGTCATCTGCACACCAAAGAGCACTGTAAGTAATTTGGTTTGTTCCCAGAGCTCAGACATTCGGACTGCTTTGAAACAACTGGGAGCTGGAAAAACATCCAGAATATTTAACATGCAAAGGAGCATAACAAGAATCCTATTTTGTTTTTATAATTCCAGCATTCAACACAGCTAGAACAAGCAGCTTTCTCAAAATAGGGCAAGAGCTTTCTCTCTTCTCAGCTGGTTTGTTAAGAGTAATTACAGGCATCATCTTCCCTAGAATGTAACCTTTATTCCTCATAACCATTTTTCTATTTGCCTCAACTAATAAAACAATCATAAAATTTATGAAGCAAGGAGAACATTTTCTGAACAATAATAATAGAAGGCTCCTCTCCCTCCCTTCTTAACTCTATAAAGCTTCCCTATTCCACATGTTCCTCTATTTGTGCTTTATGAGCAATCTAGAAGATCTGAGTGTGGGAGTTTGCATTTAGGGTTGGTTTTGTCTTTTGTTGTTTGGGGTTTTTTTAATGAGAGCAAAAATTATTTTTTCCACATTTTGATATATAGTCTTTTAATATTCTACTTATGTAAATCCTTCAAATGTTCTCATAGTGAACAAAACAGAAGCCTCATTAGAGAGAGCATTTCTTTAAATGGCAAAACTGCAATCAAAGTAAGAAAATGAATTCTTTGCAGATCATAGGTAGAAAGACTAAAATAGAAATGGGATTTCCCCATTGTAACAGTGAATCAGCAACAGATATGCAATCACATGATTCTATTACTCTTCTGAGATGTTTCATTCTATCCAATTACTATGATGGAGATGTTATCATTAGAACAACCAAAGGCCAACAAAACACTGAAGTAATCATCTCCAACAAAAACTGACAGATACAGCAGTGACAGTCACAATAAAATAAATAACTTGACTTTAATCCTTAAAAGGAGCTTTTGCTTTTTTTGCTTTGGTTTTAATTTAGTCTGTGAAGTTATTACCTCTGCTGCTTAATGCTTAATGACACATACTGAAATACACTGCTGGAGTTTCCTCTAGTGTCAGCTTCTATGTGGTCTCAAAGTGAAAGATCCTGGAATCAAAGGGCCACATGTGCACACACCAGCAAGCACTTGCTCTGTAACTCAGTAGATGTGAGCCAGATCCAGCCCAGAAGATGCATGGACACATTAATCTGGGTTTGGTTTTCAGCATAAGTGACCAGCTTAAAATCAGGGTGAAATCTAAGCAGTGAGCCTCAAATCTGAACCTTCCTGCTATACCCAGAGAAAATAATTGTAAATACTTTAATAAAGAGTTCCTGTGCATTTCATAACCTTGTTTTCTTAATATAATCTCTAAGTATCTCTCTTTTTTTGTTGTTTTTGAGGGTAAATATGATGCTGCATTAAAGAACACTAAGAAAGAACTCAGCAGTTGCTCACTGTGTATTCTGCACAGGACAAACCTGCCTCCTGCATTTGAACCAGGAAAGTGACTGCCTCTTCCAAGTTCCCACCCCACTGAAGTTTCCTGCTTTCACAGCTCCCATCTAAAATGCACTACACTTCCTATCTACAGCTCAGATGTAATTTTAAGCTGCACTTTTGGTTATCCATTTAAAATTTTTAGAGCACCAAAGGCATTTCCATCCAGAACTTCTCTCCCCTCTCCACCTGCAATTTTCTTTTGAAGACTATTCATTCAAAAGGGGAAAAAGAGAAACATCTGTAGCCTGTTCTTCCCATCTTCAGATGGCACACAGGCTGTGTGAGGCAGAAGAAATCATCAAGGAGTCCTGTTACAGGCTAACTTCTGTAGGTGCTTGTGAAGAGAAACAGTGCAGCCCACCACATGAAAACATCTGGAGGTTTTTCTTCCCTAAAAAGGCCCAGGACTCTCCTCAGCAGAGCTGCCTGCTCTAGCCACATGGTGAGTTTACCCAGCTGGGGCAGAGCATGCTGATCTGGAAGCGTAGGCACCTCTGGGCTTCAGAGGGGCTTTCAGAGCTCCATGCACTGTCTCACAGCACCTCATGACTTCAGAGCTAGCATATGCAGAACAGTTTTCCTACCCACCCTCTTGCAATTGTCTTCTAGCAACTCAACAGATGATATTAATGCCACAGAAGGTGTCCAGCAGGAACCAAGGAAAATTAAGTTAATTACCTAGGCATTAGATTCAGTTTATTTTTCCTCAAGGAAGAGCAGAACCACCTTCCATACGAATTCCTGTCACATGCAGCTGGCAGCTGAAGATAATAACCCCAAAACCTCAAGATTAGGATTCTGACTGCACTCCTGAGAAATGCATATTTCTCTCATGTTTCCAAGTTACTGTAACTTAAAAAGACCTAAATCAGTTGAAGCCCTTCTTTAGAAGGAAGTCCCTATAAACCCCCACATAATGGCACTGTATTGCAATCGTTACAGACTACACTGTGGCATGATGCAGTCAGAAAGCTAGAGGCCCAATGGCTTGTAAATATGCCTGAGGAACATCAATTTATCTACTCAGTCCAAATACAAATGCAATAGTGCAGAGCTCCAGAATAAGCAGATTTCATGTGCATAAATCAATCTCTAGTTGGAAGGTCACAAAGCATTAAATAGTTAGAAATTACTGCACACACTCATTATTTAAGAAAATAAGTATTGGCATCAGAGGAATGTCTGAGCCTTCACCAAGTATGAAAGGAGCAGCTCAGAGCTAGTCTGAGGTGATCTTTAATTTCCTTGGTCTTGCCACTGTGTCCCCTGTTCCTCCCAACACCAAAACAACAACTCCGTATTTCTTTTCTAGTAGCACTAATCACCACTACCTCCTCATATTTTTTCTCTGTAAATCCAGGAGGCAATTGGAGTGAGCTTCCAAAGGAACAGCAGCAGGAGCAATAGGTGAGTGGTGCTCATCTTGATCAAGTCCTTGATCAAGTAAAAGATGCCAATGACAGCCCTCTTACAGCAAGACCCCTAACCAGTCTGGCAAGAGATATTTTGTCCAGCTTCAAAGAAAACTATCTTCTGTGTCCATAGGCTAAAGGGAAGGTTGCTTATGCCACAAAATCTTTTTTTAGTTCCATAATAAAACTGATTTTTTTTTGTTGTCTGCACTGAACTTCACCTATGTTTTCACTTCTCAAATTAAACTGTAGGTTAACACAGATTTTAAAGCACATCTTCCATCAGTAGGAAGATTTACCTTCTTTTTACAAGACCTTGGCAATAAACAGACACTCAGCAACTGACTTTCCCACTTTCCTTTTCTAATTCTTCCTCAACACATCACAAGACATTACTATAGCCATAAAAGACACAGGGCTGTCAGTTCTCAGTTAGGTAAGGTAAGGATGTTGGGGTAACTCAGACAAAGCTAAAATGACAGAGATGAAACACTCCAGGGGAGTAGAAACAAAGATAAGTCACTGATCCAACTGACTGGAGCAAAAGCCAGTTTTGATCCTAGCAGCCAGTGATGGCATTGTTACTTGTCTCTGCACTCACAGCAATGCTTCATCTTCAGTTCAACAGAAGATGTAACATCAACAGCACATTAAGGAGCAGCCATACACCATCTCTCAGTAAAGAGAGGCCTCCTGCCTTAGAGGGGACCTTAGCTCTGTTCCACACAATGGGCACACACTCCTTTGCACTCTCACATACAGAAGAGCTGCCAGGTAAACACATTTCCTCCTTACTTCCCAGATTTCTAGTTGTCCCCAGAAGCAGTGATGCCCCCTGCACCCACAGCTGCACTGGGGCACTAGTGTATTCTCCACTGAAAAGCACCCACTTGCCCACCTCTCTCCCACACCTCCCAGGTGCCTGGCAAACTGAATACCAAATCAGAAGGCAATCACTTTTAGAAACATGCTGTGGGTGGGCTCAGTTATCTTCAGGATGTCATCAAAACATGCTGGAACTGTCAAAACAAGTGTCCTTCACTGAGTTTGCTATTAGAATGGTAATTCAGGGATGAAGTTTTCCTGACAAAACTGTTCAAAACTGCAATAAGGAGACAGGGTTCCCCTCCAGAAAGCAACAAGATGTTCCAGTCATTTTTGACAGTTGGGCTGGAGAATAAGAGATGCAAGCCCTTTTTTTCCCCTACCTCCCTCAAATCCACAACCCTGCAAGACACAGGGGTTTAATTCTAGCCCCTTCAGCAAGGCATGCTTTATTTATAACCCTCTTACTGCTCCTATTTAATTGTTGGGACTGTGCACAGAGCTACAGCAAGTCATGCAACCCAGTAATCTCCACAAGGAATGCAGGAATAAGTAAATAAATAAGGAGGGATTCAGGACAAGCAATGGCCACGAAATATTTGTAGGAATTAAAACACATCATCCTGTCTCCTAAAAAAAGCTGCTTTTCCACAAAACATCTATTTTGGTAGGATCAGAGCTGGATAGTGGAGAACTACAAGTTATTTTTCCTTTGTTTCAGCTGGGGGGTGGATAGATATTTTTCCCCCCCAAGCTGCAAAGCAAAGAGAAAGAATAATATTAGAAACCTGACATTTTGTACTCATTCCTGCTTGCATAACTGTATGTTTTTACACCAAATGGGATTCCTCTGATGATTATGATGCTCTTCTGCTTTGCATGATTTTGCTTAAAAGGTTTTCTATATACTCTCAAGACTTAACACCACACAAAACAGAAGAGCATCATCCAAGTTCTGTGGCACACTATCGGGAACAAATTCTGAATATTCCACTTTGTTACACTGCAAAAAAGTAAGGGAAACAAAGAAGTTTCCCAGCCAAGACATTTACAGTTTAAAACATAGGCCAGCTAAAGATAGTCATCTGATCTTTGAACCATTCTTCAGATGTAGGCATTGGACTCTCTCAGCAAAAGCAAGAGAACTTACCCTCATCTGTAGGGTTGAACCCACAGATATCACAGATACAGCGAACCCACTTATTCATCTCTTCCTCGCTGTCTGCTACCAAGTAGAAAACTCTGTCTATAGTGTTGATATCAAAAATATAACTGTTTTCAAACTCCTTTTTGTTAAATGTTAATCCAGCATCCACTTGTTGACACAAATTTAAGTCAATAATTCGGATGGGTTTCTTAGCATGGTCATTTTTGTAGTATTCCAAGACATCTGGGTCCCCTGTTAGACGGCCACTGCGAAGCACAAACCATCTCCTCTTCCATGCCTGAAAATTGGAGAGGAAAAGAAAGAGAAAAATTAAAAGCAAGCATACTTTAAGACTCTTACCTTCTGTGTATGGTTTCAACCTGAGTTGAACCTAGAAATAATTAGTCCAACTATACTTCTAAGAGATGACACACCAGTTATCCACATTCAATACAATCTATTCATGTATTGTTACAGGAGTGGACTAAGGGATTAGTGAATTTGTATTTGAAAGTTTCTTTCTTCTGCATTTGAGCTCTGGTCTTAAGAAAGGGACATAATTAAATCACTTTATAAAACAAGAAAGGATGAATCCAGTAACAAAAAAAAAAGGGGGGGGTGGGGAGGGGACCAGGAGAAGGGAAAAACACACACACAAAACTTCTGAGGGAAGCTGATGTAGGCACGGGGATGACAAAATAAAATATATCTGGAAGTGCTCCATAGTGTCCTGTTCCCAATGCCTGCTGCTTTGGGCTGACACATTTTAACTCTAATTTTTCACTGATAGACAAAGCTAGCAACCTCTATTTAAAGAACCCACAAAACTCACATCATACACTTCCCTGATGCTAGGAGAACTATGCACTCAGAACCTCCTAATACTTCTACAATGGAAATATTTCTTACAGAAAAAGAGCTACATTATTATTTTGGACACCCTCAGGGAGATGGGGATGGACAAAATGACCAAATCATAGTTCCAGCACATACTAACAGTCTCTGTGGAAGGTACATGCACAGAAGAAAGGTTTCACAACCTGACACCATGCTTGTTATACCAGCCTTCCTGCTGCTGCAGAGAGAAAGCAGCTGGTCCAGGAGAAAGACAAAACTAAAAGCCTCATCTTCTAACTAATCCTCAACTGCTTTTCATTCCAATGGGCCTCCATCACCTGGCATAATTCTTGCCAAAGATGCTAACTCAAACCAAGAAACTAAGGTTTTCACAGCAACAGCTTCTTCATTGCCCTCACTTGCATTTTGGTTCCTCAGCTCATCACAGCATTTTACACCATACATATTCTTACATGCAAAAATGGCAGGATAATGGGCACAGAAGAAGAAACCAGACACACTGCCATTGCCCACTAGAAAAGCTGCACTGTATTCACAGGTAGAAATCTGAAAGTAGAGCCTGGATGCAGTCAGGAGCCATCACTGGTTTATCCCTTTGTTTTTTATGCTTTTCTGCAAAGTTGGAGACCAAGGCAAACCAATGCAGTAACCAAGCCACTGTGCATTACACTGCTGTCTCACCCTTTGCTCCAATGTACCCCATTTAAAACCTCTTTAAGATATTTAAACAAGGTCACCAGCAAGGTGACCTTGTCCTTTGGAAGAACAGAAAGCAGCAGAAGAAATAAAAAGATTAAACAGGTCAGTGAGTTCTCCTTTTGACCAGCCCTGCATGTAACCAAGGAAAGGAATGAAATCAGCAAGGATGGTCCCTGAAGAGGTCAAGACAAGCGATGTCCTTTGTGTACTGGGACATAGCTTTGATAACGAGTGTTTTAGGAGGCACTAGGGAAAGATTCAGACCCTTTTTCTTGAGGCAAAAGAGTGTTTCCATTTCATCTTTATGCAGCTATCTCCTTGAAACAATCTAGTGGAGAAGGACATTAAGACTGAGAACTGCGCTGCCATCTTCCAGCTTTGAACCAGCGCTGCCAGCTCGGCAGTAGGGACTGACAAACCCCTCCTTGTCAAGTGGCCATGCCTTTTTTGGGTACCAAGCCTAGGAAGCTATGAGGAAAAGATAATACAGAAAACAGGAGGTAGGGAAAAATGCCAAACAGCTTCATTAAAGCTTGTGATCCATTCCCCAACAACCAAGGCTCTAAAAGTTAACTTTTATACTTTATAAACCAAGTTGTGAATACAGCATCTGCCTTTAAACACCGACCTGTGAATCAATCCAAGAACCATTTCCATGGTAGCAGTAAGTTTAACTGGGTGAACAGCCAAACACAGAAGTAGAAGGTGTATCAGATGAAACCCCTTCAATTTAGATTTTAAATGTGAACATCTTCTAGGAGCAGAGCTGAGAAGCACTGTTTAACAGCAACTCAAAACCAGTGGCAAAGTTTGTTTTGTTTCCTGTTTCCAAATCAAGTGACAAATTAGATGCTGGGATAACAGGAAACTTCAATATCAGAGGCTCTCTATCCAAACAAGGTCAATCACAGATAACTGCTAACAGACCAAACTGCAAAACTCTTGCTTCAGAAACTAGCTTTATCTTTAACCTCAGCCTTCAGTCAGATGAAAGTTTCAAAGCCTGAGTCAGGAGGAAAGAGATTAGAGATAGGAGACGGACGAATGCAACTGAGAAGCACAATCCATTTTGTCTCACAAGGACTCTTTTTTTGTGTGTCTAACAAAAAAAACCCCAACCAAACAAAAAAGTCAACTGTGTCAAAAAAAAAAAATCAACCAAGCATACCTCTTCTAGAAGTTTATTTCTAGTACTGTGTTAAGGTGTGAAAGATCCTTAGCAACCCTATCATTTCTGTTGAGCTTTAAAGATTAAATAGGACTCTTAAAAATTCAGAAAAATCAACTAGCTAAACAGAATTTGCTTTCAGCCCTTCGGGCTACAAAACAGCAACTATAAAATACATCAAATACTGAATTTAGCCTCCCAGCACCTGCTACTATTTTTGAAGAGTTTTCACACAGTGCATATGTGAACATTTATTTCAGTCACATAATGAGTCACACTCACTGAAACTGGCACAGATTATATTCAAAAACAAAAGCAATTCCATAAACTACACACTAATAAGGCAGATACAAAGGTTCTCTGGATTACAGCACAAAGCACAATTTAGCAGCAGAATAAAGCTTAAAGCTAGACAAGCGAACTGACATCAGCACCCTTGCTAATCATAGCACAAAAGAGCCTCTATATTTTGTCAAAGTGCAAAAGGAGCCCACATAAATCACCCTTTGTTATTTGAAAATATCTGGGATTCTTACAGCTTGATCTATTTTTAACATTTGAGTATTTGTCATTGTACCAAAAGCTGCCTACTGCCTCGCTGAAGTAGAGGATCCTGTGCTGGATGGGTAAGGGAGAGTCCTCCTTCAGCAGTGGCTTTCCAAACAGAAATCACCGAAAGCAAGCATGCACATGTCTGAATACATATCTACACAGGTTTGGGGGGCATTCTTGGTGGAAAATTGTCTGTTTTCTTTTACAGAGCATGTTACAGACTATTTCTCATCATCAGCAAAAAAAGATGCAACTGGTTGAAGTCATGGGAAAATTACAGGTACTAATTATCTGTCACGTTACTGATGTTATCAGCACACGTCAGCAAACATTGGCTTTCTGTGCTAAGAGGCAACTACCTCAAATTTGACAAGTCAAAAAAAAAAAAATAGCCAGTACAGGCTTTAAACCTTTTGTCCCAATACCAGTTCATTTCATTCTGGAAAGATATTGGAGGAAATAGGAGAATCACAGAATCACAGAATATTAGGAGTTGGAAGGGACCTTGCAAGATCATCTAGTCCAACCCCCCTGCCACAGCAGGATATGCAATATTTTTTTCACATATACAAAATATATATTACATACATATCTGAACCCCTATATAAATGGGGTTTTCAAAATAGATTTTAGGAATTATTAAGACTGAGTTCCAAAACACTGCATGCAGATCAAATACCTAATTCAGAAGCAAAATTGCTCTTTCTGGAAGTGCAGTATGCCAAACATCATGGGAATCAAGTGCACCAAAAGCCTGGGTAGGCTGTCTAAATTATTACAAAACAAGGTTTAACGAGGTTTGCTGCTTTTGTTTCAGACTCAGAAAGGCCTTGTGTGCCTCCCAGCTTGTTTTCTCCTCTGAGCTGCAAAGCATATCAGCTGGCCTAACACAGGACATCACCATTCCTGCCAAACATTGTCCTGTTTGTATCATGAGACCACTGCATCATGAGACCATCATAACTATAGAAACAAGCTTGTTTTTGAGGTGGCCTAAAATGTGACAAGCTGCTCACCCACAGAGCATCAAATGATCAAAGGAACAGTGGAATTCTCCATTTTTCACATGGCATTTGGAGTAGGTTACAAAGCACAAACAAATCACCACAGTTAGTTTTCCACTCAAATATCTGCAAGCAGCTGATTTCAAAGTGAGTGGATCAGCTAAGAAATTGGCAGAAAGCAGCATTTGGGGTTTTTCTTTTTGGTTGGTTGGTTTTGGTTTGATGGTTTGTGTTTGTTGTGTTTTGGGGTTTTTTTTTGGTTGGTTGGCTGGGTTTTGGGTTTGGGTTTCTTGTTGGTTTTTTTGGAAAGACTGTAGCTAAACCTGTGTGCAGCACACAGGGGTACATCTGTTGAAGAATTTGTAGCTGCATTTTCCTTCATCTTTACATTTGTGGACTATTTCTTTTGCCCCCCCTGCCTTATATAGTCGAGATACAGCTCATTCAGCTGCTGGCTGTAGATCAAAGATGTAGGAAATAGGGGATGTATAAGTAAATGGGAGAGGGAAAGGAAGGAGGAAGGGGCAGGAAAGAGCAGATCATTTACATTTATATTTCAAAAAGGATTTAACCTTCCCTTTGGATCCCCTCAAGAGGTCAAAATAATTACATGAAATGTTGAAATAGAGGCTTAGAAATGTTAAATCAAAGACAACTTTTCACAGCATTTGCTCTCATGTGGTGAAGTAACTCATTTTAGTGATAAACTAGTCAGTTGTCCCTCTTTGGTTTGCTAAGTATTACCCATAATCCTCACCATTTAAAGCTGGTTTTCTTCTTCTAGCACATTTATCACCTTTCTTCTTTTGGGTAGCATCCAGTCACAAAAACCTTCCAAAACTGTTGAGCACCAGCTAAGCCAAAGAGGGTATCAATTACACCCCACTCCAGTAACACTGCTAATAAATCTTTCCCCTCTGTATGTCCAGCAGACTCAGGAATAAAATTACAAATCTCAGACCTTGCTTCTCATCTCTTAAGTGGGCAGACATTTGTGCTTAGGTTTTCATCTCCCAACTTTAAAAGAGCAGTATTTGTCATTCTCCTTTTTCAGAGAAGTCAACTAAAACTTGGAAGAAAAGCAATTTACCCAGGGGCACAGGGAAGGATCCAAAAGAACACTTGATGTTCTACACAAGCACATCACAAAACGTTTCCTTGCTCCAAAAGAACTTACAAAGGTAAGTAGAACACATGCAGAGCATGAACCAGAGAGTAGGGGTGAATAAAAAGACAGCCTGTGGTCACTTCTCTCTTGGACATTTAAGTCCTGAATCTACTGTTGAGGTCCTTTCACTTGCCTGCTGGGATCAAGATTTGATTTTCTTTACGTGTTCTGGCTCCATCTATTTCAACTCTCTCTCCCTTTACCATTTTTTCCAGTGCAAAGGTTAAATAATAGTGAATTGCTGGATGTTTGCTTTTGACAAACAGCAAGAAGGACCAGCAACAGAAGCCAAGTATTTCTTCTCCCTTTTGCCTCCACATCTCTAGTCTCCAGGTGTTCTGTTCATCACAGGAGACAAACACATCTCTGGCACAGCTTCACTGACTCATCTGTTCAGACTGGTGCTCTGCAGCCCATTAGAGGCTCCACTGAAATAAAAATAAGTGTTCCTTCACACTATGCTTTTTTTTTTTGAATCCTATTTGTGGTAGGCATAGAGCAGTGACAACTGTCACTGATGAGCTCCATCCCACAAGGCACAGATTTGGGAGGGCTGCCGGGAAGTAGCCAAAAGAGGTCACCTCAGGTAACAGTTCTTCAAGTACAGAACTTTCCTTTTCCCACTGGCTACTCTTCCAGCTTGCAGCAGTAACTCCACCACAGTGAAGTTTCAACATTTGAGCTGACCTTTCACTTGAGGAATTAACACTTGTGTATTTCTACATGAAAATAAAGTCAGGGGTGTTTCTCAGAAAGCATTTTCTGGAAATCTTTTCTCACTTTTTTTTTCCCCTCCCTCTTTCCCCAAGGCCATATCATGAGCACCAGAAGTGAAGAATATGTAATTGTGGGGTTTGGGGTTTATTTTTGAAACTAAGAGAGAACTAACTGAGCACACACACACACAAAAAAAGCATGTTTAGTGTCTTACCTCTAACAGCAAAATCTACATTTCCAAGATTTGACAATAGTCCAAACATTCTACTTTGAGGAGCATTTAGCACTAAGAAATGTAAACAGATTGTTGCAAGATAAACAAATGTGATATGAGGAAAACACTGAATATATTACAACTTTCTTTAAATACTTAAGACTTGTTTTCCAGGAAGCACCATCTTTTCTCACTGAGCAAAATAAGGAAAAAACAGTCTCAGTGGAAGTTTCCACTCTCCTGGCCATCATCCTGATCATCTGTTCCGAATACACACAAGGCCAAAATTTCCTGTTTTCAAACTATTGTCACCATTTTCTAGTCTTGTGTTGTCGACTCTAACTTTAGCTTGTTAAATAAACACAAGAAAACACTGAAAATACAGCAGAACAATGCTTCCCCACACATTTACTGGGAGCACTGCTTCCTAACTGAAGTCTCAGCATGTCCATTAGCCTCCCAGCATTGCAGTGCTAACTAAGGCATCAAAAAAGGTGCAAAATACAGTTGAGACAATGTAGCACTAACTGCTGCTTTATTGCATAAAGCTAATCTGTGATTATTTTCATAGACCTTTCCCTTTTGTATGGAAGTTCTTGGGGGTTTTTTGTTGGTGGTTGCTTTATTTTTGGGGGGGTTTTGTTTGTGTGGGGTTTTTTTTTTAAGCTTATTTCCAGAGTAATTGTGCAGCCAGGTCTGTATCATCTAATTCCAAATAAACTGATCCTTGCCACAACTGGTAGCATCAGTCACTTCAGTAAATACTTGTCTTTCTGCAGTGTGTCAGAAACTTTCTAATGGCGAGAGCAAATTTCTCTCTGCCATGCTCCTGCACACTAGAGCATGCACACAATTAGCATCATCTCTTCACCAAAGGAAAAAGGATTTGGAGAGCTACAGAGAGCAATGAAAAAGGAAATCTGCAACACAGCCAGGGTCTGAGCCCTCATTTCACTGTCTCCAAGGTAGGACCAGTGACCAGATCATCCCTCTATCTTCCCACATCATCTTTATCCACCTCTTGTGCCTATAAATACTCTGTCACAATTTCTGATCACTTGTAAACTTACCTTTTCACTTCTAGTTGTTCTACTTCACACCACCCACCCTGTGTGGCTAAGATAGAACTCCCTAACAGTCTTGCCAGCATCATGTTCCCTGTCACAGATATTAGCTTTCCCATCTCCTCTCACTGCTTTGTCAGCAATGAAAGCATAACACTTGTCACAGCATAAGGAGAAGTACCTCTGCTGAAGGTCCCTTACCCACACATCTACATGGTCTTTGGTTTGCTGTCCTATTTCTCAGATCATTTACAAAATTTGGTCTTTTCCTCTTTGATCATGAATGTGTTCTGATCATCTCCCTCTCTAGACTTTCCCATGTCCCTCCTACATAAAAAATAATACTGCCAGGACAATCTCTCTTCCTATTTTTGGGCTTTTTCTTCTTGGGAAAGTCAATACACTTACTGAACTCCCTCCCTCTTGCAAGTCACCTCCTCTTGCTGTGCTCTACCACTGATACCAAACTAGGTTCCTATTTCCTTCTCTCCAGCATCTCTCACCTGTCCTCAACTTCTGAAGGCTCCCTGAATCAATAAGCAAGGGCATGACATCTCCCTCTTTCAGACTCCTCCTAGAGATCAGCTTCTTTGATAGCAGTTGCAGTCACTCAACCAAATTACAACTTGGCTTTGCATCAGATGGATTTATTTTAAAAGCAAGGCTTTTGTGCATTCATAAAACAAAGGTTTGTTTGTTGTTTCCTAAAGTTGCTTCAGTCTTTTCATCAGCTCTTAATTAGAAGTCACTTCCCCCCACAAGTCTTAATCTAAGAAAGCAAAACAGTGTAGGTTATGCTCTCTTTTTTAAGTGTCTGTACATTACTTGTCACAAAGATTACTACAGTGCTGCCCAGAGCCCCTGAACAAGACAACTCAGAGAAGACACCAGCCATGCTGCTTGTCTCCAGTTCCACTCCTGTGAGCTCATGTGTGTACAATTGTGACAAGCTGCATGAGAGCAATACACAGAAAGACACACAAATTGAGGATTTCATAAAGACATCAATAAATCCAAAGCTGAAAGGTCAAGCCTACACTCCACTGATACCAACATCCACTAACAGATGGGGATGAAACATTTCACCACATATTTCTGGTCTCTTCATTCCTCATTTCCTAGGAGAACAGTCATTTCCAAGTGGTGTTTTTAATGAGGTGTGAAAAATCCCTGTTCTTCCAGGTCACAAGCCCAGTGCTCTTTGTAATCATTTGTACAGATTCACAGTTTTCCTTTTTTCCTCCTTACTTGCCTGTGTAGATATCTAGCTTCCTCATCTGTGAAAGGCTTACACACAAGGAAAAGCAAAACACTGAAACTATGCAAAAACATAGAATTCCTGACACTATTGTGGATCCTTTAAAGGACACTGCAGCCTTAAAAACACACAACACATGCTTCACTGCTTCATGTTTGGATCACTCCAGTGTGCACATGGTGCACACAAAGCAGAGCTTTCCCCAGATGACAGGGGCCAGGCATTCTGCACATCAGCTCTTCAGCAAAATACTCCTAGGCATAAATGCTGTGTTTGGCACTCCCCATGAAAGAAAGGGGATTTGAGCTACAGAAGAAGCAGTTTCTCCATCTCCACCTGGGAATGATGAATTAAGGAGGAAGGTGCAAAGATAACCCATAATTTCCACAAATTGCCTCCCAAATAACTAGCCCAATTTAAGCTACTAGTTGTATGCATAATGAGAGAAGCTTCTACACATCCATTAGCACAAATAGAGAAGTCTACAAAGGAAATTCCAGACAATGTTTTAAATGCTCCTTACACATTAAATTTAGGGCATCTTAACACTCCAACCTTATTTACTCCTTGTGAGAACAAGGCTGGACACTGGCTGTAGACCAAAGCAGGAACCTCTTGTATAAATGAGTCAGTCACTATGACAGCAAGGAAAGGACTGATATTTAATAAAGCCACTTTACCCAGGGACAGCAAAGGGAAAGCTAAAGGAAATCTACTGTTCTGTCAAGGTATTACAGGGAGAATCAACACAGTACTTCTTAAATACTGTGAGGCATTGCAAGGAATTCCTTATTCTAGGAAAGGGGAAGGATCAAGAATGGTATGCTCAGTGTTTATACTTCAGGACAAAAAAATTACTAGCTTTTCCACTACAAATCATCCAACCCTGCAATGTGCATGAACCAAGTGTGCAGATATGGCAGGAAAAGCTTCTAAGAAAAGCAAAAGCCAAGGTAGAAGTCAGCTTTGTGTCAGACATACATTCTCACTCAGCATGACTAAAAATATTTACCAACTAGGCTCAGCAGAGGTTTTTTCCTGAATAGAAGTGACCTAAACAAACACAAAGTCAAGATTCTTTCCAAGACATGGTATATAAATTGCATTTACCATGCTAATTAAATTGAGTTGCTATCATAACAAAAACATTGTTTTTCCAACACTGCAAACAATATAGTTGCAGATTCCAATAACACACCAGTAGTGACAAAATAGTTAAGAAACCTAAAAACCAGCTACATCACATACCAACAGCAAATTGAACTACATACCAGCATACCTGAACATTAAAATGCTTGGGTATAATTATTCTGATGAGCTTACAAAATGCTTCTCTCTCTCACCAACTCACCCAGAAGAATTTTCCACTGTTTCCTAGACTGCACCAGTAGCCTCACGTGCAGGGCACTAGGATCAACAGCTTTGTTGATTTAACCACCACAATCTAGTTGTTTATTTGTTTTCTCCCCACTCCAGAGCAATCTTCTGAATCAAGATCTGCAACCAAACCTTCAAAGGGCCTTGCAGCAATTGCTCACTATGGAGGAACCAGAGCATCAGAAGCCAGCCCTAGTCAGGCAGTGTCTGCTCACAGCAGCTCCCTGCAGCCACAACCCAAGCACTCAACAGCCAAGAAATTACAGATGGTTCTTGAGCAACGATACAAATATTAAGAGAAACTGTTTCAGAGGGCTATAGTAACACACCCACACATACCCACATAACCTGTCATGTACTGAAGTTATAAATCACACAGCTTCTACTTAACATCATTTTGGGGTTTTCTGAGTTAGTGATACAAGTGAACAAACAGGTAGAGGTTCAGGCTTACGCTTCAGAAAGAATTTACTGCATCAGCTCGTATCAAAAGAGAAGCTACACCTCTTTTTGAGTAAAACACATTTTGCAAGCAAAGGTAACACTTGTTAAAGAAGCCCTTGTTTACTTACTCCACTTCATTCTCCATACACCTAAGGTACAAAGCAGAAAACAACATCGAGTACAGGGTTTTCTTCTCCTTTACCTCTTCAAGCCTGCAGAAAACTTAAGCCATGTCCTGGACATTTCTGTAGTTGTGTCTACCCCCAAATAAGCAAAGCTTTCTTTTTCCTGCCAGCTTCCCACCTCACTCTACACCACCCTATCCTCATAACCTTTGACCAACAGGAAGCAGACACAATGGACTGAAAATAACAGCAATTGTAAGATTCGGAATGATTTAATACGTGAGGGGTGGGCTTACAGTTGGAAAAGCTGCTCTTGCTTTGGGTTTTCAACAGTTGCTTCAAACATGTCATCTACTACATAGACTCCACTTGACAGAGATCCTAGGTTGAGCAAGGCTAAAACCTGTGACACACACTATTAAGAGCAGAGGTACAAAATACTGCCAATGTCAAGATTCTGCATTTAAATCATAGTCATCAGACTATTGCATACAATTAACTTAATCTTCCAACAGCGTAAACCCCAGAAGTTTCTTACAGCATCCTATCTCTTTTTGCCCAATCTTTTTATCTCCCTGAGCTTTTAAATCAGTGATAGGTATAACTGTATGTCCCACAGAATAATATGACACTCTGGTAACCACTGCAGTCAAAGCTATGAAAAAAACAGTGAGGGAAAGTCACAGACCAATTTGCTAACATGGAAAGGACCTTTGCTAACTCTGTGTAGCTGAGGTGCACTTTGTGGTGTAGAAGGAAAGATCTTTATCTTCTCCTCAGGTAAAAGCCCGAGCAATGACCCCACAGATACCTTCAGTTCCAGTAAAATACTCACGTGCTTAAAACTGTACTAACATCATGGCATGAAAGCTTGAGCCTGACAGATTCCAAAGTCCAGAGAGGCAATGAAAGCATTTCTTTTTATTAGTTTTAATGTTTTTCATCTTGCACCTCAAGTACCAGCTGATTATTGTTTTGCAAAGCCACAATCACGTCCTGTTTCTGTCATCCTTCCCCAGAGGCCTCAGGTTCCTCCTCTGCGGTTACACCACAGCACAGACAGGTCACAACGATAAGGGCAGAAGGAACTAACTCAGAGAGGGACTCACCTCTACTGTTAGAGCTACACTGTGTTTGCTGCAGAAAGGAAAGGGGGGGGAGAGGAATGAAGAGTCAGTGTCATTTTTACACAGACTCCTTCTCCTGAACACAAGGTGACTGTATCAAAGGAATCACAATCACAAAAGCTGGTAACCTCCTCTGCCTTGTAAATGCCAAGCAAGATTTCAGGCTAGGAGAATTACTAGTGGAGTAGTTAAAAGCATGCTGAAATGCAAGGTGATAAACAGTGTTCCAACAGAAACTGGAGTACCTTTGCTAGCCCAAGCACACGTTTTATCAAGCATTCCCTGTACCTCTGTTGCACATTAGGTGCTGCTTGGTTTTAGAAGCACTGTGAGCATGGAATTACACTGGAAATATTCTTCTCTTGGCAGGGGAAGCTCAGGCACTGCCTCTCTGCAGGGTAAGACTGGATCTGGCTTGTCAAAGCAGTATTTCATGAAGGTCTGCACGTGCTCAAAATAACTACAGAGAAGCCCCTCGTGATGTATTTCAGCACAGCATCCATGACAAGTTCCAAATATAAGATGCCCATATTGCACACAAGCAAGTTGTTGAGCATAGCAGCACCACTGACACATTATAATAGCAGCTTGAAGCATAAATGGTTCAAACAAGGAGAGTAAACAGGAGATTATTTGCAAGCCTGCAGTTTAAAAGTCCCTTGAAACCACTTTGTCTGCTAATAGGATCCTCCTCTTCCCTTCCCCCATTTTAATACATAACCTGATGCCTTCACACCAAGGAATAACAAGAGAAAGGATATCCTGCCCAGATTTTCCATTATACAGATCAAATCATCAATCCAGAGAGGTCTTTGCTTACACATAGGATAAAAAGAAGATGCTTCCAACTGATAAACTCTCAGAGGAAGTAAGGTTGGCTCCACGGCTATTTTTAAGTAGTTAGCATTCACACAATGGCCTAAAATTAATGGCCAACCCCCAGAGTCCATGAAGCTTTCATTCTAAAAAAACCTAGGAGTTAGCATATTTCAGAGGGGAGGAAAGAAGAAAAGAACTAGGAAGTGGCAGATGTAATCATGCTTCTTCACACCTTGAATGAAGTTTGTGTGCTTGGTTGAAGTGAAAAGCTAGGAAGCCTTAGCTCATTTTCTCCCAAAATGAAGCATTTCCTTCAACAATTGCTGGGAGAAATTTTACTTCACAGCTCAGTCATTTTCACTAATACCTTTCTGGTTTGTGTAGCATATGACAAAAAGCAAGTCAACACAGAAAAATAAAGAATATCTATGAGGCTGTATCATGAAAGAATGAACTCGTTTCTCAGCCCCCATTTCCAAGGCCAGCTACCACAGCTGTGCTGCAGCTCCCTGCTGAACAGCTCCCCACATCTCACCACCTAACACACAAAGGGCATTTAGCTTACCAAATGGCCACTGTTCCACATTTAACTCAGTTAAAGGCATCCCACATTTAAGGTTTCAGCTAAGCATGATAAGAAAAGTCATACTTGCTGCATCTAGACCGATGATGAATACAAGCATCTTTGGTATCAGCTAAGGATAAATAATTTAAGTGGCATTAAATGCACTGAAAATGCAATTCATGTG
The DNA here is from genome assembly GCA_013399015.1 of Galbula dea. Taxonomy (NCBI): domain Eukaryota; kingdom Metazoa; phylum Chordata; class Aves; order Piciformes; family Galbulidae; genus Galbula; species Galbula dea. Next base: position 1,080,855 of record VWZX01001131.1, on the reverse strand, counting down.
CCAGACATTTCTCTGGATAAAGAGCAAGATGAGGCAAAATGCCCTTTAAGATCACTTTTGTTTTCTAGGAAATGTCCAGAAACTTGAGACTATTTAAATATTGACATTCATCTCCACTTTTTAGTGCTAAGAAGGATTTCTTACAAGCATTTGTGCTTTTGGAGGTTGCCTTCCCTCAAACAGTCAGAGAGGTTTATTTTTGTTCTTTTTAATAGCAGCATCCTTTCTGATGAGTAACCATGAGAATCATGAAAAATAAGAATTGCCTAGAATCTCTGATCTCATCACAAACTATCCCCCTCCTCCTCTCAGCACTAGATACAAAGTGAACAATCAGCCTGCTGTTTGCTCAGTAAAGAGAGTGTTCATTTGTATCAGATCACATCACAGAATATGGAAAAACAGTAAAAATAGATTAAACCAAAAAACCCCTATCATTACATCACCAACTCTGTGATGAGAACATAAACCCCATCAGATTCTTCTGACTTCTTTTGTAGTTTTGAGCAGATGCAAGTGTTAAGAGACTCTTTACCTTCCCATCTTTAAGCTTTACTCTGACACGAGAAGCAAGCACCTTTCTGGAGGATTTTCATAACTAGCTTCACTTACAATAAAACTGCTTAATTTTTTGCCTCCAGTCAGCAAAGGAACTCTAAAAGGAACTCTAAAAGTGGATGCCTTGCTCCTTTATTGATTGGCTTTCTATACATCCAAACAGCATCTGCTGTGTTTACTGACTGGAAGTGCTTACTCCTGCCAGCACTTCAGGAACAATGTAGCTGTGGAAAGGGGAAAACATGTTTTTCTACATTTTGTTTGTCATCTACTAGAATTATAAGGTACACATGTACCAGTTTGAAAATATTTTTAATAACCAGTAACCTCAAATGGACAAAACAACCTACCTCAGCAGGTACTCTGAACTCTAACTTAACCCTTTGCATTCTGGAGCTAGTTATGAGTCACAATGACTGCTAAATTTGCTAGAACACTGATTCTTTTTCAACATCTGCATCATAGAAATACTGGAAAAGTGTATTCTATTTCTAAAGATGACCATCTTTTAATCCTTAAAATGAGAGGAGCTTTGGGGTAACAGCAAGAGGCATGAAATCAGAAACAAGATTTAATATTTTGCACACAGTTACAGTGGCATCCAAGGTCCCTCCTCTTCTAGGGGATTCAGGTGTCACAAATATTAGGCTGTGTGACAAGGATCTGCTTGTCTGTGGGGTATAGCAAAGTGAGAGACATGTTGCCAGTCAGACCAGGTGCTGCTCACACCAGGTCCTTGAGCACACCTCCCTCCTGCTCAGCAGCACTGTGAGAGGTCCTGACCTGAGAGAGAGCAGTGTTCTGTTTCACATAAGTGAGACTTGGCAGAGGAGTGCACTTTCACATCCATCATCAGGTCTCACACAGGTCTCCTAAGCTGTCACATCTACCCCCAATGCTGAACAGATATAAGGCACATATTGAGGTCTCCAAGTGGATGGTTCCCTTTCTTCCACAGCCAATGTCTACCTTCCCTCCCAGACCTGAAAGGCTAACAAAAAATGCAGGAAAAGAAAAATTAAATAGCTCCTTGAAGAAATACTCAGCTGATCTTCATATTTGAACATGCTGGGTCTGCCTCTACTCCAAGCCTCTCCCTTCTAGAAAGCTGCAGAGCTGAAGCTGCTTATTCACAAGGTGAATTGTGACAGAAAAACTGGTAAGACCAGCAACAACAATTTCAAACCATAATTTTAGAAACTGCTGAGCTACAATGATTCTATCTTCACTGTCACCAACTGCAAAGAAAAGGCATCTAGTAACATCACTATTGGTACTGCTGCAGTCAGCTCTCTTATCAGGCAGGTGCCACTTCACCAAAGCTCCTACAGGACTTGAGAGCGCTTGTTTTCCTCATAGGCAGGGAGGCCAAAGACTGAGCAATATGGAAACCAATACACTCTCACCCCTGGTAAGATGCTGACATGCTAGAGTGGCAGGAACATCCATTCTTGCTCCCCATTAGAAACATTCTCAGAGAGAATAAGACAGATTTCAGCAGCTGGGGCAAGTCAGTTCAGGTTTTATTAAAACAAAATTGTATCACTGCAGAGTGAAAACCAGAAGATTTTGAGGATGGGATGATAAAAGGAGGGTTTAAATTNAAAAGCACAGGCAAAGAGCTTAACAGTTTGCTATATATGTGTATGTAATATATATATCATATCTATATATATATATATATATATGAATGCCCTCCACACAGCAGGGAGAAATGATTGTCTGCAACAACAGGGGCTTGAATTAGACATACAAATTAAACACCTTCCACCTGAACAAGGTGATGACAGCATGTGATGGTGCTTGGAGGAAAAGCTACAGCTGAACTTTGAGTATTTAAGAGATATCACATCATACCAACAGAATTGATAAAATTCCCACACAAGCCAAGAGAAGTTTCAGCAATCTTAACCATGCACAACAGAAATGAGCTGACAGGGTAGAGAAGCACATAGGAATGACTGCTTTCTCTTGGATTCACAATATTTAGATTGTTATTTCCAGCCCAGGTTAAACAAATTGGTGTTATGATACTATTGTTAGGCTAGATGTATAAACATGCTCCTGCAGGTTTGGAGGCAGGCCAGCCAGCTCCACAAACAGATTACAAAAGAAGTAGCAAAGAGGTAGAACACGAGGTGCTGCTCGGGTTCACCCACCAGGCTGTTATGGAGAGGGATCAGGAGGTGGGAAGGAAGAAAACAGAGCACAACAACAGTGGAGCAAAATATGTTGTGAACATGCTATTTTAAGAAGTGTAGAAGGTTTCTTAGAACAAACAAAAAAGGCTCAAGAGTTGGTTCCTACTCAGCAAAATAACTCCTGAACATTTCAGAGCCAGGCACATCAAGGTATTTCAATCAGCTTGCTTAACTCAAGCCAACAGAAAAATACTAGCTATGGATTTCCTACAGTGACAATTAGTGCTTAAAGCACAAATGCCCATCAGTAAAATTTTACTCACTAGAGGATACTGTTTGTTTTCTTCATGAACAAAGAATAAGGACAGCTATACTTTCTGGGTAGTCCAGATCTCCCATTTAGTGTCTAATGAAAAGGGCCCAGCCTCACTCCCCTCTTCAAGTACTTAAGCACTTGACCCCAGTTCTTCATTCTATCCCTACACTTCTCTGAAAACTGCCATTTAAGAAGATATTTTTCCTCCTCATTTTAGTCAAAGAAGAGATGCTTTGAGACAGATTATTTAGCAGTTTACCAGGTTATGCAGTTTACAGATGCAGAGCCAAAGCAAGTATATACAAACTAGAGATTATGGATTTTTCATCTATTACAGCCAGTCTATGTAAGCAGGAAAAGAGCTACAACTTTTCAATACAAAAGGTAGACTAACAAATGCAACCATTGATTAGTCTCCCTAGCTTACACTCCACCTTGGTGAACTTGAAGTTACTTAGCTGTTCCAAGAGCCAGCAGGGCTGAGATATCAACCTCGTGAGTTCATTTTTTAAGTGGAGCCAACATGCAGAATGAAGAAAACTGCATGAAGTAGTAAAGCCAGCAACTCATTCCCTTTGAAAAGGGAAAAGCAAAGCTCAGGTATAACACTAGTCAAGTACACTATTTTTCATTTGAAATGCAATGGTTTCCATCCAGCTCCTCAGAAAAAAGCAGCATATGGCCAAGTCAGAGCAGATTTCTGTGTAACACCGTTTGTAGTGTGAGCATGTGCTGCCTGCCACACGTTTGCCACAGACAGGACAGACAAAAGGATAAGGAGTGCCACTTCCACTGCATCTCACCCTACAACACAACAAAGCCAACCTGCAGAAAAAACACAGTTACTTTACAGAAAGAGAACTGAGATGCACTGTGCCTGTCCCCTTGACTGCAGGGACACAGGAGGTGACACGAAGCAAAAGCATACCCCTTTAACACTGATACTACAGAGTTCCACACAGAGCAGTAAAGCACAGTACAACTAAACTAACCCAAACCTGACATTGACTTTAAAAGAAAATAACACCATCATCCAGAATCTTACTTTAAAACACAGAAAGATGGAATATCCTTCACCAGCCTCCAGCTGCTGTGACTTTCATCCAGGAGAAAAACCCAGCACGATCTCCATCGCAGCATCACTTCGAGGAGAGCACTAGACTTATTTAGCATCAGTTCCCAACAGCAATACAACTGAAAGCTCTGCAATCTGGTAGACTCAATGAAGGTTTTAATCATCTAATGAGATTACCTCATCCATGTGTGGTTTCACAATGCAGTCTCAATGGTAGCCCATTATGCCAGTCCCCTGACATGCAGTATCAATCATGCTAATCGGCTTACTCTGCTATCACTCCTCCAGCTAGATTACTGCCATGCACAGAAACCAGAACTGGGAAGAGTTTTTACCTCACAGGGTAAAAAGAAATGGTGGACTAAGCACTGCCACAACAGTACAGAAAACATTGCTAGCTCCAATACTAAAATTCATGTCACTTCTACCCAACAGGTTATGAGCCACGCTCCAGTTTTGAGTTGTCTGTACACTGTATGCTCTATCACAACAAAGTACAACAGCTCCCTTAGGGAGAAGATTAAGTTTATGTATAACAATTTGTGTTAACAGCTAATAAGTTGGACACTGGAAAATGATAAAGCTTCACAGAACATCAGTAGCTGCCTTTTCTGAAACACAGCTTCCCCAGTTATCATCAAATGGAGCTCACTAAGCACAGCACACTGGCTGGTTTACTGTCATTAATATTAAAATCTTACTGTAAGTAATGTCATTCAATTACCAAAGCAAGGAGCTTCCAACCTCAAAGGTTGCTCAACACAACACAAGTACAAAGAAAATCTGTTCTATGTGGCAGATAAGGCTAAGAAGACGACAAACTAAACTTAGCCTATATTTTGCTCTTTGGTTGCAAGGGGAAAAAAAAGCCCTGAGTTCTGATGTCTTCTTAAGTAACACAGGGATCCAGATGTTGTACACACAATTTGGAAAAGCTAGCCACACTAGCTCAAAAGATAAAAAGAACAAGCCCCTCTAGAACCAGTATTTTAAGCAAGAGAGATTAAGCAGCTTGCCCCAAAGAAATGCAAGACTAAGACCTCAATATTTAAGTCAGTCCTACCCGGTAACTTCTTACTGTTTCCAAATCTGGAGAATGTTCCAAAAGTCTGCTAACAGCCTTCTGAAACCAAGATGTTCCTTCCTGCTCCCTTCAAAACGTTCCTGCTGAAAGATAGTGAAATGCCTCCTAGGGTCTCTCAGCCTTACTAGTGAAACAATTTAACAGGGGGGAGATAAGAGGGAAGGACATCTTCCTTAAACAAACTAGTAAGTAACTCATTTTCACTCCTTTTCTCACACATAGCTTACAACAGATATCTAGGACAAAAAGTCATTAGCACAACCAGTTAAAACATCATTTAACAAAGACAATACTATAATGAGAGATGTTAGGCCTTCAAAATGCATTGGCTGGTTTATCTGTCACAAGATCTCTGATGTTATTAGTTTCCACAGGAATCCAAAATGCTAATTAAATGAAAAGTCAAAGAAGCAGGAGTTGCACTCTTAGTGTGGAAAAAATATACTGAAGAGAGATCAACTTCATATGCAGTTTGTTTTATGATGCCTCCCAAACTTGTTTAATGCCTCTGCTTGATGTTCTTGTCAGATTGTCACTTGAAGTCATTCTAAGCCCAGGTAGGAGAGTCACAAAGCCTAGGGAAGCTGCATTAGGATGAGAGAATTCATTGCTAATAGTAGAGTGCAGACTTTATTGGGTTTCTGTCACTCATTTATCAACTGTACCATTATTTTCTCACAATCCCTTTTGTTCTTCACAGCAGAAAGGCACATGCTCTCAAACAAGCACACTACATTGCTGACTAAACCCAGCCTGAGCATCATACAGATCCAAGCACTTGTTCACAATAGTAAAACACCAGTGAATCACCAAGAGTGCTCAAAGGACAAGAAAAAAAAAATACACTGCCCTGAGAAGAAATAAAAGCAGTGTAGTGAACATATCAACTCATTTTCACCAGCCTGCTCATTTTTCTTGAGGATTTGGAAAGGGGGAAGAGCAGTAGGTAAGAATTCACTCATGCAGGTGACCTATCATTCAGAACAGGCTGAGACTAGACTAAGAAAGTTTGGGGTTTTTTTTGTTTTTGTTTTGTTTTTTTTTAATAGAGACTTCATAACAGATTCATGCAATTCCTGAATTTGCTTATTTTTATTAATCTCCTAGTTCCTACAATACTTTTTCTAGTGCAAGGTATTCTATAAACATGTTAAAATTGCAGAAACACAGAAGCAACCAGTGAACAGAAAAGAGTAAGATACAGGATAAGAGTGATTTGCAGCACAAAGTAGCAGGCAATAGGGGTTTGTGAACTGCAGTTTCAAAACTGAAGAGAGTTTTCCAATTACTTCTTATCTCCAGCTTGGTATATCAGATCACAGTAATGCTTGCTGTCTGAGAAGTCATTTTGGGTCATAAAAACATGCTATTTCTGACACATCTCTTGTTGGTCAGAAGCTGCAGATTGCTCCACGCTTCCAACCAAGGCTTTGCAATAGGCACAAATGTTGAAAGAAGGTTTTAAGAAACATCTTCCCACCTGACAGTAATTTCTTTCTGACTCCATTATGATGAAGCAGAGTGTGAAGCTGCACTAAAACTTACACCCACAGAAAACTTTAAAGATGAGAAAATGCTTCTGGAAATGGACATTTGACCACATTACGTATGGGATTGGGGTGGTTTGGGTGTTTTTGTGATTTTGCATATTTAAAAGAGCCTGTCCTGGGAAAGTGCAGGTGCTCCTTAGGCCAGCATGCTTTTAAACCTCACCTACAGGATTTACAATGGATGTAGTTCAGAACCACAAACCTCAACATCTATGCTGCATGGCACCGCCAAGACCACGTCTGTCAAAAGGCATATCTCAGCCTGCCCTTGCAGTTCCTGTCTAGGATACTGAAAAAAAACTACATGAACAGCACCAGACAAGACACACACACAAATACAGGCTGACAAAAACACTATCTTCAAACAGCTCTGAGCAAGGAAGCCTGATCACTTCTGCTGATATTATTCCCTGACCAACTCTCTCAGACAGGCCAGCAGTGAACAACCATTATCGAGGGACAGACCATCTGAAGAGTAACAAGCTCCAGGGCGTTGTCTTACTAATAGTCAAAATAAAAAGCTGGCCTAGACAAGTCTTCAGAGGCAGCAGAGCTCAAGCAGAATGAACCTCAGGCCTGATGTTGTTGCTAAGAAGCAACCTGTGATATCCCCATAGTGCAGATTCAGGTCTGAAACTAAAGGATAACATCTCTTTTGCACTCCACCTCCTGCCCCTAATTTCTGTTGTACATCACTACATGCAGAGATGTGGTATGCATACATCAGAAACAACATGATTTTACAATGATAGATTACCAACATTGGGTAAGACAGTGATTTCAACCATTGTTCTGAGATTATCAAGTATATATTCATTAAGGTGAAGTCAAAACTCACAAGATGTCATGGCATAAATTTAGAGACAATAAGCAAAACAGAACAATCTCACTCATTTCACTTCATTTCAAACACACTTGAAATATTCCACAAAGCACAGCAGGTTTTGAGGAAGAGGGGGAAGCACTAAAGTGCATGCATGAAGCAAGAGACAGGACATATGAATTGGTAAGCTGTTCCAGGGTCAAAGAAACTATCAGGGAAGAAACAGACCTCCAAAAAGAGGGGGAAAAAAAATCAGTTAATAGGTCTCAAGGAAGATGTGATGAAATAGCACTAGCAAGCAGTAACACACCATGTGTATTTGTGCGAAGCCCTGCCTACACAGCACCAGCTTTGTGCCCTCTCCTGCTCTGAGGAAGATGTGCTGCAGCACACACCTTACACCACCTACTGAACATACTTCTTGGGCTACAGTTTTCAGATGCCTTCTGAAGGAAAGCTCTCTGTACAGACTGCATGAGGCTTTATCTTTGATGCTTTGCCTTCATGACTGTCTCAAAAGGGAAAGCCAGTTCTCTTTACTTATACTTCAGAGGCACCTCTTAAATGGTGAAGAAAAACAACTCTTGCTCATGCTTCAAGAATCTCCCCACAGCTGTGCATGGGTGCACAGAGGCTTGCAGACATCTATTTTGAAAGGAGAGGGAGAACAACAATTGATTTCCTGCAAGTGCAACATCCTGTTGTTTTTCCGAGGTGATCTAGAGAATTATCACAATCCCAGATGTTTACAAGGGGAAGGAGAAACCATAGTCACTATGCACAGGATGAGACAGTTGACTGCCTAAGCACATTATCCTAAACACCAGTTCCATGCTTCACTACTTTTTCTACAGGGGCTCTCTGTTCCAAAGCCTGGAGCTGCAAGCTGTAGGACATTAACAAGCACACATTGGAGTTTTCAGCCACTTCAAGTGTGTATGAGGCAGTGAACTTACACAAAGTATTTTTAGACTTCCTGCAATCAACTGTCCTACCAGCATTGCTCAAGATGATGCACAGTTGTCTGCATTATGCACTTGTGTTAACACACACTCTAATTTGAAAGTTTCACTTCTGTCTTTTCCATCCCATAAGTACTGTCCAATCTGCTCATGCAAGAAGTTGAATCACAAGTGATTAAGGGTCATCTAAGCTAAACCATATGGTGTAAATGCTTATTAAAAACACTCATAAAAAGTAATTTGTTTTATCTGCTGAAGTTAATTGTGCCATCTGAACAAAACACTAGTAATGATTGGGTGTGTATAGCAAAAGAGGTGGCTAAACTCTGCACGAGTTTTGCCATTAGGGAGTCACACAAGCTCAAGGTCAGTCTTGCCTGGAGACAATACACATCTTCTGTAAAGGAATATTAAGAAAACATTGCCTCAATTTTACAGATCCTGCAAGATAGAATGGCTGAACTCTAAGAACTGTTCTGCTTCCTGGCATGGTACAGAAAATACTCAACAGGTCAGGAAACTGGGTGACGGCTCCTATCATCTAGGCATCTGACGTGTCCAAGAAAGGATCAAGTTATAGCTGGATCACTGCACATATAACAAGCTAGCCAGGAGCATTCCACTACAAGATGTTCCTGCAAGAAATAACCATAGACAGGGTGACTACTGCAACCACCTTGTTATTCAGCAGAATTAAGTAACAGATCACTATTTGATGCAGCTCCAGACTCTACATTATGATAATAAAGACTGTCATTAACTACGATTATGCATTATCTCTAATGAAGAAATTTGCAAATTAGCTGTGTCCTACATCTCCAAGCCAACAAAGAAATCTTAGAAGGCTTCTGCTACCAATTTGCAAAAATGGGTGAATTAAGATGGGTCCAATAAGATGCTGATGACACTTCTTCCCTTAAGAAAAGAAGAGATGCCATCAAGACGCGGTGCTGTGATTTTAAACTGTTACTGATGTGTTTCCCTTGCACTGTGACTGCTCTTGGTGTACTTTAGCACTGTGACTCTCATTTACAGAAGAAACTGATTGCTACTTTTGGTGACTACTTCAATTCATCATCCCCTCATCATTTCCATTATTATTTGAATACAAAGAAAAATTGATCACATTGTCCCAACTATTCAGAAAAAAACCCCCAAAGTTCCACAGGCTAAAGCTGATGTAATTGTCTTTGATTCAAGGCCCAGTTGAAACTGCTATTAAAATAAAAAGTACTTAGCTTTAAAGAGTAAGTTCTCACAGTAATGTCCTGGTAGAAAGAAATTCCAGTTCTTTCTGAAGAATGAAATCCAAACAATCTCAGTTTCATGGTAATAAGGATGACTGTTTTCCTCAGACTAAAGGATAACAGACGAAGAATTTCAGTGATGGAAACAGCCTCTTGTGGGGTGGGGGGTGTCCTCTAAACATGGTGAGGAGCTAATCAAAACAATCAGAATTAGACTGACTGATTCAATGCTGCTGAGGTTTACTGCAGTATGTGCTAGTGACAGAGTGTCACATTCCTTTCTTCCAGTTACAATCTCGGTCTTGATAAAACCAAGAACAGTTCAAGGAGTTAAACTAAGCCACATTCAACATTAAGGATTCTTTTTTTAGTAAGCACAGAAAACATTTCTTGTTTTGATAAAAATGGGTTGGATTAATGATGTAAAGGAAAAAAAAATGGGGGTTTTGCCATTTGAGGTTTTAGAACTCTTCTCCCCTTCTGCACAGCACAACCAGCAGCTCCACAAATGGATTCCCTAAAAAAGCAGCTTTACTAATTTGAACAATGTCACACATTTGGTAAGCTGTAACTGGCTTGTCACTGGGCAACAAACACAAAGCATAGAATCTTAGGGGCTGGAAGGGCCCTAGAAAGATCATCTAATGCAACCCCCCTGCCAGTGCAGGATCACCTAGACCAGGTCACACAGGAACGAGTCCAGCATCCAAGCAACTCTCTTGCACACCTTTTTTCCCTTCTGCATCACATGCAAGGAACTTTCCTGAAAGATCCTCTGAATGCAAGACTAGACCAAAAGTAGCATGGTCATTTCAGAGAGATCTTGCCCACATCTGTGACTGCCAAATTTTGGTTACAGATTACTGCCTTTACCACAAACTTGGTCCATTTTTAGACATTCAGCAGCCCAGCACAGACAGCAGTAGCTCCAAGAACAAACTAAGCTTTGAGCTCTTCAGAGGTAAAAACGAAAGGGAAAGAAAAAAAACCCACCAGGCACAACTCCAGCTGTCATCTTGGCTTTGGCTTTGCACATGTGGAATATCAACAGCAACAAGAAACAGTGATGCAGAGTCCAAACTGGAACAACTCTTGCATTCGGACAGATACTTCTCAGCTGTTATGGTATCAGCCAATTGAGACATTTCAACCCCCAGGAAACACAGATCTCTCTTATTTACTAGGGATACATTAGGAAAGAGAGAACCCATCTTGTCACCATAATTCTGTTAAATGTGGAATAAACCTTAGTCTGTAGATTAAACAACTGAAAGAAGCAAATATGAGGAGAAATCATCAGTTCCTGAAGAGAAAGGACCAACTCCTGCCACACATCACAGTTCCTCTGTCTTTAGATGATGAAAGAGTGAGAAGAAATACTTTAATAGGAATTATGTCACCCTCTACTCTGTGCTGGAGTGACCTCACCTCAAGTACTGGCTGTAGTTCTGGGTGCCACAATATTAAAAGGCTATAAAGCTAATGAAGAGTGTCCAAAGGAGGGCCATGAGGATGTGAAAGGGTCCAGAGGGGAAGCTGTATGGGGAGCAATTGAAACCACTTGGTTTGCTCAACCTGGAAAAGAGGAGACTTGGGGGAGACCTCACTGCCATTCCTAGCTTCCTGACAAGGGGAAGCAGAAGGGCAGGAGCTGATCTCTTCTCTCCGGAGACCAATGATAGGAACTGAGGGAATAGCATAAAGCTGTGTCACTGGAAGGTTAGGTATTGGAAGGTTCATCACCCAAAGGCTGGTGGAGCACTGGAACTGGTTCCCCAGGGAAGCAGTCACAGCACCAAGTCTGACAGAATTCAAGAAGCATCTGGACAAAGCCCCCAGGCACATGGTGTAATTTTTGGGGTTGTCCTGTGCAGAGACAGGACTTGGATTCAATGATGTTTGTGTTGATCCAACACAGGAAATTCTATTTGAGTGTTTTAAGAGGTTATTATAACCTGAGAGCTACAAATAATTAACCTAAGAACTATGGATAAGGGCAGAGCATAAACAGAAAATTTTGTTGATGACAAATCCATATTGGGGTGAAGCAATGAGGTTGGTATTGATGCCAAGAGTACACAGACTGTTTGTAATAAAGCATGAAGCATACTCCTGAGAACTATTATTAAAATACATACACAAGGAGAAGTGTGCACAGAAAACACTTAAAACCACAAGAGAGCTGGACCACTCAGTTTTATGCTATCTGGTTTGAAAGACTGAAAAGGTGAAATGCCTTGCCATGTCCCCAGTACCCTCTGCTTTGACATTTATTATTCTGTATTTCTTTTTACTAAGCATACAGAAAGACCCAAGTCACATTGAAGCAAGTGACTTGAAACTATTGCACTTCTCTTTGCAGATATTGCCATTTTGTATTACTATCAAATCCTGACACCTGAATCAGAAAGCCAACTAACTGTATTTCATATGAGCTGTCACACAGCCCTGCTACTCAGAACATACTTCTCAAACCATTCTCCTATGCTTTTAGCTGACAGTTAAATGCAGCCAGAGGAAAGCGTTTGTTCAAGCCTTATAGGAAAAAAGGCAGTTACAGGTAAAAGCTGCATGTATAAGACACAGAAATTTACACAAATCAAGTAGTATCTGAGATCTCAGTTTTAGAAGCACATCTCCAAAAGCCTACAGTTAAAAAAGAAAGAAAACCCACACAACAAAACCCCACACAATGTTTCACATGAGTGCTACTGCTATTTAATCTGTTAGGTGAATTTGATGGCATAGTCAGAGCAAAGTCCCTCCTTTAAAGCAGTCAGTACAACTAACTCCTAAAAGCAGAAGGAGTGCAATAGTTACTTTTATTTTCAGTATTGGAATACCAGCACCTGGAATGTGACAGTAGCCAAGGTTAGTTTTACCTTCTGTCACTTGAGGAGTGAACACTAGGTATCTCTGGACAATACATTATCTCACAGTGGTTTCTTTAACACAGGTGCTGTGGGAGGGAGGGAGAGGGAGCAGGAAAGTCTATTCTTCATAGGGAGAGAGACAATGTGTAGGACATCTCCCTCCAAAATGCACTTTCCTTCTGTTTCCTTTGCCTATCATAGGGTTTTTCATAAAAGCTTGGAGTGAGTCACTTGCCAGATACATCTGATGCATTAGGAAGAAACAAAATGTTTTGCAACAGCCTCGGTAAGCTACTAGTCACAGATTTAAACAAACACAAATCACTGCAACATCACACAAGTTTAAAAAAAAGTTACTTTAATAGCAAAGACTATTTCAATTGTTTATTGGCTTTTTCAGGTCATTATGAGACTCTAGATGGTTAGCAAACCCCTAACAGGGTTCTTACTCCACTCCACACAAAATGTTCTAAGGAAGCATAACCCACTGGGATTTTTTCCTTAGCTTTCTGTGGTATGGTTTCAAACATTCTCCCTTTTATTATTGTAGTTCTTGAGAAGAGCTCATAAAAAGATTATGAGGAACTGCTTTCTCTAAAAGTTGACCAACATTGTTTAAAGGAAAAGCATGTTAAACACTGTTAAACCCAGTTAGTGTTTCACCACATGTTTAAAGCCTCTTTACATCCAACTAAAAAGTCACTGAGATTACAAGCAAAGAGAAACACCAAATTCTAGGCTTAGGAAATTCTTCATTGAATTATAACACAAAGGCCCTGCCAAAATTACTTCAGTTTTCACAAATTTTTGTCACCAGGTTAGAAACCTCAACAATATTTGAAGTAAAAAGCTTGACTGCAAAATCTTGACTTCTCCAAAGGCAAAGGCAAACACAGAAACTTCCACGATGAACAGAGCTGCTACTTTTATTTACTGTACCAGGAGCTGCAATGTGCAAAGGAACTCCTACTATAAATTAAAACAAATTGGCTTGCATGATGTACTTACAGCTACCCACACCTGCCCTTTTGTTACACAGAGATAGTCTACTGACCTGAAAAGGCCAGGTCTGTTGAACAAGACTTTCACCAATGAAAAGCGGCTGCTTAATGACTTAATGGAGACAAACCATTAGCTTACAAAACAGCGTCGGTTTGTCTAACCAGCAAGAAAGTCAAATCATCCCAGTGGGATGGAAAGGGAGGCTAGTAAGGAGAAGAAAAGAAATGCCAAGCACAGGAGCAGGATTTGGATCTGCTGAAGACAGAGGGACAGAAAGACCAGCCATACCTTTCCCTCAGCGCAGCCCCTCTCTCCGGCTCACATCACCGCTCTGCGCATCTGAGTGGTCTTCACAGAGGCTGCACATAGAGCACAGGCTGGCCCACAGCCAACTGAGTGACTTCAACTGCTCCATATTAATACAGCCACAGAAGCAATAGGCAGGGGACAGGGAGAGAAAATGGAGGGGGCTGCACCCTTTGCTCAGCCCCCCCACCCCAGCTGCCAAGAGGCAGCTGAGCAAGAAACCAGCTTCCTCACGCGTGATCGACACCAGCACCTGCCGTGCCACCTAATGCTGGCCACAGTTTGGGTGGAAATAAGAAAAGCAGACAGATAGACAGACAGACATTCCCCCTCCTGCTGGGGAGCTGCCACTCTTCAAACACCAAGGGATTTCTAAGGCAGGCAGACTCAGCCTCCCCACACTAAGCACCAGTCAAGGTGTACCAGCCAGATGACTGAGCACCTCGCAAGGACACTTGACAGGCAGAACCTCCTCCTGGTTAAGGGTAAGATTAAAGGGATGGATTTTCAAAAGGCCTTGAAAGTTTCACCAAGTGATAAAATGCACTAAATTCCTGCAATAAATTATCTTGCAGATTCTGAGCTATTTCCTGATACATGAGCTGTTCAGTCAAAAACTTAAAGGTCATATTTGCATGGATAGCCTCGCCAAGAAGTTCTCTACAGAGCAGAAGAGGAGAGGAGGAAAGATCAGAGGCAGGCATGACAATAAGAACCCAATATCTGTATTTTAGACAAGATAAAGTCACAGGCAGTGCAGAATCACCCTGAAGAGGCGAGTTATTAGTCTTGTTCTAACTGACATTCTCTCTTACCACTAATCAGAAAGATATTTATTCTTCTCTCCAGTGTAACTTGGAAAGCCTTCTTTAAAAAGAAGGGAGAGGGATTACTGATTATCTCAGTTTTAATCCTTTCTCACTCTCCCACACAGAACTTTTTTTTTCCTTAAGGACACTTCACAAGTACTTCATTATGTCAGATTTCTTCCCCCCCCCCAGTATATATAAAAACCAGCTACTTGCCATTTTTAACTCATTCAAGCTGCAGCCAAGCATCTTGCCACAGAAGTTTAAAACTAGGCACATTGCCGTTAAGAGAAAGATCTCTGAATGCTTAAGTTATAATAGCATGCCTAAGCAAGCAAACACAAAGTGTCAAATGGAATTTCTCACCTATGTCAACTTGCAGATTTCTAAGGAGCCCACATGGGTTTGGTTGGGTTTTGTCTGCTGGTTAGTTTTTTGGGGGGGATGAATTTTTTTTTTTAACACTTCCTTTTAATGAAGGAGAAATGGAAGCACCTGCATCTTAAAGGACCACCACACACCAATTAGAAAACTGAAAATGTTAATGACTCAAACCTATCTAGTTCACAATTAATCAAGAATGCATAACATTAAGAGGTCCATTATTCAACCAGCTGGTATTTTAGTGAGATCATATTCATATCAAAGCTGATATACAGATGAGGAGGAAAAGAACTCAAAAGCACAGCCACATACATGCCTTATTTTCACATCTCAGACTGTCAATAAAGCCTTCCAAGAACAAAACACTCAGAAGGGATAACCCTGCCTGTTAATGCAGCCCAGCACTGTGATTTGCAAATAAACAGCATTTAAAGCTGTTACAGCATAGTACTAGTTCTGCAGTGGTCAACATGAGCCATGAACAACTAATATCCAAGAAGGAAGACTTCTCAGGAGCTTCCAAGACTGCCACTCTACCCACCTTCAGCTTCTTCACCTGAGAAAAGCTGCAAGGTATGAATCCAGCATCACTTAGGCCTGCCATACAGCAGTGCAGCTGTACCACCTGCTACAGGAGCTGCAGTGACCCACAACTCCCTTCAGCCCTTCCCTCCCCTCTGTACAAGTAGGGAAAGATCAAGAATCCATCACTTTTTCCACAGTTTCCTTCAGCTTTTCCCCTGTAAGGTCACCATTTAACCCTGGGACATAGAGCCCTGAAAACAAACCAACCCTGTTATGATCAGGTGCTGTGATCCACCAGAAAGCATTACTGCAATTCCCCAAGAGAACAAGCTCAGCCCAGCTGACAGCAACTGTAGGTCTGAAGAACATATTAAAAAGCAATCAAGCTGATTACATTATGCATCAAAACAGGGTTAAGTGGTACAGATTCTCTGCAACACTAAAAGAACATCTGATCTTCCTCTGAAGAAACACAGTCTAATTGTCAAGATACAGGCAAGAAAAAAAAAAACCCTGAAACTGCAATGGAAGCAGCAGTTATTCTGCAGTAGTTTCTGGGTTATAAGGCTAAGGCTTCCCACACCAAGTGAAAGCTTTATGGAAGCAAAGGGTGAATTTAGTGACCTTGCCTTAGGCATCTGGAAGAGACTAACATTACAAAGCTCTCCTGTTCCTTTTGGGGGTTTTTTGTTTGCTTTCTTAGGTGCAAGTTATTCCTGCCACTCCCTTCTCACCAGGTGTAGGTTCACTTCTAAAGCTCCCAGTAAACCACCTCTCCTCTCAAGCACAGCCTTTTGGCTCTTGCAGGCCAGCTAGTCTCCCAAGTTTCTATCCTCAGAGCCCAAAATAAGAACAAAAGCTTCTGTCTGAAGGAGAAACATTCATCAAGTCAAGAGGAATCCAGTAAAGATAAGCATCAGCAGAGAAAAAAGTCCATCTACATATCTTGTTCCACAAAACCATTTCTTCTTAAAATGTCATTCAGTGAGCCAGCAAAGAGCTCCATTGTGGATGTGCTGTGTCTGTGCTGCAGACAACACATACACACACATTCCCTCATAGCAACTACAAATTCTGGGTGGTGACAGACTCATAAGAAGGACCACTTTGCTCCAGAAAAGGGAGAAGCTTATGAAGACACTGGCAGAACTTCCTCTGCCTTTCCAAATGCAAAGGCTGCACTAGACCAAACAACAAATTTTTGAGCCCTAGTTAAGTTCAACCTACTAGAGAAGCAGCTGCTGGAGACACCAGGCAGCCACCAACAGGGTGTCCGGAGTTCCTCAGCCACAGTAACAATACCCACAGCATACTGTGGAGGACCTCAGGTAACTCTTGCTTACCCAATTTGATGATATTAGTACAGTGATTTCAAATGGGAGTTCTGTTATTTTCAACTGAAGAGTTTCCACTTCAGTTGCCTCCAAATTTTGGATGCTTGACTAAGGGAAACAGTTTAAGTCAAAGCAGCTGCAGAGAGTGAGAGAGACATTACAAGTTTGTACACACTTCTGCATACCTTTGCATTAGTACTTTTAACTTGGTATGGCTTTTTCTTTGAAGGCCTAGAGAAACTCACTGAGCAGTGCTGTGAATGTTAAATTTATGCTTGGATTCAATGCAGGGTAAAGATTAATTAAGAATATAAAAGTATGCTTTGCTGGACCACCACCAAGTCTACCTGGGAACCTCACAAAGCTCCAGAACCATACTTCTGAGGCTCCACTATTGTAGCCCAGGGGACAACTGCAGTGGTCCTTGGGTGGTTTGTAGCCACGTGTTCCATCACTCACAGGGCATTCAGGCCCAGCCCACACAGTCTACTTTTAGAACTAGGGGGTTTTGCCCATTTTTAACCCAAAATGGCTTTGCTGATTCTTTTTATGAAGTGTGATACCACAAGCTAACTCCCAAGACTAAGGCACTCTTCCAAGCACTGCAATTCCAAACTGCAGAATTTCATGGGCTAGAAGATACAACAGAAACAGATGGGACAATCAATGCAAGATTTTTCTCCCAATACACTGTTATTAGTCTGTGGGTTCTACACACAGCCTTGCATCCCACTTGTGGAATAAAAAGCAAAAAAAAGTCATTTTCCAAGGGAATAAAAGATTCTGTCCCACAAAGTTCTCTGCAGAAGCAGAGGAGAGGATGTCTCCTCTTCCTACCCAGCGAGAAAGAGACTACTAAAGAAGCAGTTAAGTTAGCCAGCGTGCCAACAGGAAAGGTTTCACATTTCAGCATTGTAAAAAAACCCAAACACACACAACAAAAAAGGAAATTCTGCTTCCATGCATCAAGCCTGAGCAGGAATATATTCACACACTGGCTTCTGAGTCAAGTAATAACTTCAACAGAAAAGTTCTTCCAAGTCAGGTTTTGAGTTATTCAGTTAAAAGTCTTTGCATTTTATATCACAATCCAACTACTGAAATTCCTTCCAAAACCCCACCCTTCTCTCCATGCCAGAAGTTCACAAATTTGAAATTCTAGCCCCATCCTGGATTAACAATTCACTGCTCTGTCACCAAGTCATATTTCGCAACAAGCCTTTAATGTGCTTATTGCAAGAACCATCCATAAACCTCAGGCCAAGGCCTGCTCTGATGCTCCCACTCTCATTCTAGACTCCATTCTGAAGGCAGACACACATCCCTGCCAGGAGGCCACATTTTTCTGCTGTGGCTACCAAGGCAGCTATCGATTGAAATTGAAAGATTCACAACATGTCAGTAAGTCTGAAGCAGAATCAATGAAGTGATTTGTCTCATTTCATTCTTCCCTCATGAATTAAGGAAAAGGAACAACTATTAATCAGAGATCAGTCCCTTAGTATACTACTGCCAGACCCTGCAGATCACGTAACTTTTGGTGTACACACTGATGCTAACAAATGAAGAAATCCTCCAGAGCACAGCACTCATGGTGATTAAAAAAAAATAGTTTCTCCTCTCTGAGAATGTGCCAGTGTCTATAGATTCTTAAATATCTTAAATATTATTCCTGAGGGTAGTTCTGAGAAGGCTTGTCAACAGCAAAATCGATTTCTGAACAAAAGGAAAGACAACCTGAAATGCAAACACTAATAAAGTGCATTTGTTTTTAGGATTCCTCATTATTTTTTAGTATGATAATATGAAATTCAAAGATGAGAAACTTTAAATAGCAAAGCCATCTAGAAGCAAAGCTCTTAGGAAATAACATGACAAAGGAAGTGTATTTATAGGTCTGCAAAAGGGAGGAAAATAATAAAAAGTCACTGAAGCAGCTGCATGGTTCTTGCACAGAGGAGAGAGAAAAAAACCACATGCAATAAAAACAGGAGGAAAAGGCAGATGGGAAAGAAAGGAAAGTAGTTTAAAACAAAGGCTCCAGTCCTTCTTCCTGTCTCAGGTTATAGTGAAAGCATTTTGTTGGGTTTTTTATACTTTAAAACTGGTGCTTTTCCCCCCCCACACCTGTTGTAGTTTTCATAAGTGCCTTCCCCAGTTTTCATAATTAAGCCCATTAAATAAATAATTATCCGGCTCTGACGCATGTTGCTATGGCAAGGATTGCGATAGCAAGTATCCAGGCTTTTATGACTTCACTGCAAGGTCACTCAGAAGCCTGCAAACAAGAAAAACGTGTGGCCAAAAAGGTTACTTCCATGAACATCAACTGCAAGGAAAGACTCTTAAGATTAAGGGCACATCCACACTGTGGAGAGCAGTCTGCAGCAGGAGCGTTTCATTCTTCACCCCAGGCTCTGCACCAAGACACAGAAGGAAGAGAAGTGTGACAACTGATTCTCATCCTTCTGGTTTTGTCTAGAAGCTACCTTAGCACAACCCTCAAAGAGTGCAGGAAGCCCCAGGGCCAAGTCCATTTCTCTGCCCGCTAACCCTGCTCAACGCTCTTTTGCCTTTCAAAGTACCCATACACATACTACATGACTGTGATCTTTAAAGAACACGCATACCTCCCAGGCTACCTTAAAAACGGTCTTCCAGGAAGACAAATACCACAGCCTGCCTTCCCAGAGGAACAGGGGCATCCCCTGTACCTGCCATTCCCACCAGCAAAGCCTTGAGTCCAGTCCAGGTGGGAGACTGGATGACAAAGTGCACAAGGCAACCAGCAGTGCCAGCCCAAAAGCGGGGGAGCAGGGACACCCGGGGGCTCCAGGCCGTTGGCTGTGCTCAGCAGCCGTGCGAAGGTCTCCTCAGAAGGTGATATCCAGGGAGACACAGGGCCCCTGCTGAGATCTTAGCTGGGAAGGAACAGGGAGCAGCCTTCAGCCCTACACTGGACAGGGTTTAGGGAGAAGAAAACCTGCACTCAGATTACCAGCCCAATGTCCTCCCGAAAGGATCAGCAACCTCGCTGTGCTTCACCACCACTTACATGATGTGAAAGGAACTGCCCTGTTGGCCTGCACGGTGCTGCCAGCTTGGCACCAGCCCTTGGGTGACCAACACTGCTGTGCCTCACTCCCAGAGATGCACCAACACCGGTCCTAAATGAAAAGCATAACTAAGCTCAAGCAAGGTGCCTCCAACTTGTTGCTATTTTTACCTGGAAATCTTATCCTCAGATATTTGCGTGGGGGAGGAGGAAAAAAGGAGGATTTAGTGGGGTGTCAACTAATACCTTCTAATCAAATATATACATGTCTTTCAAGGCAAATAAACTGCTTTGATGCTGCTCCATGGTGGAGTCTCCAACTTAGCATAGAGGAGGAGGCAAACAGACACTCACATTAAGAGAAGAGGTGGGAAATTCAAAATGAGAGCTGAAGAAAGCACACACTTGTACTGAACTTTCCAAACAAGTTATTCCAGTTGAACATTTTTCTTCCTGAACTGACGTAGCATAAATAAGAACCAATGAACTAATGAAATGCAAAGGTTATCCCCAAGCATGAAAGTATTATAATTGTGCTGTGCTTGGCTAATTTTAGCAGATGAAGAATGACTCTACTATATTAAGTCCAACGTCAGTATACAAGGGCATCCAATCACCTGCAGTGCCTTCAGCCCAATTAGTCCATTCTCCTCCGTGCCTTCTCAGTTGGAGACAGTAAGAGCAGCAAGAAGTTTCTCTACAACCTCCAGTTTGCTAGATAAACATATCTGCT
Source organism: Galbula dea (assembly GCA_013399015.1). Classification (NCBI taxonomy): domain Eukaryota; kingdom Metazoa; phylum Chordata; class Aves; order Piciformes; family Galbulidae; genus Galbula; species Galbula dea. Next base: position 1,060,078 of record VWZX01001131.1, on the reverse strand, counting down.
CTACTCCAGAAGAGAGTTTACCAGTCACAATCTCCTTTACTTCAAGGCCTGTAGCTTGCTCCTGCTTGTAGCTTTTTCTACCCAAGACACACGGAAATGTCAACACCTTCACAGTGCTCCAAGCCCCTTGTTCACTCCACCATCACCTCTGGATCCCAGAAGAAAGCCAGATTTTCATCTCTGTGGTGCCCACAGACTGGGATAACACCAGTGTAGTCTGAAGGCTGCAGGTTTTTGCATGACACTCAAAATAACTGAACAGCAAATGTAAGTAATGAAAACACCACTGGGAAGTTTCAACCATGGGAACATCTTCCCTTCCAGCCACTATTTCCAGATAAAAATCACAAGGGGTCATGGCCTCTCCTGTTATAAAAGCCAGTGTTTTGCACAAACCTTCCAGTAACAGATTAAGAAGGTCAGATAACTACAGGGAAAAACTGAGATACAAGCCACAAAGCTAGCTAGACATGAGCATATGCTTACTATCTCTGCTTTATGTTACCCTGAAAAACTCCAGACAACTTAGCCTAAGCAAACCTTACATGGTGCTTAGGAAGGCTATCAAACAAAGCAAAAAAAAAAATCAGGAAACCCCAAGATGATGAAGCTGCATTTCCTTCCAACCTTTTGGGAGAGTAGGGGGAGCAAAAGTGAAAAAATAATCTGGAAATGGTTTGTTTCAGTGGAACTGTATTTTTAGTCTCAGGAAGCAATCTTATTATGGTTTTCATAATAAAATTAAAATGTCTAGTTTTTTACTGTGACAAAAATAAGTTAACTGTTTTATCAAAATAGTTTTCTACAAAGGTCATTAAATCAATTGGTTACAATGAAATATTCCAATTAATGTAGAGAGCATTTCTGATATGACTCTCTTAAAGGAAACTAACTTTCTTGTTTAATAAGCCTCAGGTACTTAGACACACAAATGTTACATGTCAATGTTTAAAAGAGACAACAAAATGGAATTCAAAGCATAAGTTCCCCCAACTTTTACAAAATACCATATTCTACAGCTAGAGCAGTTCTCATGAACAGAACTGGCAAAAAAAATAAATTCACTGCAGAACTTAGTTTTAAACCAGACTTCTTTCATGTTATTCTATGTAACAGAATAACAATCAAGTTACAGTAGCTCTGACTAATTGGCTTACTTGAAAAACTCTGCTACATTTTGCTAAGGATTAACTCAGTAAACTTAGTCCAAGAGGAAAAGACAAAAAAGTGTAACTAGAACAATTTTCTTTAGCATTGCAAGTGTTGTGCTGAATGACTACTACGTGCTTTTCACACTAGATCTCAGTGAAAGAAGTTCTTCATAGTAGCTTTATTATATGAAACACCATAAATATTCCCATGAACTCCAAAAGCTCACCAAAAGACCAAGAAGGCAGTGAGCTTGGGTGGAGGCTTAAAAAAAAGAAAAGCCACCTCAGCTGGTCCAAGCTGTCCATCCATACAGATATTTCCAATTCATTTCAGGGCAAGTTCAGAGACCATCAGCAAAAAAAAACCCCAAACAAACATCTTCACCTTCTGTTTTCCTTCCTTGGGAACCCAGGTCCCTGCCTCCCTCCACTTCTGATTTATTTTGTCAATATATGAGAATGGTTACAATATTTCTTGAGTCTATCTGATTTCCCACAAGCTGCAAGAAAGTGCTATCACCACCAAGAGGTGTGTCTCAAAAGCATACAGATTTCATATGCCATTCATGTGTCATACCACAGGGGCATATTTTGTTAATGCTATGTAAGATATTACAGCACATTCACTTAGCTCTGCAGACTTCAACCACACTCACCTAACAAGACAGGCAAGTTTGGCTTCTACAATACGTAAACAAGCCTTAGAGCAAACATGCAGTAGAACAAGTTGAAACATTGGTTACATTAGTTAAACCTCATTACACCTGAGTAGCCTCTTCATTTCCAGTTATTCCCATTAAGAACACTGCAGGTTGGTGAGATCAGAAAATAACAAGTCATCATCTTCACCATCTCTCTTGTTCCAGGAACACCTTGCAGAGAGAGATGCAGCAGAACAATTGTCAAGAGCGCACCAACAGCTCTGGACCACTTCCAGGTTACTTTCACATCTCTGTGCAGACAGCTCTAGCTTTTGCACACCCCCCAAGCATGGGCATTGCAAAACACACACACAGAGGCTCATCAGTTTTAACTCTATCAGCAGAAGCCTCTGGTACTTGGAACTATGTTAGTACATGCAAGGCCCTTATGAAATGGGCTCGTGCAACTGCTCCCTCTTGGACAGCAGCAGGCTTGAATTGTATGATGGCATTTGAGATACAGAGATTCCCTTCTGTGCAGAGCAATTCATTCTGTTTTGTCACACATTTTGGGAGCATTTTTAAAGAACTGTGGAAAAGAAAGCATTAGCCCCAGGGGTCATATCACCACGGCAAAGGCATCTCCCAGCTCCAAATCACTTCAGACTTGCCTGACAAATTTGGGAAGAGTACCTGACAGAAGACTCAGTCCAGGGAAGACAAGACTGATGCCACACAAGCACTCAAAGACTCCAAAGCTTTTTACTTTGTTCAGATGAGGGAATGAATGTGGTGGATTCTGATGGTTTCAGGGTCTGGGTTTATTTATTGTTGACTTTTGGTTGGTTTGAGTTTTTAAGAAATTCTTTATTAAGAGAGTAGTGAGCTCATCAATCAAAAGAAAATATGACTTTATAGTTAAAATGACATTCTTCCAGGGGTCAGCTTTCCTACTAGAGTTTGCTTTCATATCTCAGTGGAATTTGAATCATGTATGCTATTTGGGGCTTTACTGAAGGATGACCACAAAGAAACTTTACAGCTGATAGAGAAGACAGCAGCTTATCTTGGCAGCGCTCCCAACAGAGCACAAATAATTCCCATGCTCTCCAGTCTGTATTCTGTCAATTGTTTCTATGCACAAATTCAAGCCATTTTGGCCTTAATGGATCTCAATATAGTCAAAGTCATAGCTACAAAGGAATCTCTCACTTTACTCAGATTAGACTGAAAAAGAGCAATTTAATGTTTAAAGCCTGCTCCATGCTTTCCAAGCAGAGAGAGAGAGACAGGATCATTTTTCAGCATAAACTCTCCTGCAGACATCACCCATAATTCCTTCCCTCAGTAATGTACAATCTCAGAAAGATGGAAGACAGAAGAAAAAAGGAGAAAATAGTTATTTATTTTGTATCTATTCACCTGTTAGCTTGGAGGGGCTTTTTTGGGGGGGTGAGGAGCAGGAGAAGGAGATTATAATTCTCATTTTCAAACATGACAAATAATGATGCCAAAAAATAACATACCTAGGGTAACAACTATATTGAGTGCTAACATCCTGCTTATCAAAAAGCAAACCTTACCCTTCTATCTAGACATGAAAGCACCTCACAAAAATACACAAGTGAATAGAATAACCTACAAATCCTTTCTACTCACAATAGAAGACATTAGCCTTAATTAAGAACTGAATGAAAAAACCTCAAGTGCTAATACTTCAGAAAAGAGTTTAATCACTTCACCCCAAACTTAAGAGAGAAATCTGGAAATTAGGAAAAATAATGAGAGAGTCTCTACAGAGATACAGTAAAGTTATGAAAGGCTTTAAGTACAACCTTCAAGTAGTTCAAATTTCAAGATACATAATACAGTTAGCAAGCCTGACAAAAAAATTATGACAGCAGCTATAGCTGGTTCTGTCTGGAACAAGTTTATGTGCCCACCCAATGATGAACGTGAGCCATGTCATCTGCATGTTCCTGGAACAGGTAACTCCAGCAGGCAAGAGATTTCATTACCAGGAAAATGTGGGGGTATTATTAAGGAATAGAGAATGTGAACTGCAAAGGCAACTTTCCAGAAAACAGTAGATATCATTCATTTGGTAGTAATACATTAATGATAGCAGTAAGCAGAAGACAGGTCAGAGAAGAGACAACATTGGGGAGCACAGAGACTGAAGCATGTGCCATTGATGGAAAGGTGACATGAAAAGAGCATGGGTACTCATCCACGGACAGGTCAATGGCAAGAAAGAGCAAAGATGAAGAGACATAAGCTAAGACAGAGGCTGCAGATCCCAGGGGAAAGCAAGATCAAAAGCAAAAGGAAAAAAAAAGAAAGAATAGAGAAAAAAAAGTCAACTACCTTTTAGTAGAGACATGAATCAAGTTACCAGAGTAGCAGGGTAGAGTGTCACAAGGCTAAACACAAAAGCTCGAGCAAGGAGTTATTGATTGCTTCTAAAGTGAATAAAGATGAAAGGGGGGGTGTGGGGGGAAATATAAAGAATGAATGAACTATTGACACAAGAATCAGCTTGGAAAAGGTCACCTGTAGGCCTCTGGAGGCATCTGTAAAAGTCATGAGAAGAGACTGAAGCAGGCAGAAGCCAAGGCTTCCCAAACATGCAGATGTACCAGTAGATAGTTTTCTGGGAAGGCTCTTGGCTCTGCAGTTTGCTCCCGCCTCCTCCTTACAGATGACCTCCTGGGCATACTGAAAGGCTTATTTATTTATCCAGGTTTTTTGCCTGAAGGATACAGGGAAGGCTGTGAAGATTTTCCTGCTAGGAAAGCAAAGAGAGATCTTTTGTCAGCACGTCACTAATTTCTAAGCTGTTTAAACTGTTTTAATTACTATACACAGACCAACAGGTTCTGGTAAAAGCTGAAAAGATAAATACATTGTGCTTTATTGCATTTAGAACATATACTTATTTGGACATTTAGGTAGGTTTTACCACACTCAATTCAAGCTCAACATGCTCTTTTAAATAATTTCATTAACAATACTTAATTTTTAACAATACTTAATGTAAAAAGACAAAACAAATTTGTTACAGTACTGGATTAAAAACTAAGACTAGAGCTAGAGTTCAAGCAGTATGTCCTTGCTATCACACACAATAACTACCCAAAACAGAAGTTTTCTGTACCATGCTACTGAAACCTTACAGATTGGTTAGGTTCTGCCTAATCTGCACAACATGCCCCTGGGCAAGCCTACGAAATTAGCCTTGTAAATCAAAAGCTATAATCCTGCAACAGCATCTGCATCTGGGGACCTTTTTCCACAGATGCATAAGAAGTTGTTGGAATGCTACTGGGGAATAATTAGTTCAGTGGAACTACATTTCATGGCCTCAAGGAACTTCCTTCCAATCTTCTCTTTTTTTTTTTTTTTTTTTTTTTTTTTTTTTTTTATACCTACATAGCCAGTAGTTTATGGATCTGTTAGGAAAACAATCAGTGTGGGACACTGCACTTCTTCAGGAAAAGCCAAGATGCACACATGGAGTCAACAACTTCTATTTTGAAAGAGCTGAATTCTCTCAGGAGATGACTGCTCTCCCCAAATGATGCAGACGTGTCTGCTGCTGTCTGGGCCAATTCAGAGGCTTGTTATTCACTACTCACTTGATTTCAAAATCAGACTACCCCTTCAGAAAGTTGCAGAGACTATGACATCACATTTATGATAATTTATTGCACAATGACAGTGGCTACATCCCTGGATTTTATTTCGTGGGAAAACATGTTTCTGCTCCGGTCTCAGCCGTTGCCTTGGCTGACGCCTGCTCGCAGTTACACGTATCGGTATAAAACCGAGCGCCACGTCTTCCTAGCACTACAAAGGTCTGATGGCAACTTCAGGCTGGGGAGTTCAACTGCCTGCAGGAACATTTGCACTTCACATTGAGATTTAGTAGAATTTCAGAAGCAACTCCTAGCAGCACTGCTTAACTCTTTGCTAAAACTCATACAACTCTCCACCGATTCGGCTTTAACATCATCTTCCACAACCAAAAAGTCCAGCAGCCTTTGAGGAGCAAGACTGTCACCACCTTGGATGAATGACAGTAATGCAACCCCTGAAAGTCAGCACAACAGTTATTTCATAACCTCCAGTTTGCATGCCAATGGGATATTTATTGACCAGAACCGATCAAATACCACTGTGAAACATTGCAAGACAACAGTAATGCACATGATTGGAAAAATTCAGTTCATTATACTTTGGTCAGCATTACCTTCATTCTAACCAGAAATACTTCATATTACAAGCTTAAATGAGAAAGCAATAGTAGACAGGTCCTGTAATACTATAATTACAGGACCCAACCCTTACATTTTTGCTTCTGATTCAGCAATACTTCCATCATACAGCATACAAAGGACACAAAAATATTTTCTACATTATTTAACATGCCATTTACTTGAATATGCACTACTTAGTTTCAAAAACTGCAAAATGCATGTAACAAACAGATAAAATGAAGTATTTTCATATGGTTTCTTCCACACTCAGTTCCCACATGGTACAGTGTTATTAAGAAATAGGTTGCCATCACTTTAGACTAAAAAATATTATACACAGGACACCATCTTCAATCACACTTCTTTCTTCCCAATTCCCCAAATTGCACCCCAAGAAAATGACTTTCATGCTCCCAATACAGAAAAGTCATTTCAACTCCAACCATAGGAATCAGTAACTGCTCCCATGAATGTGTAAAGAAATGTAAATTCTTTCATTACACACAGGCAAACAGAGTAAGCAGGTGATGACAAAAAGGCTGCTCCATCCATCCACAACTTCTAAGATAAGCTACAAGGTTCAAAATCTCTCAAATTTATCTTTCTGAGGAACTCCATCCTTTCCTTCACTGACTGGAGGAGAACAAATGGCACAAGGGAAAACCCCATGCCCCTGTGCACATTCAGCCTCAGCCAGGAGAAACTGGAACATGAGGCATTCCTATGGCATGTAACAGCAGAGATCCTTTGCTTCAACTGTTCTTCTGAAATTGGTATTAAACTAGGCTACAGTAATATTCTGTTGCTTTGTTTTATTGGCACAACCTGCCTTCTTTTTTAATTGTTTTTCTTAAATCATCTGCAGGAAGAAAGTGCTCCTCATGCCATACACAACAGTCACAAATGAAGGGAAAGTTGTAACTGCTGAAAAACAAAAGGTCTTCTCTCTCTAAGAAAGCACAACTAGGAAGTTAGTATAACATTCAGGGTGTTCTTACCTCATCTAGTCTGTCCTAAATACATTTGACTTATCCTTACCTTCTTCCCATCTTAGGAGGAGGAATTGGAGAGGGAAGTGAGGATGCACAGACAGACAGGAAGGTACCAATGCACAGTTGCCAAACAAGGACTGGATCTTCCCTCTGCTGTTTCCATTTACCAAGTTAAGCCTACTGAACAGTTCCACATGTAGTTGCAGTGTAGAAGCTGTGGTGCTCAGCACACACTGGGGCTGGTCTATCACAACTCAAGATGGCTTTTCCCCATAAAGGACAGAAAACAGCAAAGAGTGCAAGCACAGCAGGAGAGGTGAGGAGCCCCCAGAGGCATCAGCTGTGTCTTCTGTGCATCATTCTGGAGCCAGTCAAGTCAAAAAGTAAAATGAAGGATATTCAAGGCTGAGAAATAACAGAGATAACAGGAGAAGAGAGGATGACACACTCATATTTTGTTTCTTTTACAAATATGGCTTAAGGGGTCCAGCAGACTGCTGGAGGCAGACCACATCTCCCAAAGTGCCCTGTGTTATCTGCTTGCCTTGCAGAGAAAGAATTCAAAACATTAAGCAAAGCCCTAACCAGACAGTGCTTATCACAAGTGACTTGGTTAAATGGCAGACAATGTGTATCTCAGCACTGTGTATACACGGAAGGCGAGAGAGAGAATGATGCAGAACCAGCAGCAGAAAGACCTGAGGCAACCTACTTGCTACTGTTACTAACTTCAAAAGCTTATAAGTCACTGTTTCTACTGGTTTTACCATCTGCTACCATTCACCTGCTTGTTCTGATCAGCCAAGCAGCTACATGAGTTCAGAAGATGGGAAAAACAAGGAAATCAGCTGGCCACAGAAGGATGCAGTAAGCAGCTTATTCAAGCTGTAGGCCAGTGAATTAGCTTCCCAAGCACAGTGCCAGAGGGACCACCCCCTCCCCTCCACAAATATAATTTCAACATTTGGAAAGGTGCCAGCAGCAAAATGTTTGTTTACTGCAGGCAGGAAGAGCTACCCATGAATCAGACATTAGGAAGTGACAGGAAGGGCCAAATTATGCAATTTAAAAGTAGGAAAATAAACACAAAATCGTTGCAATGAGAGGAAGGAGGAGGAGGAAGGGATATAAGAGACAAGTTTTGGATCTTCTCTATCACTTGCACAGGGTTGCAGTGATCATCACAGCAGGAGGCCCCTGTAGGATTTCTTCACCTTTTAACCCTGATCCTAGAGCCCCTAGCCAGGGACTTTCCTCCTTAGCACTGAGTAAGCAACATCTGTCCAGCTCCATCTCCCAGTTGGAAAGGACAGATCACAGTCTTGCTTATTCTCTGTTTTGTTTAAGATTTCAGCGAGGAGCACTCAGCCTCCCCTCGAAAAACAGCTACCAGAAGCAAAGGGTCAAAAGCTGGACAGAAAGAAGGCTCATTTTCCACCCAGCAAAAGGAGAGAGGAACATACTTCAGCTCTGTCAGATGCTGCTTGCAGAGACTGAAAGGAAAACCTCTTCCCGTAAGCAGCAAGCAGGAGAAGCACCCCGATGGGAATAACACTGCCTTCCCAGCAGTTGTTGGAAGCAACTGAGCATCTCAACAGTTTTGCTTATGACTTTGCTCCTCCCTTCCACAGTTTGTTAGACTGACTTTCAGCAGTACCTATCTAGCAAAAGTTTTAAGTTGGTTAAATTGCAGTAGTAGTCTGCAAAACAAATATGCCTAGACAGAGGCTAAAAGAGCAAAGAGGATGATGTGAGCCACAGGTAGTATTGGCTGCACAGTAAGAAGCCACCAAAGAACACTATCAAATTTATGCAGGGATGATGGTGCCTCCCTTACATAATCAGTCAAAATCTTCCTGCCACTCTTTATAAATCAGACAGACTCCTGCTCTCTGCTCCCCCACCCTCACGCTGGAGCTGAGCAGGTGAAGGAAAAGTGCAAAGGACTGTGAATGAACTTAGCACTGAAATACACACCAGAGCAGAACACTCAGGAGTTACTTGCCCTGGGAAAAAACTACCCTGGGATTAAACCAAGGTTAAGTTTCCCAATTTACACTAATGAGTCATTTGAATGCCACTCTTCACTTTACATCTTCCCCCTGTCCCGTTTCTCCCTTCCCTCCCCAAAACTCCAGAAAGCAAAAACCAGGTTTTATCTCAGTAATGACTGACTCCTCAGTGTGTCTTAAGCACGTTCTGTCTGCTCACACACATTCACTAGTGAAGAGTAACAAGTTAGTTTTCACAGTGCTGACAAGCTTATGCAATTTAACTTCATTTGTGTAGACAACTGTATTAGGTAGGTCACATCTAAGAGTGGGACATGACCTCAGCTTTGTGCTTTAAGGGCATTATTTCACACTGAGTAATAAGTCATTAGACTGCAAAACTTAGCATGATGCAAGTAATTTCAGCAACAGTTGTGCAGAAACAGCAAATGGGAATGTATTAGAACATGCAAGATTCAGGATGATACACACACTGCTAAACCCTATACCTGCTCTTGCACTTCTTAAAAGTTATCTCCCTTAGCAACAGCAATGGATTTTGTAATCAAAAAGTTTTATCCAACACCACCATGAGAACATCACTCAGTGTAACACAACTGAAAGAGAGAAACATTTCTTTAACAAAGAGCACAAAAAGAAAGTGTGGAATTATACAAGAAGTGACATTCTTGCCAGTTCATGGCTTAAATCTCAACTGGAGTTAGTCTAGATCACTACTTCCCAGGAAAGGAGAATTGCCAGATGGGATCATGCCCATTGCCTACCTCTGACACTTCCAGCATGTTAGCAGAACTAGCAGAGGGCTGGACCACATAGGTGAACCAAGGGAACTGGTTACAACACAGCATCTTGGAAGTTGTCTCCTGTTGTACCCCAGAACTCCAAGTGCTCAGTGGCTACAGCTGGGGGATTCTCTCCAAGCCCCCTGGAATCTCCTGCACTCCTGACAAGGACACCACATGTCAGGGCACTCCACTGTCTCATCTGTCCTGAGAAAAGCCAGCCTCTCCTGTTTCCAACTGCACTCCATAACCTCCCCCCCTCTTTTTTATCAATTAAACTATGCAAGTACAAATTACCAAATCACCTCTAGCCCATTAATTACTTTGACATCCTCTCTCTTAGTTGTTTCTTGATAAAAAGAACACAATATCAATCCTTAAAATAACCACTAAGAGCATCAAATAAATTACCACCACAATCTCTTTCCTAACACAGTCCTTGTTTGTTAGTGTTTGCTGGGAAGGGCCAGACCATATATTTAAGGGTCACTAATAGTTACATGCTTTGTTTTAAAAATCATCACTGTTTGCTAGATTCTCTTCATGGACTTTGGAGCTACAATTGCTCACGTGCTCTAGACTAATTGGTTTCAAGAAGCAGTCCTTCCAAAGCATTAATCCTCCCTGCACCATCCCAAAACCAGGCACAGCTTCTCTACTACATCTGAAGCTACTTAAGAATCTAGATGGAAACACAAACGTCAGAAAACTGTGAAAGAAACATGCATTAAGTGTGACTGGGAACATTTGTCTAGCACATTACGTGACTCAGTGCAGTTACTCTTCACACAAAGGGAAAATGACAAACTGACATATTATTTTCAGAATTCCATCTCTTTTTTAAATAAACAAGTATAATTCCATTTTGAAACCCAAAATCCATTTTTCATCCAATATCATGTGTGTATTTACCCTTTTATTAACTCTCCCAGATGGGCTGTAATGCTTGTGTGTTGATTGCATCCAAGGTCTATTTGAAGGCAGGGGTATTAACTGTGTTTGAATAGCTTCCTGTATTCTTATTCCATACCTCAAATCTAATCCTGTGAACTCCTACTGTCAGCAATAAACACCTACAGAAGGTTTATTTTGTTTTTAAATCCCAAGTCCCAGACAACATAGAAAAATAAACCACAGTCCTCCTTTTTTTGTGGTGGTGGCTTTTTTTTCCTCCCCTTTTCTTTGAGGCAGAACTATCGAAGAGCCTGGTGGTAGCTGTAACCCCAGAGGGAAGAACCTGCTGGCCTGCAATACTGAAACCCATTGCATTCCTCCTGGGGTGGAGAGAGGCTTCCCTAGGAGGAAAGCAGGCAGCAGATCTGCCATCACCCTGCCCCAAGGCTGCCTGTGCTGGAAAGTAGGTGGGGAAGCAGATTTGGTTTGTGACAGCCACTATCTCCACTGTCATGCAGGGTTTATCTGGCTTTGTTTTCCCTTATAAAGCAGCAGGACAACACACAGGTGACCAGCTAGCCAGCTGGAAAACAGGCAAAGACACAAGGTTGCTTTTCTTTCTCCTGCTAAGCAAGGCCATCCCAATACCCTGCCACCATGCCCAGCCACAGGTGTTACCTGCACACAGCCCCACATCAAGATGCCTCTTCTGAGCTAGCCTCCTAGCAGGCCCATCACCTCTTTTTCATGGTATGCTTCTACACAGAATCATCTGTATTATGTACAGATATTACATATAATAATACACAAGCATATGGACAACTGCCTGACTTCTTTTAACTATATTCTTATACCACCAGTTCCCAGAAAGACAACTATCATGCTGTCATTTATCCCAAACAACTGCCATTTACCCTGAAGAAAATATAACCTCAGGGAGTTTCATCATAAACTTACAACTTTGGTGCATAAAATGCAATTAAATATATTCCTTTTCCTCAGTTAAAAAATAAAACAGATGCTTAGAGAGTTCAACAGTTAATTCACCCTTTTTCATCTCTCAGAAAGGTACCTTATAAACATTTCCCTACTGAGTACTGCTGAAGAGACAGGCAGATACTACACAACATAGGACCATTTTTTACAACTAAAAGCAGTGTGGCATGTTCCAAATAGCCCCAAAAGTTAGTCATGAGAAACAAAACTTTTGTCAACAGCTGGAAGCAAGACCAAACACAGGCACAAAAACCAGACTACGTAACCTCTTACTGCAAGTCAGGGTTTGGGTTTTTTTTTTCTGGGTGGGTTTTTTTTTTTTAATTGTTGTTGTTGTTGGGTTTTTTTAACAAAAGAAGCTCAAAATACAACAAGCATATTACACTGAGTAGTATTTGCAAAGCTAACACTGGTTGTTCAACTATGAACACCTTTCCTAAAGTAAACAAGCCAAAGAATCTGTAAGAAAGGAATTGCAACAGCTAATCAAGAACTGATGAAAGGGGAACTGAGAATTAACAGTATTTTTGGTCTGGAGATGGCAGAATCCCACCCTCAAAAAGAAAATGTAGCATTTCTTTGTACACATGAGAAGCTGAATTCACAGTAGAGTCCCTAAACCTGTAGCAAATTACAGTGGCCTACCAATATTCACCTGCACATGACACATACCTGCCTTGACAAGATTATCCCTTTCTGCCTGCCTTGCTCAAATAATCTGCATGACATAAAAGTCTGTCCCTCCTAATGAAATAATGCAGTTAAATTGCAACAGTTGGAATTGCTACTATTGGCAATAAAATGATTAGTCATTGAAGCATGGAAAACGTTAAGGTCATTTTGAAAGAGTCTCAAGAAGTTGGGATGGAAAATATGTGAAGGTTTAGCTTTGCTTTATGTTTATTCACTCTACCTCAAAACAAAACTTGTACCACATCAGTTGTATTAAGAAAATACTTCACCCAATATAGTTTGGTGACACCTCTTTTTAGACTAGAAAAAGGTGATGGCAAAACTAAAGCAGCATGAGATACCCAAGCCAAAGCCATCTCCAGCACACAAGATTACTCTCTCCCTCAAAATGACTACATTTGGAATCATTGATGTTCCTTTCATTTTTTGCCAAGACTTTTGTCAAAGCCATGAGCCAAATTTCATGGGAAATAAAACTATTCTAAGTGTCCATAAGAGATTATATCTGATTCTAGCCATCTGACCCAAAAGTCATTAAAGAAAAAAATAAGCTGCATGCCTCAGAAGTGTTCAAACCATCATCTCAAGAGTTTTAAATTCAAAGAGAAAAGGACACTAAAACCAGTTTTGTGTCTGTCACTTCCTCTAAACAAGGGACTGCTGAATACCAGAAGAGATGAATGGAAACAGAAGGATTATCTCTCATCTGAAAGACAGACCTCAAGTCAGCTAACCAAAGGCCTCCAGAACTGATGCTCTCTTTGGAGGGTTTTTTTTTTTTAAGCTAAACTTTAGTCAAATAAAATATTCTTTTCTCAAACTATCCAATTCACATCTCACACAGGTGCTTGGGGCTTACAACTGTCTAGGAGACATGCCAAACAAGGTCAGCTATGTGTCATGGGAAGCTGAATTCATGGCATTCCATTATCTCCTCTGGTTAGTGCACATGCTGCTCATGCTGAACGTTCAATGCTTCATGACTTTGTGCATACATGGAGGAGCAGCCACTATGCAGCTTCAAGTCCCTAGACCAGGTCACACAGAAGCTTCTCTTACTTAAGTCTCTGACTTGCCTATCTACACCAAGAAAAAATGTTTTCAAGTAGTTCAGGTACTGCATGCCTATCTAAGCTCAGAAACATTTAAATAAGCAGTGTATAGCATTATGGTACACTTCATGAAAATCAGAATAACTAGCTGCATATATTTCTCTTACTTAGTATGTGTATATTAATTCTTCATCTGTTTTATATACTGTGACCTGCTCTTGAGCCTCTGACACCATCCACTGGTAGTTAATTCAGGGCATACACCATAGGTCAAGCACTAAGAGTGCTGTAGCTTTGGCAGCAAAGTCAACCCCAGATGTGAATGTCTTGTCAAAGATGATAAATAATAATTCCATGCTCCTCAAGTGAGACTTGCACCCAAACAGCAAGCTTAGGAGCTAGGTATCCACCCAAAATCATATCCAAAATCGTTTTGGCACCTTCAGTCAGCACACAAAACAACTTCCTTCTACAATCAACAAAAACATTACCTTTAGTTGTGTTTTACAATTCCCAGTTCAGGGTTTACTAACCCACATTTAAAAACAGCAAAAGCCAAAATACTGGTTGCTGAGCAGAAGGGAAGGGACAGACTTCCTTCCAGAAGGAAAGGTTTCTGCACAAACACCAACTCCTGCAAGGTCTTGAGCAACTCCTGGAGGAGCACAAGCACAATCAAGTTCCAAAAATTAAGATGTCCATAATGTTACTTGATTACATTCATCTGTCTTGAGTTAACCTGACCCAGCTCTAGAGACAGCACTCAATGATGTCAAACAAGCTCAGCTTGGGTTTGTTGTCTGGGGTTTTTTTCTGTAAAACAACTGGCTCTTTAAATTTGCTCAGTATGCTGATGCAAGATCACAAAAAAGCTTCAATGCAAACAGGTGCCTCCCAGAAAAAGGACTTTTGTCAGGCACTGCAGCTTTTACCAGATGACAACTATTCTGCTGAATAAAACATTTCTTAACACCATGACATATCTTAGCACATTTAAGTATTACTCAAGACAGCAGAGGCATCTATGTGATTAGTGTCAAAGAGCAACTGCCAAACAAAACCACAGTAAAATATTCCACTTCCACTACTTTTATACCTATGCCACCTAAACCTACAGTTCAAACATCAATGACTACCTTAGCTTGGCACTTTTTAGTCACTTTCTACACCTGAGAACATCAGAAGAAGTAAGAGGATGCTATATGTAGCCTTGTCTGAATTATACCAGTGCCCTTTCTGTCCCAAAATCAACCTTATTTCTCATTTTTAAACTTTGTTTTAAAATAACTAAATAATTAATAGAAAAAGTCAAATAATCACATCATTTTTAGTAGGAACTACAGGAAAATGAAGGTTTCCTAATTTACTTTCAAAATTCCCCTATGAACTCTCATTAGCACAGGGAAGCCTAGAAGATACAGGAAAATCTGAACCAACTTGTCCAAAAGAGCGTTGTCTCCTTTCCCAATATAGTTAATAGAAGGTGTTTTTGACAAAGTTTCACCTTTTAACAAATAAAAGGTATTTCACTCTAAGTGGGACAAGTTAGAAGACTAAGAATTGTTATATTACATCAGCAGACTTTCTACAAACCAATTTCATAAACAGACCATCAATGCTAAAATCCTGATTTTAAGCACACCCAGTTGTCATGCTGAGTTCTAGAGGAGAATTTAGAAGACTTATTCCCATTCCCTCAAGCTCTTCTCCCTTGTTTTACCAAGTACAGCTGTGTTTAAATATCTGGTGGTTTCTTAGCATAATGGCAGTAAAAATCCTCTCTGCTGCTACCACAAAGAATCAGCTATTTTAACTGGCACGTGCACAGCAGAACTGCAACGTAGCAGAAAACCACAAACTCAGGGTTTACTATCACTTTTTAAAGGACAGATGGGGAGAAAAAGGCTTTCCAATTACTTCTTTAAAAGTCAGGGGACCAGAGCAGAAGTAACAGTAGGTTAACATCAGGGCATAAAAAGTTCACAAAGTTCAAGGCAACAGAAAAAGCAGGGCAAGAAAACAATACAGAGGGTAACAGAAAGTGCAAAGTGTAGCAGTCCTTCATCCCCGTGCACAAACAAGTTCTTTCACCTACTCGTGCAATCACAGTATAGGATGTAGAGACCTCTGTGCAGGACTTAGCCCCAACATCCTCATCTTGGATCCCCAGGTGACATCAGAAGTTACCTGTATTTTCCCCAGAGACCTGCTGCTGGAAACAGTCTATTCCAGTAAACAAACTGTTCTGCACATCAGCTCCAGAGAACTATCAGCAGGTGCCAATACTTATCAGACAATTATTCTGTATCAAACATGCACGAGCCAGGCATGAAAACAGGACTCCTTTTTAAGGGGTAAAAAGACATCCATGGCATTAAGGCATATATTCAAGGAAATCTGACTTTTCTACCTGGTTGGGTTTTGTTCTTTTTTTAGCCTCAAAATGATCATAGCTTTAATAACATGACCAACTGTTTCAAACCAAAAAAACTGAAGTCCCTGTGAAACATATGTCTATGTACTAGCTTCAAAGTGCTCCCTTTCACCCTTCCTAAGAACTGAAACCATATATAATGGCAATTTCAGACTTTTTATCTGCCTTCCCAGATGGCAACCTGGGTTTGCCCCAACACTTGCAGGCAAAAACTAACAGAGCGTGAAGTTACGATTTTCCATATATATTTATATGTGAAAAGCATGTGCTGCAGAAAAGCAGTTTCCTAGGGAAATCACATTCCCAGCTTTTCATCTGGTTCAGCCTCTTGAAATATCACCAGCATAAAATAGGGCTTTAAAAGCACACAGCTCATCTGTGCCTTCGCCTAAGCATAGAACCACAGAGAGCCTAAGCCAAGAGAGCGTAAGCCAACACTTCCATCGGTGCATTCAGCTAAAGTTCATCGTCTCAAGTACGTCAACTTTGTTTGCTTGAAGATGGTGATCACGATGTCAAGGTCACTTTTGGTTCTTTGAAGTGAGAGTGAACCTTTAGCCTACAACTGATCAGGCACTACACAAAGGCAGGAGGAATTTAAGTCCTCCTTTAAACAGTTCCTTTCTTTTGTACAAGCAGGCAACGGTCTAAACCAGCATGCAAGATTTAAACTTACGGCCTACAGTGCGTGCAGAAGCCAAACCAAGTCGTGCTCTTACAAGCTCACCACATTGTCACCCCGACATTCTGCCTCCTCAAAAAAGCAGACCCCCTTCTCAAGTAAAAATTAAGGAAATTACTTCTTTAGGACAGAGAACCACTTGAGCAACACTTGTAGTCAGGGTTTTCCCCTCAGAGGTTCTGATATCATGCCAGTATGGAAATGGAGCTATAAATACACTGAAAGGGCAGTTAGGTGGAAAAAAGCTAGTGTTTTAGGGACTGATTTATAGTATCCATTTAGGAGGGCACACACTTACTTGCAACTCTGTCCAGTAGCAGACAGCAGAACTGTACAAGATTTAGAGTTTAAGCAGGACATTTATTCAAACTTTAAAATCATTAACACTGCTCTTAATTGTTACACGTTGGTAAAGAAGCATCCTGTGAACATATGCATGGAGGATTGGCCAAAAATACAGCCATGTCTAATTCACCAGGGAAGCAGAGCCCTGATGATGACCCATCAGCATGTCCTCTTTGCAAGTCTGATCCTGTGCCCTTTGTGTGAACAAGATTTTTGCCACTGGGAACCATAGAACAGGCTACCCCAAATATTTTTTTTTTTTTCCACTTTAAAAAGGATCTCATTTCATCATCTTCGTGGCATTTAAAAAATTGCTCGTAACAGCAACAGTTCTTAAGAGTTGTTAATCACTAACAGATGAAAATAACATGGTCACACTAAGACCCACATTCACAGATTTTCAAATGAATCCGATGGTTTAGCTGCTTAAAAAGAGAACAAAAAACCAACAAACCACTGAAAACTGCAAAGGCCACTTCTATTTACGTATCAGCTAACTGGATAAATGAAGATTAAAAAGAAAAAAAAGGCAAAAAAAAAAGGCAGCCCAGCATTTTGTCCCAGTTACACAGATGCCGTGAAGCAAGCCAGGCGCCGAAGGGAAAGGACTCAGAGGCAGAGAGGACTCCTGGCATCCCCCGCTCTCCCTACGTGACTTGACAGCGTCTGGGCCGGCACCGGGAACCCCACAGCTCCGCCGCTGCACTACCCCGGGACCTGCCCGCCCGCCAAACGCGCTCCATCTCCCTGCGAACTCGCTGTCAGCTCCGCTACAGCCTCAGCTAACTTCCGAGCAACAGTAGGCTCAACTTCACCTAAGAAAAGGACACACACTTCGTGCAACTCCATCTCTGCCCGCCCCACAAGCCCCTCTCCACGACGGGAAGGGCTCCAGCCTCAAGGGCAAAGCCCCCCCGGCCCCAGGGGCATCCCCGGCTGCGGGCCAACAGCTCCGACTGCTCTCCCGTCGAACCAAGCCCAGCGACCGGGCGTTCCACCGGGCACCAGCACCGGGACGGCAACTGTTTACGTTTAAAAATACATCCACACCGAGCCCGGATCTAAAGGGAAGATGGAAAAACTCCGCCCCCCTCCCTCTCCTTACTCCCTCGGAAAGGCGATACAAGCTAGGCAGAAACATCTGACCGCTCGGCGCCCCTCTTGGGGGAGGAAGGGGCAAAAATAAAAATAAAAGAAAAAAAAAGGGGAGGGGAAAATAAGATAAAAAGACAATAAAGAGTCAGGAAGCCCCGCGGGACATACCGGGCAGCAGTCCCGGCCGAGGCGGGGAGGCGGCCGGGAGGACGGGCCCGGCCAGGAGGAACCGCGCGGAGAGGCCGGGCGGGAGAGGGGAGCCTTCCCGGGGGAGAAGCGGGAGAGAGAGAGGGAGCGCGGACCGCCGGTGGGAGAGGGCACTCACGTAGCGTTTCAACTTCTTCTCCGGTGGGGACTTTCGGAGCCAGCCCGAGCAGACCACCTCCCCGCCGCTCATGGCTGGGCCGCCTGCCCGTCGGGGCACTCCTTCTCCTTCGGCAGTACCAGCAGCGCCCGGGCCGGGCCGAACCGAGGGAGCCCCGAGAGGCGGCAGCAGCACCGCGCCCGCTCCGGCCTCCAGAGGCTGTGGGGCGAGGGGAGGGAGGGACTGGGGAGCGGTGTGCGAGTGTCTGTCTCTCTCTCACGCACAACAACCAGCCGGAGCGGCAAGCAGGGCTGATGCGGGAGGTTCGCCCCTTCCTCCTCCTCCTCGCCGCCGCCGAGTCACACGAACATCGAGAAGACGACAGGGGCGGCCGCCGCCCCACCGCAACTTCGGCTCCGGCGTCCCGGAGCAGGATCCAGCCGCCGCCCCGCGTCGGTGGCACCGCCCCCCGCGCTGCCGGGACCCTCCCGCCGGGGAAGGGCCGCGGGGGGCTTCCCCTCCTCTCGCCGGGCCGCCGCGGCTTCCCGGGCTCAGCTCCTTCCCTTTCCCCTTTCTCCTCCCCTTTCGCCGGGAGGAGGGGATCGGGCAGCGCTCCTGGCTCCTTCACCTCTGAGGGGAGCGGCGAGCGGCCGCGGCTAGGTCTATAGCCGCGGGGCTGGGTCCTCTCCCTCCCGGCGAACGCGGGAGGGGTTTACCCTGGTATTCAGGGCGTCGTGCCTGCCCCTGTACCACCCCCCCAACCCACTTTTCCCCACCGCGCCGGCCGCCGCGGCCAGCCCAACGGCGGCGCGGCACCTCCCCGCCCCGCCTGCCCCTGCCCCCGCCCCCAGCGCCGGCCTCCGCACCGCCCCGAGCCGAGGAGCCGCGGCGCGACACCTCCCCTCGAAACTCTGCCCGAGCCTTTTCAAACAACAAGGGCCGGGAGAGAGAGGAGAGGGGAGGGAAGAGGACGGCGCTTCCCAGAGGGATCCTGGGAGCTGTAGTTGGGAGGGCGGCGGCAGCCGGCGGGGACTGCGGCGGCGCGGGACGGGCCCGGGGCCGTGTGCGGCGGAAGGGAAAAGGGCTGAGGGAGCGACCTGGATTCACTGCGGTCCTGAACACAAGCGGCGGGACGGGGGAGGTCGGTTTCTTTTCTTCTCTGAAGGAGGGGGCTGGGCTGAATAACAGATGTTAAAATCGCGGCTGAAAATGGTGATTCTTTGGAACCCACCGAATAATCTTTCAGTGGAGATTTGGGGAGGAGACGGGACGGGACTCCCAACATCAAAACTCAACCCAGAAAGCCCTTTAAATATGGGATTAAAACCAACTCGGCAAAAGTGAACTGCTCTTAGCGAGTCTGAAACTGCCTTGGAAAAAAAGAAGAACAAGAAAAATGAAAAGCTTCAAAGTTGAGGCGTTGGGAGCAGGAAGGCGCCGTGCCAGCCACGGTCCTTCCCGGATCCCAGTCCCAGCCCCGGCCCGGGAGGTGATGCCTCTGCCCCCGGCAGGAGGCTGCGCTGGGGCGCGGCCTGTGGCTGCCGTGGGGGGATCGCTGCGGTGGAACCCTCGAAAGAGCTTTAAATCTCCTTTGGGACCACCAGCACCCATCCTTGTGTGTGCATCCCCCGCTGCAGACCCCTCACCACTTCCCAGCGCCGTTCTCTACCGAAAGCCCACCAAACCAAACCCAACCCAAACTAAGTTTCGACTGCTGCTCAATGATGTGCGCTGTCTCGGTGCGCTGCTGGGCCGCAGCCCTGGTGCCGGGGAGGTAGCGGGAGCAGCCGAGCGAGTCCTCCCGGCGTGAGCCCAGCGCCGCCTCCGCTCCTGCTGCCGGGAGGCGCCGGGGATCACCCTCGGGAGGCTCATTGCCGGGGGTACCCTGGGGACACGCGGTGCCTCTGCCTCTTCTCACCTCCCCTTCTAGCTGAGGGCAGGGCGGTGAGCCCCCCGGGGCAGGGCTTTCTGGGCTGTGTGTGCACAGAAACAAAATACTCGCCCCCCTCAAAATACTAGAGTGATAAGCAGGACAATCCTAAACACTGTTCAGTTAAAAGGGGAGGACCAAACTCATTCAACATCTCCACTGTTGGTGCTTTCTTTCTCTTCCACCCTGCCAGAAAAGATCTCCAAATAAATATATTTTTTTTTTTTCAACAAATTACTTAACTGCAGGCTTCTGGCATGTGTTGGTTGTTCACACCAGTGCTCTTCCACTGCAGAGAACTAGTCCCCCTAGTGTGCCGTTGCTGAAGGGAGCACCGCAAAGCTGGGATTCATCAAGGTATACTGCAGTAGTTACAAAGCAGTGTTTTAGCAGAGGCATTTGCAGAAATGCCAGGAAAAACAAAGGTGAAAGCCTACAGGCGTTAAAATCAGTGCATCAATTTCAGCATGTCTTTTCACAATAATTATGACAGCAAAACTGTTAACAGTATTCATCCTGTGGATTTCTGTCTATAACCAGCAGCACTCATCGTTCAGATAGCTTGTATCAGGGTAAACTGAAGCAATTAAGAACACTAATGAAATACGTGAACAGCACGATATTTGGTCTGACTTTTAACATCTGCACATTTACAGCTGTAAAATTGCCTGTGGAGAGAGGGTAGTGGGCACAACTGAAATAATTATGCCAGTTTCTCCATGTACCGAAATCCTTACACTCAGCTACGTTAGGCTAGGGCATCATTTCCTGAAATTAGGGTAAAAGTAGCAAAGACCTCTATCTGGATTTCAGCCAGTTTGCCTGCTATGGTTCTGTTCTGAAAGTTTAAATACCACTAAGTGTGCTCCATTTTGAAACTCTCCTGCAGTGTGGCTTGTGCTAGGAAGTACTGAACACTCCCTAGGGCAGCCACTGCTTGTGGGACTGCTGTAAGCCTAGTCAGGACAGGACTACCCTCTCCCTTCACTTTGTCCCCACAGGTTATTTCTGTACGAGCATGCTGTTACGCAGGAAGCCCAGAGGATAAAGGTCCTTTGAGCTCAATTAACTGCACTGTGGAGGTCTTTTGTGTTTCTGTAGAAGGTCAGTCCTGGAGGAAAAAAAGATTTTCTTTGCCTGGCCAGTATATCAGTGATGGCCTAAAAAGCTGTGGAGGTCTCATTGTGCTCACAAGGACCTGTGTGGCCCTTTTGCTTTGCAAACAGTCAGTGTCTGTGAGGAATCGCCACCTTATTTTTTCAAGCGAGGTTCCCTTGCTTTTTTACTAGCAGCAAGAAAGCAGTCAATGGCCTCCAGTCATTTTGCAGCCAGTTGGGTTACTGAAGGTTATTTTTTCCCCATTTTTAAATTGGAATTGATGACTGCTGCTGGCCAAGAAGAGGATGTGTCCAGTAGGGCAGCTAGATAAGGAGCTCAGAAGGGTTCTGAAGAACCACTTCAGACCCACCTACTGCACCGGTGTGCATGCTGCCATTTCTGAATCCTGCCCAAAACAGTACCTGCTCTGTGATGGGATACTGTGAGCAGCTACACAGTACATGAAACAATGAACAAAATGCACTTTGCCCAGCAAGGTGACGCCATGCCCTGCTCTGTGACGACTACACGTGTGGTCACTGTGCTTGTGCCACCTTCCAGATCACTCTGCTGGAGTTCAGGCTCCTCTGACAGTGGCTTTGTCTCAGTTACCAGCTCCCTTCCAGAAGCACATGCAAGATGCCTTGATTCCTCCATTGACTTTGTGTTCTTCCACCAGCACGTTCCCAAGAGCTTTAAATAGGTCCTCCAAAATTTCAGAGTAGACTATTTCTGTATCTCACCAGATAAAGTAGGTCATGTGGAAATCCATTTGCCTCTGGTTTGCTTGCCAAGCAGCCCTGACAAAAGAAACAGGAGCTGATAGAAGAGGAGATTAAATTCATAGGGCTTTGGTTTGAAGAATAAAAGTGACGCTCATTTCTCATGCAAATAGCTCAGGAATTCTGGACTCCCATCATAAGCCATTGCTTGCTACAGCCCCTGACTGCCTTTTATCCTGATGGTATGAAAACCTGTGCACTCCTCTGAAGTTCCACTCTGCAATCACAGTCAGCTCCTGGTGGTGATCCCTAAACTCTTCTATGCCCTTTGCTTGCATTTGAAATTAAAATTAGTGCTTCGGTATGATATAAGACTTAACACTAATAGGAAATCCAATAAAAATCAATTTAACAAAAAATGTCACATGTCAAAACTATATCCCACCACATCTTGAAGTATTTACTCAACAATGAATGAGTGCAAAAAGACAAGGTTCTTTTAAGCTAGAAAAAAACTACATTTAGACATCTGTTTTCATCTCGGGTATTTCCCTTTTGAGTTCAACATTATTCCCAGGTATATGTAATCTACAATGTTATTCTGGTCAGTTCTTGGATGATATTATCTACTGCCTTTTTTCAGATTGTAGTTATTTAGGCTATTTGGCAAAGAGATTGAGGAAAGTAAAACAAACAAGCTGCAATTAAATGAGATGACTGTGTGCCCACACATTTTAGGGTGGTTTACTGGCTGTTAAGCTGCTTCTTGCCTCTTTGGTATTATTCCTTTTACTATTGATGTAGGCAAATAAAGGCAAGGGTATACTGCATAACTTGTGCAAAAAAAAAGGACCAGTTTTGAGTTCTGCATTGGTCTAATACATTGAGATTTCCTCTGTGATGTTAGTAGAAACCTCTCCTTCCCATTTTGGAATGGAAATTCACCGGTAAATGTTTGTCCTCTGTTTTTTTGCCAGGGGATCAGTTGACTGCCTGCCTTCATGCAAGGGAATTTCCCTTTTCTTTCTAGGCTAGGGAAGGAAGAAGGAGCAGGCTGGCTGGTTGGCCATGCAGAAACTTCCTCGGGTCTATGCTGTTCAAAAATTAATCAGCAAGATTTTCCCTCCATAAGGACAACACCTTTGCACCTTTCCTCGTGTACTGAATATGTGTGGGGGTTTTTTCTGTCATAGGAAGCCTTTTACAAGTTCAGCACAATGGAAACTCAGTAGTTCAGACTTGTTTGGCTTGGTCTTGTAATAGAAAGAACTGTAGAGATGAGCATGTTTTCAGGAAAAAAAGATTTACTAGATGGTTGTATAAGAGACCATGCTATGAATAGTCAAGAAGGCATCAGCTAAGCTGTTGGGCTGAGCATGGTTTGTCCTCCAAAAACACAAGGGGGAAGATGTTCTGAACACTTCCCAAAGATAGTTGTACTGCAGTGTGAAATACTGGGGAGCAAGCAAAGGCTAAGAGGCAGCAGGCTGGTGGCTTCTGTAACAGCACTAAAAAGCAACTTTGCATCAGAAAGTGTTTTGATTAGAGAGCCTTTTCATACAGTACAGCCATTTCAGTAACTTATCTTTCAATGCCAATATGATCATAAATTCTCTCAACTAGATATTCTGCTTTCTCTTACCTTTCTCTGTTCAAATCTCCACACTTAAGCAGTTCCTTGCAACTGGTGTTTTGAAAATAAAGTAAGGATATCAAAAGATTACCTAGAAGTATCTGAAGAAGGAAGGAAAGATTTTAACCAGGCAGGGTTAAAATCTGGTTAGCTGAAGCTTCTGTCTGCCACTAACAGATTAATCCAAGAACTGTGGAACAGTGCTCCTAAATTCAGGTTAGTAAAATAATTTAAACCAAACATTAAAGTCACTAGATGTCTTGGAATAGTTTTGATACCCAGTGGGAACACACAGTCAAACCCAGGGAGATTAGGCAGTAAAGAAACCCCATGCTTTTGAGGAGAGATCCACCTAGTGAAGGTACAAATGGCTCTAATTGCAAACAAAGGACCTACCATCACAAGACAGAGATGACTGCAAGAAGGTACCTTTCTAAGGTTCTCAGACTACAGGATAACATTAGGGCCCAAACTCACATTTTTGGGGATCTGATACTTTGCAGAGACAAATTAACACCACTACAAATGGTCTTCTCTGCAGGCTTGAAGATGCCTCCATCAGAAATGCATAGCCCTCATTCTAAGCATCTGTGTTTCAGACAGCCACATTTATTTATCTTTTATCTTGCTGCAAGAATAAGAAATGCAAACCTGTCACAACACTAATACTTTCCACTGGAGTAAGGGCAGTTTCAGGGGTAGTCCCAACACTTGCCTGCAGCCTCAGCCAAAGGGGAGTCCTACTACATTAAGCCAACTAGCAGTGCAAGTCATCCAGGCTGGGAGTCATCTTTCTGTAGTCACCTCCAGTGTGGTGGTTTCATGTGTGCTATTCATCTTCACCTTCTTTGTAGTCAGTGGTGTGTTACAGGCAACCAGGACATATTTCATCTCTTCCAGAGGCAGATGTCTAAATTGATTAGGTGAATTGTGTTCTTCAAGTGCTTGCATATCTCCATGGACTATAAAAAACAGGTCTAGGCAACAAGCTCAGAGGTAGACAGCCATGCTTGTGACATCTGAAGTTACATGAGATGAAACCTTAGTGTCTGAGGGAGAAAAACAACCCTATTCTCAGATGTGAATGCCAGTCCTGAGTGGGGATTTTATGTATTTCTTTGTTTCAGTTGAGTGTTTTTGAGAATTTGGAAAATCCTCATCCTAAGTGGATAGCAGGGACAGGAGGTCTAATGAATTTACAAATTGGATGAAAAGAGCCAGAGTCAAACATTCTGCACTGAAGAGAGGACAGTTTTGTACAGACAGAGCACACAGGAGAGACCTAGTCTTGCTGTAGTTATTTATTAAACCTTTAGTGCTCTGGCTTGAGACTTCCAGAGCCTGAAGCTAAGGAGATTGAAATGTGTTTCAAGCATCATTATTATTTTATCAATCTCTAGCATAATATCTGAGATCACTGTAGCATTTGAAATCCCTAAAAGACGAAGCAGGAGAATGTGCTGCTTTTCTGCCTTTCTAAACAAGGCAAGATTTTCATGTTTTAATTTTGTTTTATTTGAAGACTTTTCACACTGGACTCTGGTTCCATCAGAAGATTTTTTTTTCATAGATCTGAACTCTTTCAGGCTTCATTTGATCTTTTCTTTCAAGCATGAGTATCTTGTCAGGAGGGCACCGTAGTGAAGCAAAGCAAACTGTCTCAGCTGAGTGGAACACACCATCCATACTGCCTGAGTTTCAGTTACATCTTCCAAAGGTTTCTGTATTCCTCAAAGCAGAAAGAAAAAATGAGATTGGAGCTGACAGGCTAGAGAACATGTGGTGCCACTGTCAGGGGAAGAGACACGCCTGGCCCTGAGGTCACACAGTGTCCAAGACAACGTAAACAGGTGTAAGAGAAACAAGCCAGCAGGAGGACAGTGGAGTCACAGCTGCTTTTTTGGGGGATATCTCAGGCCAAGTCCAGAAAACAAGGGAGGAAGGGACAACTGCATGTAAATTTACAAGTAGCATCAATGATCAGGTTCATAATTTAAGGAGATTGTTCCTTTTCTCTTGCATTCTCTCCAGTGCTTCTGGAGGACAGTCAGAGTTGTCAGTGATGCACAATCAGGTGAACCTGAGGGACAGCGGAGAGAAAAGTTGGAGACAGGCATGGATTCACTCCTGCCAACACTACCAAATTCAGATGAAGTCTGAAGGGCTCAGTAGAAGTTACTAAGATAAAAACTCTTTCCTTTTTCTCCTTGCCACAAAATGATGCCTCCTTGGCATTTTTCACTGGAGCTGGAGTGGTAAGAGGCTTTGTCCCTTCAGCTCCTCACTCATGTAACAGAAATGCCACACTCCCCTTGCTTCTTCCAGGCACAAATAGTTTAATTCAGAAAAAAAATTCAAAGGATGGGAAAGGATATTCCTAAATTACAGGTGAATAGATAGAATGTTCTACTTGTACTTAAAAGCAAAAAAAATCATTTCCTTAATATCACCATACATTCTCTGCTCCATGTCTCCCCCTGCCACTGTCTTCCTGAGGGCAGCAATGTCCCTGTTTACTGATTAGGCCTGTTTACTGATTAGGCCATCACTTTGTCCACAAGGTCATCCAAGGTGGTGAGAAATAAACCTGTTGCTTACTTCATCAGCCACACAACTCCAGTATTGCTATGTGAATAGTCCCCAGGAACAATTCACTAGCAAGCCACAGTCTGCAAAAATCATGAATGAAACCTTTTCCAGGAAATGTACAATCAGGTGAAAGAGCTGCATTTGATCCCCAAATAAATATTTTCCACTTATTGATTCATCTACCTCTACTGGAGACTCTTATATCATATTTTAAAGGATTTAATGTCCCTGTTTTTCTGGAGTATAAATCTTGTGCTCATCTGTAAGCTGTTCATATTCACCGTGGGCTTTCACAGACAGATAGCTCTTTGTGGGTTTGGAGATGTAAGCCTTTAGTGAAGGATTTGGTAATTCAGGAACAAAATATTTATCTGTAGAGATTTTTATGTCATAGCTATTATGGCATAATCTTGAATTGGTTGCTTCATTCCCTGCCTGCTGAAATCTGTTCCAGAGCAGTAAGTGTTGCAGGTAGCCAGTTCCAGGCACTCCTGCCATTCACTGTCTATTACACAAATACTACAGGAAAAAGGCACTCTGCTGAGCTTCATCCTAGGGCTCTTGGTGCTTCTTAATGTTTCTTAATATTTCTCATGTGTTCATTTCCTAATTTCCTTCTTAGTATTTCCTCAGGAGCAGCAAGCTCCAGTTTAGCAGGACAGGTCCACTGGGTGCCCAGAGTGAGGATGGGTGGCTGGGAAGGCTCAAGGGGAAGTTTCAAGAGGCCAGGAAACATTGCTGTGGACAGGAAGGAACTCTGTCTCTCTCCATAGCTAAGACCTTTTCCCATCTCACTGAGGGGACTGAAACCCAAGGCAGGGGTTGAGGGGTACAAAACCCCAGTTCACAAATCAGGCCATCACCTTGTCCACAAAGTTGAGGTCATCCAGCACGGTAAGAAGTAAAACTGTTGGTAACTTGTTCTGCCACGTTTCCAGCACTGAGTGTTGGAGAGGGTGAGTGACAAGGTGCTCATGACCCCATCAAGAGGCTATGCCTTGGCAGGGGTGTGAGATATGGGCAGCAGCTCTGCTCACTCCCCTCTGGAGAGGAAGAGATATTTCTCCCTCTCTTGCTGTGAGAGAGGGGTGTCGTGAACTGCGGGAGGGTGGAGGGGCCAGGCACGTAGGGGGTTGGAGCCAGGCATACAGAGATGGAGGGTGATGACCCATCTGTCACCATCCTGTTGTCCCAAGGACCTGAGTGTGCACAGGCAGCTTGATCCCTGAGACCTGTCTTGCCCCTTGAGTTTTAACCTGTTGTGAGCCTTTCCGAGAGCATAACACGTCTGCATGTAATACTGCAGCCATGTGGTACATAATAATGCAGTCACATACCAGGAAGATCTAAGTTTGCAACACTAAATTCTGTCCTAATTCTTGACCTCCCACAGACAGCAAATTAAAAATAACCAAGCATTGTGATCAGAAAGGCAAGAAGTCAGAGACTTCTTTCTGCAGACAGCCTCGGTAGAGAGAAAGGACAGGTAACACAAAACCACCCTGCAAGCTCTCAAAATTTTGGACAGCTACAGACTTCAAGAGACTTCTTTAAATAAAAATAGTATTATTTTTGGCAGTGAGCCCATGACTTTTGCTCCACAGAACCAAGACTTTTCTAGGGAACAAGCAGCTTTGGTGCCTTTCCTGACATCCTCAGCGTCCCTTCTCGGTGCGCTGTGGGATGAAGGCACCTTGTCACAGGCAGTGGTGCCTTTTCTCTCTTCCTTGCCCAGCTGTTGGAGAGTTTACAGTAGTAAAAAATGAGGTGCTTAATCCCAATGGAGAAGTGCTCAACACACCTAATTGAGCAAAGCCAGATAAAGGAATAGTGATAATAAGCTAAAGTCTAATTTGTTACACGCATGTGCAGGCTTGATAAAGACCTATCTACAACCTAACCAAAGGTTAAAAGTGACTTGAAACCACTTCATCTGATAAGGTGAGGAGAAGTATCATAACCTCAGCTGTATATTATGACCTTGATCACTTTTATGTCTGCCAGTGATTGTGTATTTCCAGCTCTGTGGAGGAAACAGGGTCTTTACTGCAAGAGGGCAAAATTTGTGGATGATGTTGTTAGTCAAGCAAAGACAAAGACAAGGCAAAACCCAAAAATGAGAAGTAAGGATGGGGGAAAGTGGATACAGGTGTAAGCTGAAGAAGAGTGCAGTGCTTGTGTTGCCCTTGTGGGTTTTTTGGTTTAGACTGTAAGTTTTCTTAGGCAGGGAATGTCTTTCTGCCCTGTGTTGAGATCTAACTCCAGGAGTTCTCAGGCATGAAAACCAATTCCATTCCTCCCTGGTGGGTGGGTGGGGTGTTAGGATAAAGAGCCATGGGGCAGAGTCCTGGGGCTCATACTCACTGAACCTCCTGGCAGACACAAGATTGGGGGACCCTGTTGGAGGCTTTTCTGCTTCAACCCTTTTCTGGCTCACAGGAAGAATTTAGTATGACAGCAGTGCTCATTATGGTCTTGTAGACATAAGGCAGAGAGAAAATATACTATAAACCCATGTCTGATTTGCATCCAGATCAGCCTCTTGCCATAAGCAAGAGCCAAGTTTTTCCATGCCTGCTCTCCTACTGCCCATGTTTGTCCAGTTCAGTAGAGAGCTAGGTCTTGTTGCTGTAAGCATGCAAACAATAACCAGTAACACTGTGGCCCTTGATTTTGAATGCTCAGGATAACAGTGTTTTGGGAAAAACCTCAGCCAACAAGTAAAAATAAGACCTAGTGCTACAGGTCAGCTTTGTTGGCTTTAAGAGTGTTGCTGAGTCTCATATTTGACCTTTCCAAACCTAATGAAAGATTTACTCCAGCACACAGCTATGAGCTGCTCTGTCACACTTCTCCAGCTGAGCAGACTTTGCCTGGTGTAAGGCAAACTGTTCTGAAGGAGCATGCTGTGCCTTGCAGGGCTGGGGAACTGGACATGTAACAACCACAGGCCCAGTTCTACCAGTGGCAGATGCTAACTTGTGCCAGCTTCATATTTGCATAAGCAACCAAAAGAGATGCTCTTGCAGATATATATATTTATTCTACCTAATGCACTGTGAAAAGCCCAAATGCAAGGAGACATTATGATCGTGATGTTAAAACACTAGAAAGTTCAGGTGCAACTACAAATCTGCTCTTACAGGACCATACATCTGTACTGCTGTTTCCACAAAGCCCCTGCCAAAATCTCAGCATAAAAAAAGAAATGCCCTGCAAGTTGCTGGAGCTAGTGGGAATTGAAGTGATTTTGCACTTACACAAGTCTGAGGGAGGAAACTGCATTCCTGCTCTTCAAAGCTGCATAGAAAGGAAGTGTACATTTAAATAAGAGACCATATCATGGTGCAGAGTTAGTATTTGCTCTAAACAAGCTGTAACTGAGCATTTAAAAAATGCAATTTCCTAAGTTTCTCTGAGGGAAAACAGCAAAAGGAGAAACATGCTGCACTTGCTGTTTCCTAGTCAAAGTGCCTAGACAGCACCAGAGATGGGGAAGTGAAATTGCTTGGGGTAGCTATATCATGCCTTACAAACCTTATAGAATGATTTGAAATGTCTCTGATCTCAGTCATCCACTTAAGACTCCTACTTGCAGCCTGGTGTACCTGAGTCTATTTTGAGAATTTAGGCAGACTCAGTGTGGTGGCACAAGCCTCATCCTAGTGCTTTTTATGGGGATGCATTTCATCCCAGTTGCATAACTGTCAACAGCTGCGGCCCATAATGAATGTTCTGTATGGTAGTGGTTAAATGGACATGCAAAAGCTGGCATGCAAAAGGTGGAAAGCACAGTAACTGGGAAGCAGCAAGTAACCCTATAATGCTTCAAATGCTGTAGATGTCTCTTCTATGTGAGGTGGAAATGTTGTTCACTCCAAGGCAGTGTAGACATGCTGACAGGAATTCAGCTGGAGCAGGAGCTGCCGTCGGTAAGAAGCCACAGCCGCAAACACAGGCTCGCACCACGTCGTGATCTAGCTTTTTGGAATTTGTGACCTTCAGCTCCAGAAACATGGGCTTGGTAAGATAAGAAGAGGAGCTCTGCTAGCTTACCCCTAGATAGGGAACTGATAAACACTGAGTAGCTGGGCATGCCTTTCTGCAGAGTGCAGAGCTATGCATGCATGTGATATCATTACGCTGCTAGCTTTCATAAGCCGTCACCAACCCAGGCAGACCTCCCACATCAGGAAAGCCCATATGTCATGGGAATCAGCAACATAGCTTTGGCAAAACAACACAGATTAGAATGTCAGCAGCTTTCTAAGGGATCCAGTAAAGTGAATATTACTTTTGATTTACAAGTCATTGCAATTATATGGAACACCACTGTGGTGGTGCATGTGTGAGTATATCCATGACTATATTCCCATCATCTTCCAGAGCATTACAGGAGTTTTGCCCTGCATAATTTCCTGGTCTTAAAAGCTTTTTCAGTATCCACAGATATAATGAGCTTAGCAGACTGAAATAATCAATAATCTTTATTTATGTTTTTCTCATATACTGAAACCTTTAATAAGGGTTTGCAAAGCCTTTGTGGGCATATTGCTACACGTATCAAGACCTGCTGCTGCTGCTGCAGCAGTGCAACTGGAGGGGAGGAGCTCTATATCCCTGTAATGAGATGTCCTCAGTGGTGGGGAATATGCCATAGAATAACCAAAATTGTAAGTGTGCATGATACTAAATGATACCAAAATGATTTCAATACTAGTAGTAATGCAGGACATCAGTACTAAGAGTAGTAGCTTTATGCATTGTTCTGCATTGCTTTTTATCATTTGTAGATGCTTCTGTACAGAAGGAAGGCAGTGGCCACTACATAGCCTCTCTGCTCATGCAGGGGGAATAGAAGTCATGGTGCCTTTGCATCCAAATTTCAGGACTCCTCTCTCTGTCCCACTGAATGCCCTGCACCCTGGGGTCTACTGTGGTGTATAGAGGCAAGCTGATGAAAGAAGAGGCTGACCTGCAACATGGAACTGTCTTCTGCATGGGCTGTGAGGAGCTGGAGGTGCTCCAGGGCAGCCTTGTGCCACAAATTTCAGTCTAAAGTGAAGTTTCTCAGGGTGGATCCATGAAAGCCAATGAGAACAGGAAGCAAAGGCAGACACTCCCTCACATGGCCTTTGAATCCCACAGATCCCATGTCATCCTAATTGCACCGTGAACCTTAAAGACACCCACTATAGCTTTTGATTTAGTATCATGACAGACTCAGATATCTGTCAGCACTAATCTTCTCCAACAGTAAGTCCAGTCTGAAGTGCTGCTCAGGATTCTCTCATTAGCTCTAATCTTTCTCCACATGCCATGCATTGACTTGTTCTGCCATGGTATGTAATGGAGTACTCATGGACCAAAGCTCACAGCAACTTCAAGTTGCATCAACTCTTCTTTTCCTCTCCAAGAAAGAATATCTTTTCTTTGGATGAATGATTTACATCTTGGCAGAGTGGGTGGTAACACTGGTTAGCTCTCTCCATATAAAAACCTAACACTGTGTCAGACACTGTTTTACCAGCAGAAGGCTTCAAAAGGAATGACCCCCTTCTTACTGCTGATTGCACAGACTGGCAATGCATTTACACACAATGCAAGCCCCTGCCAGCAGAGGGTTCCACAAGTGAACACTCAAATTTGGGGAAAATACCAGAGGAGAAACATCTTTTGGAGGAATCAGACAGCTCTAGGAAGCTGCAAATGTGTGCTCTGAGCTCTGGAGTGAACAAAATGTGTGAGGAAAATGGGAACATCTAGGGGCCAGGATTTCCAGGGCAAAAGGGGGATTTAGTTGCACCCTCCCTTAGCTCTAGCAATTCCCTCTACTTGCAACAGGGAAGGAGCAGAGGTAGAAGTGCCATCTGACCTAGCTTCCACTAAAGAAACCACCACCAGTAGTAGGCAGAATTATACCTTGTGCTACACTGCTGCAGTGGCAGTGAAGTCAATTTGGACTTGCAGTCTAGACTCACTGTGATCATTTGAACTGCAGGTAGCTCAGTGATGCCCTAGTCCAGATACTGCTGTACCCACAAAATGGATGCATTGCTTTCTGCTAAGATAGATTGGCTCTTTTTTTTTCTCATTCAAGTCATCTGTTCTTTCATGTGCAAGAAATCTAGATTGGGCTTTTTGGAACTGATTTAAAATAGTAAAAATCCAACCTAATATGAATTTTCCAATGGCAATCACTTCATACCATTAATGAATAAGCACTTCTATACCATTTTGGAGAACTGCCATCACTAGGAAGCCTGCTTTCTTCAGAAGGAAGAGTATTCACTAGAAAAGGAAAGGTCAAAGGCAGTGTTTTTGTCTAAATGATCATGACTATTTCCTCTGACAAGCCTATAACAATTTCTGGCATGGTCTTTGCACTGAAGGCAAACCTGCCTTGAATAGCCTTATCATTGAATGCTGGGAATGTAATTTTCTATCCTGAGTTTTTATTTTAGACCAGTATTGATGAAAAAAATAATGCTGTCTTGTTTCTTCCTCAAATGTTCTAGCCAGTAAGTATCTCAGGGCTTCCAGTCCCTTTCTTCTCCTGTTAGGATCTGGAGAAAGCTTTGGAAGAGCTCATTTGCTGGGGGGAGGAAGGAGGGGTTTAGTCTTTTTCAGGCCCTTCTAACAAAGAGATTCTTGCCTAGTACAACAATGCAAAGTAATTAACAAGTGCTGCTGATGGAAGATCATTTGAGACTAGCTCAGACCATCTGTACCAGAGACCTTACTAGCAGCAATACATTTAGGAATTATGTTAATTATATGTATTTAAACCACACAATTAAAGAAGTAGCAATCCCTTCTAAAGCCCTACCTTCTGCCTGCTATAGGGTGCTTTGCTATAGGAACCAGTGGCTTGTACATGAGACAAACCCTGAAGCAGCAGGTTGCAGCAATGTGTCCTTTGGGGTATGATAAGCTTTCTGACTCCTATTTCTTGATAAGAGGTGGGAAGAGGCAGGACAGATTCTGCTGTATGAAGAGCTGCAAAGCAACCAACCACTTTGCCATTTGTTTCCCACCCCTCTCCTTCTGCTCAGCATCCCTGCTCCCTCCAAAGAGGCACAACAACAATAGTAATAACAAATGCAACAATAAATAGAATCTCCTTCACACACAACCCTGTGAGATGATATCAAGCAAGCCAAAGCTTTATG
The DNA here is from genome assembly GCA_013399015.1 of Galbula dea. NCBI lineage: Eukaryota > Metazoa > Chordata > Aves > Piciformes > Galbulidae > Galbula > Galbula dea. The sequence goes on along the minus strand of VWZX01001131.1, from coordinate 1,026,602 downwards.
GCCAGAAAAATACCACAGACAGAATCAAAAGCAGATGGGAATGAAGCTAATGGAAAGGGAATATGGTTTTGATATGGGAAGGCAGCCTTGCTAAATTTTTGATCAACTGTGTTTGCACTTTCAAGAGAAACCAAAGTTAGGCTGTGAACTCTGAGGCAATGTGTGCATATGAAAACACATTTTGCTTAGGTAGCTCCCAAAGGCTAAATATGCTGACCACTGGCAACCCCTTGCAGTTGCTTCTGCACTTCTAATGTTATTGACTGTAAGGAATGTTTGTATTAACATCTTTGATAGTTTTAATTTCCATGAAGGAAACAATAAATCAAGTCACAAGTTTCTGAATTCAGACACATAGGGAAGGAATGACTTCTCTGTGATAGGATTATTTTCTCTTTCTTTCCCTGCATCTGCAATACTGGCTGGTTCTAGTAAGGAGCATGAAGCTGAAAACCAGTGTTTGTTGCCTAATCTCATGCTTCTGTGGTCTTACACAGCCCATGCTTCAGGAAACATGGTAACATGGGCACATTTGAGACCCCAGCTTCCACTCTTTTCTAAAAGAGTCCGAGATTTCCTGGCTGCAGCCAGGAGTTTGGAAAGATGAATTGTAAGTCCCACAAGGATCTACAATTTCTCATTCAATCAGTTTCATGATTTTGGAATATTTGAAGGTCACAAAACTATTTTCCCACTCCCTTCTTTGCCTCCTTTTCCATAAGAGGGAGGAAGGCAGGAGAGGGAGGAAGGCATAGGCTGAAATCTTAATTTGTGAGCCATGTGAGAAGAAAGGCTGGAAACTCAGACTCCTTCCTCCTCATTGCCCTCTCACACTTAAGGGCCAAGCTGAGTTTGGCTCCTGAGGCAGAACCAATCATGGTAACAATTTACTGAAAAATATGATGAAATAAAATCCTTAAAGCTGAGAGTCTCTGGTGTTCAGAATTAATTAAAATATGTTTTAGTTCATGCAGCATCATGAGGTAGACTGCTCTCCCTTCCTCAGAAATACAAAAATAATAGGAGGCAACCTCCTGTCAGCCAGAGCAAAAGAGACTTTATGCCTCTGAACCTCAGTTTCAGGCACCAGCACATTCCAGATTCTACTGGGTTTTGGCCCATGTTACATGAACTCTTTATTGCTTGAGTTAATCTATTGGCTGGATGAAATTCTTGTTTTTTGAATCTGAGAGCAAAATGGACAAAGAGAAATCCAAGAAGAAATTGAGCAAAACATGACAGAGAGGTGAAATCTTGTTTTCCACATCTAGGGCCAAATGTGAAGTCAGTGCAGGAACTTTCAGTGTGCCGTGGTGGAGCTGAAGGCAGGATTTGGACCTCAGAGTCATGGATTACTAGGTTTGGAAGAGAACACTGGTTGCTCCATTGCAGCTTGGCTCTGACAAAATATGACTTCTGGACACAGTCCCAACAGGACAGGAATTATTTCAAACAATAATCATTTTGTTTGCATAGCATAGGATTTCACTCAGTTATAAATACATCTTTTAAGTTAAATTTCCCTTGAGAAACAATGATTTAAGGAACAAAGTGGTTAGTTAAACTCAGGGTATTCTCAGTGAAACCTAGAACCTGGGGTGGGGTCTATTGGAAGCCCAAACCCCTGCTTAGTTTTTGCCATGACCACAAGAATAGGATCTTCAGTCTCAGGCAGAGTGTAAGTTGGCCTCATGGTTTCCTTCTCCTTTCCTGTAACAGGACAAAAAATTCAGAGGCAGCAATGGCACAGGGTATTTTTTTTTCTCTCTCTCCCCTCTCAGTGAGGACAGGCAAACCATGGCTTTCAAAACACTTCATCTGTGGACCACACACAGCCTGAGGTTAACACTATCATTGCTCCTTTGTCAGATCTTTTCTCCCTGCTCTGCCAAATGAATAGCTTGTTTCTTTATTAAATAGGATTCTTTTCCAGTAGCTGTCTCCCTTAACCTCGAAATAAACCCCTTCTCTAGAAGAGAAAGATCAGCTGTGCACTCTTGTCCCTTTGGTGAAATGGCAGAGACAACATTTCACTCAAAGGAAGATGTGGAGTGTTCCCTGAACCTCTTACAGGGAAGGCAAAGCAAACAGACACAAAACATATGTTTTCCTCTCATTTTGGGGCTGAAGAGTAAGTACTTCCAAGAGTAAGTACATTACCAAGAGTAATGGTACTCAGGTTGGACTCTGCTTACCCCAACTCATTTCAAAGACAACTGACCTTTCAGAGAGTAAAACCCAAGACTTTTTTAACAAGATATTAGTTTCCTCTTAAATGAATGCCTATCTATGAGCTACAAGAAACTCTATCTAGAAAGCATTTCTGCTTTCTGGATGTTTTTAAGGAATAAGCAGGATGGTTATCTAAAAGAAGGATTTCTGCCCATGGGCTTGGAGTAGCTATCACTTAATGTATCTTTGCTCATTGTCAGTGTTTCGAGGACTTCAGAACATTCCCCAAAATATCCACAGAACTACCTCTACCTTCCCTTGTTCAGCTTGCAGTTCACTTATACTCACATTGACTCTTCTCATTTTCCTGGGGCTATGAGGAGAAGTCCTGGATCCAGAGGATCTTTCTACTCTCTGTACACTAAATTTCCTTCTGGTGATGTGCTTTGAGGCCTGCTCCGCTGTGGGAAGAGGAGAATCAAGGGCAGCTGTAAAGCTAACCTGCTGGCTCTACAGCCATGGGAAAGGCCACCCTTACTGATTCTCTCTCTTCTCACTCCTCTACCACTTCTCCTGCTGTCTGTGTTCCTCAAAGAACAGGAGTGTTTCTTGGCTGTGCTGATTTGGGGTGCAGCTCCTCGCTCCGCAGCATGGAGAAGGGCAAATTAGCACCTCTGCCCTTGCACTGGGGCACACATGGCTTCCTAGGCTAGCCCATGAGGGACACAAGGCCTGCAGACACAGAGGAATGTTCCTTGGCACACCTGAAACTGGAGTCACTCAGCACCTTTTACCAGAAACCCCATGAAATTAGCCAAAAAGACAGATTTCTGATGACTTGGAGTAACAGTCAGCATTTCAAAGATACATGAAGTATAAATAGCAAACCCCAGCACAACACATATGCAACAAAGCTGTTAGAAACTGGCATCTATGTTTTGCACAGATTTGAAGATACTGCAGAGATGTCATTTTGACCCCCTCAGCAGGATTTTTTGTGGCATAGGAGATCAGAAGAGCAAGTAAGATCTGAAGGCCAGACACCTGCTTCTGGAAGGAGGAAGGAGGAATGGAAGCTGCCAGCCTGCCGTTAGCACTGCCTGATACGAACTGCTCACTGTGGATCACCAGGACAGCTTGGATCTGCTCAGTCCTCAAGCAGAGCACAGCTGGATCCAGCCCTCTGAGCTACCAAAATGACTGGAGGAAGTCGGATCTCTTCTGAAAAGGGAGCCTGGGAAAGCACCAGGCAGAGAGAATATCCCAGAAAGCTTGTTGTGAAAAGCAATTGGCAAACAAAACATTGGTCTCTCCTGGTCCTGTGTAGCTGGCTGTGTAGGTGTCTGGGAATTGGCTAACTGGCTGGATGAAAGGAGTTGCTCTCCCTGAGGAGATACAAGCAGAGGAGTTGTAATAACTGTATGATTTACTTGATACTGCATGCAAATCATGGCTGTTCAGCAGAGCGGACTGCACCCAGGATATAGAGAAGCCAACAAGAGAACTCAAACTCTCACCCCTAGATATGGTCAAGTGCCTGCTATGAAACCACAAATGTGTCATTGAAAAGGGCAGGGATCACTTTGGAGGTGAAGTTTCCCTAACAGGTCTGAAAGAAGCTGGGTTCAGTACTGAAAATACTGGCAGGCCCAATCTCCAAGTGTCTCACTGAGCTCACCACAAGCCTCTGCCATCAGCAGCTGACAAGGGGACAAGTTATGAAATTAAAATGGCATGATATTCTTCTTGTCACTCACTGGCACAATGCAACCAATACTTGAGTCAATAAAATCTGACAGCAAGGAGCTGAATCACTGAATGTGGTAAAACCAAAATTCAAATGAGTTATTCTACATAAAAGTAGAAGGGAAGCAACAAGTCACTATGAGTGGCAGATTCTGCTAGCTTGGAATCATGTGTGGCCAGCCAAGGAAGGCAGTCCAAAGAAACTGGGGAAAAACTGGGAACAGCATGTTCAGCTAGTTTCTCTTTGAAAAATGAGAGTTAAAGTAAAAACATGACACTTCAAAATGTCTGTCAGAAGACCTGCTTTTCCCACAGGGCCTTGTGAATGTGAATTACAAGAAGTTCATGTTGTTGAAAGGAAGAAAATGGGATCATTTGAAATGTGGTGCTGGCAAATAGCCCCTGTGTGCCTGCTGGTTAGAAAAAAAGAAGAGTACTAATGTTAGCAACACTGCTAGGAAAAGGTGGACTCCAGACCTGAGCAACCACAGACACATACTTAGATTGTATCAGACACTGCAATGGAAACAACTATAAAAAGCTAGGAAGGTGGGAGGGGACAACCAGTAGAGAAGTGAATGCAATTCATTTGATAAAGGCTATTATCAGCAATCTTTGTGCAGCTTGCATAGCAAAGGACTAGAGAAAGAGCATAAAGTCTGAGGGATACAAAAGAAGAAACAATCCCCTATGAAAACTATATTTCAATGTGAACATAGAGAATACAATGAATTTCCAGTTATTAGAAAGGAAGGTATTATATGATCCCAATAGTTCACCACCAGAGCCACCCTAGGTTGACATACAAACAAGGGTGATACCATGAAGAGAAGTACACCAGAGGAAATCTGTATCAAGTGTGCTAATTTTTATAATCTTAGAAAGATTTTAAAGTATTTTTCTCCCTTCAGGAGTCAGTTAATCTAACAAAGTTTGCTTAACAAGATGTTAGCTTCCATTTATGTGCATGGTCTTGCAGGACCTGAGGGATCAGCTTAGCAGTATTTTGTGCAGCTGCCATTTTGCAGCCCAGTAACCACTGGCAATCTCAAAATGCAGAGATCTGTGGAAGCAAACTGAATATATGTTAAGTGCATATATTCTTAGTGGATAAAAGTTCTTGGCAACCAGCAAGTAAAGGGAAACACACTGGCTCTAAAAACTGATGAGGCCAGCATTTTTGAACTTCTCAGAGATCCTTTCCAAAGGACTAAGTACATCTTTTCCAAGCAGTGGAATGCAGCTTAAAATGCAGTGTTGCAATAAGCATCTATCTAGTCCAGGAAAACAGGTTATGTTTTTAGACATATTAGTAAAAACTGTATCAATTAACCCATTTTTAAATATTGTTTAGCCTCCTGCATGAATAATGAGAGGAACAAACTTACAATGCTAGGCCAATGAATAGCTAATGTATTTCCTAAAGTCCTGGCACTAAAGGGAGCTGAATTTTGCCTTAAAACACATTTGAACAGGTACTGATGCATTAAACAGTATTTTTCTTTCTGTCTCCAGACAGAGCTGTCACAGCTGGCATTGCCTCATCAGTGCTGAATTGTAATTCTTGTGACAATACTGTGACACAAATCCCCAAATGGAGACACTTCTGTATCCCATGGAGTTTGAAATCTGAAAGACAAAACAGATCAGCCAGGATAGAATGAAGGATTAATTTGGAAAATTCCAAGTTTGTTTGTGTTTCTCCCTCCTCCCTTTCTTTGGCTTGATAACACAGTGGTGATTGACTCCTCCTGTACTGGCAGGCAGTCAACATCAAAGGGTTTGCACCTTGTAGAACTGGCTTTGTCACTATGAAAAGATGAATTTACTGGAAGGCAAAATCCTAAATTAAATAAAAACTAATGCTTGTGATTAAGAAATCTTTCTCTAACTCTTGCAGTGCAGGGTATAGTCAGTATCAAGCACATCTGGAAGGTGGCTCAGTTTATTCAGAAGGAGACATTGGAATGTGAATGTGGGCTAGGTTGGGCCATTATAAACTTGAAGAATGTAGGTCAGGCACTCTGCAAATCTGTTATCACATCTTTTTTCCAGCAACAAGATGAGAACATTTAAAAAATAAAAGCCAAACAAATCTTTAGGGTCAATTACTGATGTTACACCATGGTTGAATTGGACTCAAAGATCAAAGCCCATCATTTACAGTAAATGATCTTTTATTTATGTAGTTAGGTGTCGATCAGGATTTCACTCCTGATGTCTTTATCAGCAGTTTCTTATTATCTTTAATCCTCTCCCTTCTGCACTGCATATCACTAGAACAAAATAGCTTCTAAAAAAAGTGTGTTTTCTCTGATTTTAATAGAGGTTGGAAGCAGAGTAGCTGTGGACAAGACAGCTGATGCTGTGAGAGTGTCTAGAAATAGAGAGATTCACAATGGCATTTCCACAGGTAACTGCTATTCTGCTCAAGATTCTCTTGGTGATTTTTGGAGCAGGACTCTCCTCTCTGGCCCTCCCTGCAGTCAGGTACACTTTCAGCAGATGTGAAATTGAAGATCTTTCTTTCCCAGAGTACAGATGGTAATTTTCCTCCCAGACCTCATCTCTGAAGTTGTTAGACAGATGGGAAGGACCACTTAGGTATCTTTCCATAATTATATTCTAGCTATATCTTTCTAGCACATTTTCTGCTTCTCAATGGGTATGCCAAGGGCTTAGCAAGGTAAAACTCCCTACAGAGCTGTGAGACAAAGAGATATCTCACAGATCCTTCCACTCACACAGTCCCTGGTACTGCTCCTCAGGTCTCTCATCCTAGCTTCATCAGGCTTGGACATTCCCTTCAGTGTTATCACCTCTCTCTGAGCAAAAGTCCTAAGGATAACAAAACTGGTTCTTGTCTAACACCCAAGAGTGGTGTGAGTGACAACAGCCACTGAGAGATGTCAGCTCTCCAGAACAGTTATTTGCAGATTTGTGAGGCCCAGATCATCAGGGGGTTGTGCAGATTCAAGGAACCAGTTTCTCTTAAAGCACCAACCAGTAACACCAACTATTCTGAAACGTGAGGTTTTGTGCCCCCAAATTTCTGCAGCCAGGAATCCCAGGAACTATAGGTGGGCAAGGCTGATTCCTCAGGTTCCCTCTCAAAAGCCTGACTTTCTTGTTGTGCAGAAATGGATAATGAAGTGCAATTTTAGTTCAGTGACAATTTTCTGTGCTGATAGCTTTTGTCCTTTATTTTTCCTCTTCCCCAGATGGTAAACATTGCAGTAATAATTATAGCAGCAGAGTGGATATTACTCTGGTCTGCAAAGTGTTTAAGTACTGAAAATATACCTGAGACATTAGGAAGTAAAAGAGGGTGTAGTCTATTTTAAAAGGCAGTTATCCAGTTCCAGGTGGCTGGAGGGCAAGATCAGAGCATTCACTTGTGATGTGGGTGGTCTGGACTGAGAGCTGAACTCTGCAAGGGAGTGGACTGCACAGTGGGAGAAAGAAAGGTTGAATTTATTACTTTTTTACTTGATTTTGTTAAGTAGAAGTTATTCATGGAATATATGTAAAGGCAAAGCTGTTGGTAGAGCTGGCAATACTTAATTTTAATTTACTGAAGATATTTAAGAAGATATTTAAAAGACCTTGAGAGGAAAAACAAAATAGGAAATGAATTTTCAACTTAAAAGTGGCTCTAGGGTAAGTGCTCAGCTCTAACAGAATTCTGAATTTTGGAAAACCTGGATCCAAATCTCTTGGGCCATGGCAAGCACTATTTATTTGTAAAAATCTTTGTTTTATGTCTCCAGGCATTTTTCTGTGCTTGCTTCATTTTATAGCCCATAAAGCTTTTTTTAGGAGGGGCAGGGGAGGTGTCTTCCTCTGGTGATGGCATAATAGGATGCCTACCATAAAGGGGGGTTTGGAAGTGGTACAGTGGTGTAAGTTAGCAAAAGCCACCTTCTGGCCAATTTCCACAATCCTATCAGTTCTAGAAGCAAAGCTTTTTCAAGCACATTTTAACCTGGTAGCCATTTCTCTGTCAAAGAGAGGAAATGCTTTTTGTGTTTTAATGTAAAAAAACCTAAAACCAACCAACAAGAATAATTATACTCCTACACTCCATGGAACTTTTATGCCTGAGTTTGTGATGTACTGAAGATGGGAGCAGGTGCATGACTTCTGCAGCACTGCTGGGAAACACGAGACCAAAGCTTCTGTCAAGATCACTGAAAAAAGACCTATTATTAGTGACATCAATCCCATGTGTGACAGCACAGAGTTTGGCCCTTTATACTTTCAAGGTCACTAAAGCTAGCAAATAGAGAAAATGGAGAAGAAATTATTCCAGAGCAGCTTGATTGGAGCAAGTGAATAAGGAAGCAACTTTAGCCTCTATTTTGCATGTAATATACACTTTCAGAGTCAGCTATAGTTGGTCTAAAATGTTGACTCTATTTGAGGCAAGTTTAAGTTTGGAATTTTGTGTCAAGAAGTAGAAATGAATGTTTCCTAAAATGCTAGGAAAACAGCATGTTTGAGCCTGTTCTATTTAGCTCTTGCTATAAGCTATTCCTAAACAAAGTTGTAGAGGGCCCAGAGAGGATGTGGTGACTCCATCCGTGGAGACACCAAAACCCATGGGCATGGCCCTGGTTCTCCCTGCTTTGAGCTGGAGGGTGGAGAAGAGCACCTCCAGAGGTGACTGCCAGCATCAGCAGTTCTGTGATCCTGGGACTGTATCTTGTCCTGTTGCTTCCTTGGACTCTTGAGTGGTTTAGAATTGCACCAGCCATGAGTTTAATTCTGTTATCCTTTTACTGTGGGTTAACCCCAGTAGGCAGCTGAGCCCTACAGAGCCTCTTGCTCACCTGTCCCCAGGCAGGACAGGAAGGAGAAGGGAGAGGGCAAATGTGAGAAATGCTGTGGGTTGAGATGAAGACAGTTGAACAGGTAAAGCAGAAGCTGCATGTGCAAGTGAAGCAAAATAAGGAGATCATTCATCACTTCCTGCCAGGAGGCAGGTGTTCAGCCATCACCAGGAAAGCAGGGCTCCATCAAGGCCTAACAGTTACTTGGGAAGGCAACTACCTCACCCCCAAAGTCTCCCTTCCTCCTCCTTTCCTCTAGGTTTTATTGCTGAGCACAACATCATGTGTTCCAACTGTGCTCCCACTCAGTGCCCAGTGCCCCCTAGCCTACTTGCTGGTGGGGCAGCATGAGGAACAGAAAGCCTCAACGCTATGCAGGCACTGCTCAGCAAGAGCTAAAACATGGGTGTGTTATCCATACTGGTTTGGCCACAAATCCAAAACACAGCACCATAAAAGCTACCACAAAGAAAATTAACTCTATACCAGCCAAAAGCAGTATACCAGTTATTTTTATTACCATAGTGCTTACTTTCCTCATCTCCTACGGTCACTTCACATTCAGTCAGCCAAACCAGTATTTTATTGTTATTCCAGCATTTTTACTCCATTTTAACAGCAATTCCAACAAGCTAGTTCTGTAATGTTGTGAAAAACTATTTGATTTCAGTACACCAGCTGTATCCAGGAACTCTGTAGTTGGAAAAGCCTTTTGGCAAAAGCTTTGCCAGAAGAAACCCCATAGCCGACTGGCGTCACACATAACAGCTCCAGCAAGAGGAGCTCTTAGCTCCTGGCTTACTTCCATTCTCCTTTGCATCCCAATAAATCAGCAGTCACTTAGTTCAGATTCAAAGGGTGTAAGCAGGAACTGAAACTGGGTTTAAGCTTCCCAGCACTGGTACCAGACTGTTGTGCTGCAGGCAGCCACAAGCTACCAGATGTCCCAAAGTCGCATCACCAGCAGCTTTCTAAAGCTGTCTAGCTTCTGAACTGATAGCTGTCACCTGGAGGGAAGAGATCTGCACCACACACATTGTTTACTTGTCATGCTAACTAGAAGAAGTGTTGATTACAAAAAAATAAAAAGAAAGAAAGAAAATCAGAAGGTGGTCAATGGAGAAAAGAGGAAAGGTGATTGGGACAGACTGGGCAATGAACTGAAGTGCAAACCTAAACGTTAACACAAAGAGACAAATAGCATGGAGCTATGGAAGGCTGCTGGATAGCTAAAGGCAATTGGAACACCCCAAAGAGAGAAATCTAGTGATTACCAGCCTCCTCCTGTAGTTTATTGCCTGATGTATAATGTCCTGAATACATTAGATACTACAGGATCATTCATCACAAATGGGCTTTAATGGAACCAAAGGTCAGGGTTAAAATTAATGCTGGAGAGAAGGAATGGCCTAAGTGCGTGTGGAAGGGGGGAGAGAGTTCTTTCTATTTTAGCTTAAGATAAAAGATTGCTCTGTATTCCTGTATTCAAAGCTTTTCACTAATAGCTACAGAAAGGCCACAAAACCAAGCAAAGAATAGAGAGTTGCTGGGCTCATAACCATACAGATGGTGGTTATTATAAAGCTCAATTAAAACATCCTAGATATACTAGGTAAACACAAAACCAAGCCCCAAAGACATTAAAAGGCACAATCCATCCTTCTTGTGAGAATGCTGTAATGCTGAGCCACAGAAAAGCCAACTTAGGCATGCTATAGGAGATTTATCCCAAGCTAATTCATTCTGCTGTGCCAATTTAATTCAGATTTTTAATGTGCCTTTCTGACAACCTTGAGAAAGCTCTACATTGAAGACTGAGCAAGAGATTCTCTTGCAATTGGGACTTTATGAGATGTCAGAGAAATAAATATGGCAAAGACTTCAGAGATCACTGGGGTCTCCAGCTGAGTCCCTGAAGAAACTCTAAGCAAAGACTATGGGAACTGCTAAGTCCCATTACTGGCTGCATGCACGTTTCTGACTCGCTCTGCACGCAAAAGCAGCTCAGAAAAGAAATCCCATATTTATGAAATCTGAATTCACTTCAGAATATTTTAATAACAATAATAGCTTGATTAGGATCTAAGTGAAAATATGAAGCTCTAAAATGAGTTACTTTAATAGTACATAATTTTCCCTTTTGAAGCTTTGCCTAGAAAGGAGTTAATCCACATGGACTAAAGAACACAATACACATAGGAAAGACCTTTTGAATGGTTATTAATTTCTGCAATGTTAATGACACACAAGCAATTTTGCAGGTCCCACCCACACAATTAAGATGGCAAAATCAAGCTCTCTTAAACCCAGGTATTGCCAAAACTTAGATTGCCTAGACAAATGCTGTTCGGCCACGTTCCACGTGAGCTTGGCGATAACATCATTAGCTTTATGGGTAAAAGCTGGTTTGTTACACTGGAGTCTGCCTTTAAGTACAGAATTGACTGCTCAAAGAGCTTGATAGCTGTAAGAAATTTAGTCTTTACAAGTTAGCTAGTGATCTACTTATCACCCACCATTCCAAGCCTACCCAGAATCTTTAATTTCTGCAAGCAAAGAGAAGCTGCAGGAAAGATAATGATCACGGCACTGAGGAATGTTATCATAATGCACACAACATGAGAGGGCTAAATTAGAGATGCTCACAACAACCTCAGAAGTTGAGTTTTCAAGCATTTCAGCACTTCCTAAATATATTCCCCTTAATGATATGATTTCTAAATGGTATTTCCTGGGGGGTTTTGTTGGTTTTTTTTCCTTTTTCATGCCTGCAGAAGTAGTAACAAGCCACCATCAAGAACAGGGCTGAATTCTGATAGGCACTACTGCCATGTGATTGAATAAGTAAAATTAATAACAGTGGTTTGTGATAGGGGTTATTCTTTCCTCAACATGCATCCTCTGTTGAAGTGATGAAATAGGAGCAACTGCCAACAGCATCCAGCCCAAATCTCTCTACCCATGTGCCTCAAGAAGATGTGTGTTCCCACAGCTCCAAGCTGACTAAACGCTGTTGCTTAGGTCTGGCTTGGGAGCAGAACTTTCCAAAAGGCTAAGCTGATGCAGAGTTTCACAGCCACTAAAAAGGAGTATTTGCTCTCCCCTTCACCCCATCCCTTTCCTTCCATCTTCTTGCTTTCTACCTGTAACAGGCTGCCCAAGGAAGTGGTGGAGTCACCATCCCTGGAGGTATTTAAAAGATGTGTAGATGTGGTGCTGAGGGACGTGGTTTAGAGGCAGACTTGGCAGTGTTGGGTTAACAGTTGGACTTGATGAGATTAAAGGTCTCTTCAAGCCAAAACAATTCCATGATTCTGTGATCCTTTCCTGGCTGTGCCACTTGCTGGATCTTCTGAACCAGATCAGCTTGTTCACTGTTGGAGTGCTTGTTGCAGCAGTAGTTTTCGGGCAAATTAGCAAATTCGGGTAGAGTGTGAAGGTGCTGGTGTGGGCACAAACTGAACTGCCAGAGGACTACAGTCAAGAGTGAAGAGAAGGGGAGAGGCAGCAGAAGACTTTGGCCTTTCTCAGCCACAAGCCATTTGGTCACCTCATCCTCACTGGCTAACCAGGAGCCTGTGATTCTGCCATCGTACCAAGGATGCAAGAGGTAAAACTTAAGCTGAGCTTAAACCAGTGAGTGCCTCAGCCATATCTGAGCAGAACGGTGTGACAGGCAGAAGAGACACTCCTTGGGCTCCAAGGTGCTCTCTCTGCAGGAGTTTCAGTGGCTTTCCATAGACAAAAGAACAACTACAGCTTTCCCAGACAGGCCAAAAGACATTTTCACAGCAGGAAGCATTTGGCAACCCAAAAGCAGGCTTGCTCCCTGCTACCCCTATCGAGTCTTGCCCAGATGGCAGCATTTTGTTCAGGCTACACACAGTGCTGAGCTCTGTGAAGCCTTAAAATGTTCCATTTCCAGGAGGTCTGTGGCACTCAGCTGAACTGATAACACTGTACTGGCCTCACAAACTCACTCACCACTGCCTGTGTCATCAATGTGTGCTATCACTTCAGGAAGTACTGTCTTCTGACATAACAAGTTGCCACTCATACTTTCCAGGAGATGTCTATGTCCCTAGCTCTGACTGTGCACAGGATGAATTGGTCTTTCTTTTCCATCACACACATGTCTAAACATCCAGTCTCTGATGGGTACCTCGCCAGCAAGATCAGGGCCTGGCATGAAGCTGTGTGGGATCCTGCTTTGGCTGTCCCCAGATGGGCAATGGGGGACAAATTATTTCAGCTGCCTTTGCCTCACATGCCTGCCTGCTTCAGAAGGTCATGTTGCAAAGTGCTGTTCATTCCTATCTGTGATGGGAGTTCATATTTCTATACAGTCTTCAGATTTCAGGCAATGACTTGTGTGAGACATGATATTATCTCATCACTGGTGTCACAAACTCATATTTATAGGGATTTATTTCTTGGCCATCTCAGAAGGAAATGATCTAATTACAGACTAATATAGTAAGATCATTATTATGTTAGCTGCCCAAGCCTTCTCATTAGAAGACCCCTTTTTGCATTGTCTGTAATTTTGCAGTTTTAACTCTGACTGACCTGACTTCTGTATTTTTTTTAAATAATTTTTGTCTGCCAAAACCCATCCTAAATTCCAAAAATGCAGCTGAAGAGAGACATGATATTTTCCTGAAACTAAATCCCCCATAGGAAAACTCTAGACTGCAAGTAGCTTCGAGCAGGGGCTAGAAATTCAGGGTGCAGAGGGAGTTAAGAGACTGTCCTTTGAAAATCAAATGAAATTGAGTGATGTAGCCAATGTCTGGAAAACCTGCAGTTTGCACATGTTCAGTAGAGACTTGCCAGAGCTGTGTAATGTAACTCTTCAGAGATGCTGTCTGCAACGAGCACACTAGACTTCATCAGACTTTTCTGTGGCAGGAAGGTTTATAACCTAATACCACTAATAACTGCTCCTTCAGATCAAGTTGCAGGTCTCTGCAGCAGATTTAAAGTTTCTAGCTTGCTGATAAACCCTGTTATTGTTAGTACAATTACACAGCTGAATTGTGCTTGTTTGCATCTTTCATAAGCTTAAGACATTTGGCATAAAACCTCTCCTTTAAAAAGAAATACAGTATAAACCCCATGCAAATTGAGTACTATTATCCCCATTACACAGATTTGCATCTGAGATCTGTGAGGTTTAAAGCCAAACATATCCCTTTTTTTTTTTTTTTGGGTATCCAGCCAAGAAGCAATATTTGATTTATTTTTTTCTATTATTTTTCTGAGCACATGGCTTGACACAGCTGTAGCTGTGTGTTCTCAGACTCCTGCAAATCTGCTTCAGGCCTCCCAGTCAGGCACTTGAAGAAGAGGGAATGTACAAGATAAAGACTACCTGCAAAAAACATGGGGAGAAAAGGGAGCTCACCCAGCCCATATCTGAACTTGCATTACATGGGAGAGTACAGCTAGGATGGGATAGGGATTTCCCAAATGAGGACTGACTTACAGCAAGATGCTCTTAACACTGTATTTCTATGGAGTTACCCACCAAGATTAAACTTCATAAGATGTAAACAGGCATATTCACTTCCCAAAACTACTTGGTCCCAGCTGTTTCAGTATCAGCTTAGTCCTTTTGTGAGTTTTCTTTTGCTTGCTTATCTAAACCAAAATAGTATGAAATTATTAGTGTATTTTATCTTGAAAAAGTGTAACCCCTGCTTGCACAATAATTATGGTAAGTATTTGTATGGCAGTGCTCAAGTCCAGGTTGGATGTGGCCCTGGGCAACCTTGTCTAGTGGGTGGCATCCCTGCCTGTGGCAGGGGGGTTGGAACTAGTTAAGGTCCCTTCCAACCCAAACCCTTCTATCATTTTATGTTTCTATGTTACATAGATACAAAGATGATGATTCCATGATGAGCAAACCTCTCATGATGATGTATGACACAACAATTAATACCTTTTGTTTCAGTAAAACTGAAGTCTACCTACAGTAATCTCTTACACTGTGAACTGGGGCACTGGAGAAAGCTGCTGAGACCTAGATGTCTCGTTAGTCACACAGGATGAACAACTGAGGGGAGGAAATCAAACACACCTTATTCTCTTTACAACTGTTGAGCCATTCTAACAAACATCCAGAACCACTTGTAATCAAGATAAACACAACATCCTCTTACTGCTGCTGTGCTTACAGCTCTTTCAAATAGCAGGTATGGTTTGGACTTCTCTCAAGGGTGCTCAGACCCTTTCCTCCCAAGGAACGATTGGATGTGTTGTAGTTGGGAGGCAAAACAAGACCAAGTTAAATACTTTCTGGCTGCCTTAACTCAAAATTTCCTTGTATTTATGGATTTCTATTCAATCCCTAAGGTTATTTTAAAATTGTTTTCAGTGTTATTGTGTCATTAATCTTATTATCATCCAAAAAAGCTGGCTGCAAATGATTGCTTTGAGGATTGGCAAACACATTTGTACAGCTTGAAACAATTTATTGAAAACATGGTGCTTACATAAGAGAACATGCTGTCTTTAAATGCTCTTGGTAAGAAATGTTCATTTCTTGAATTTCCATTCTATTTATGGACTCTGAAAACAGGAGAAAGACAATTTAAAGTGCACCTACAGGCTGAGTACCTTTTTTAGCCTCAAGAGAAGGGATCTTCAGTCCCTGGCTGTGACTTTGCAGTGGCCTCCTCAGGGGTGGCACACAGCAGCACACAAGCCAAGGGAACAAACCTACTCCAAAGATTTGATCTTTTCTCCAGAGGAGAAACCTGTAAGCACTCATGTTTTAAACCAGTGAACATTGGTTTAACAATGAGAAGGATTTTAGTTTCAGGTCAACAGAACAATCATTTTTAGCCAAATATATTCATTCCTGTGGGCACAGCAGGTACAATAAATAAAGATTAACAGTAATGCATTCCCTTCCTCTTTTCCCCATATATTTGCTATCTCTATAACATTTTAGTCATTTGTACATTGACATAACTCTTTAAGGTGAAATATAATTATCCTTGCTATTTTATAGCTGGAGAAAATGAGGTACAGCCACTGTTAACACTGAACACACATACAGAGAAGAAGAAAAGGATGAAACCCACTGAATGAGGAGTCAAAATTTCCTCTTTCACATGTGCAGTGTAAGCTCCAAGGGCCAGATCTAGTGACTGGCAGTTCCTAGCACACCTCCCCTCCCAGCATGCTGATGTCCATCTCCCCTCTGGGGTGTCCTGCTGCAGGACCTGAGGGGACAGTCAAGGACTGTCCCAATCTCCAGCTACAGCAGCACCACAAACAGCTCTGTCTCTTCCAGACTTATAAAAAACAAATCTTCACTTTCCAGAAAACAGCTTATTTCAGATGCCATTTTTAACTGATACCCAGTTCTAAAGAATTTATATTGCCCTTTATAAAGGTTTTGAGAGCTATGTGATTTTCTTCTGCAGTTGTAAATCCTGCTACTACTGCTATCTATGCAAGCAGAAATAGAGGTTTTTCTTCTCTGCTTTCCTGGTCTTCCAGTGGTCAAGTAACCTGTCACCTGCTTTTCCCAAAAACAGAGAAGCCCAGAGCTTCTAATCACAAATGGTTTCTTATGCTTTCATTAACTTGGAAAGGGGAAGAAAGGAATAAAAGGAAACTCTGGAGTCTGCAATTGTGCACAAATACCATAAAATCCCAGAGCTTTTAACACAGTTCAGCCCTCAGAGCATCTTCCAGAGGGACAAAAGCAATCTACTGATTTTCAATGGCATTTTTTTGCTGCAACACTTCTAAGTCAGGATTTAAAAATACTGTAATCCCAATTTCTGTAAATCCCTCTACCTGGTTAGGTGTGAAGTTTGGAGTGCAGTTATATTTCATGCAGGAACATATGTAAATCCTCTCTCTAGACTGAAGGGAAGGAGAAGGAGCTGGCTTGCTCAGAAACTCAGCTAGAAGCCTACCTTTCTAGCTTGCTCTCTATGGGGTCACTTTCAAGTTCACAAGTGCTGGACCCAAAAGCCCAGCAGTCCAACTTGGCTCTGTTACATTTTGGGGTTTTTTTCCTTAAATATCCAGAGTGACATATGTGCTTAGGCATTCAGAATAGCTTCCTTTTAAAATGAAATGTAACTGTCTCCTAAAAACTGGAACTTTGGAAACAAGCTAGATAGAA
Organism: Galbula dea; assembly: GCA_013399015.1. Taxonomy (NCBI): domain Eukaryota; kingdom Metazoa; phylum Chordata; class Aves; order Piciformes; family Galbulidae; genus Galbula; species Galbula dea. The sequence goes on along the minus strand of VWZX01001131.1, from coordinate 1,009,703 downwards.
AGATTCCCCCAACCACAAGTATGCATAACTTAACAATCACAGCCAGACTTCAAAGATCTTGGCTTTACACCCACACCAAGGTCTTTTTTATTGCAATTCTTTCCTAAATAACTAATTGCCTGCTAAAAGATAAATAGGCAATTTACATTTTCCCCTTTATTCTTCATGGGGCAGTTGACATAATGTTGAGAGCACAACTAGCAGCTCCAGTGACAGCAACTCTCTTTTGGTCAGGTCACTCCATGCCCACTTCCCAGGGACACAAGGTGTGCATAATGACTTCTCTCCTATTTCATGATGCTGCTAAGGTTAGTTGAGTAACTTTTACCTTGTTCTACTGAAGGTCTAATTCAGCATAATCTACCAAGTAGTCAGCTCTGGGGACCTCAGCAGAAGAAAGACATAGGCCTGCTTGAGTGGGTCCACAGGAGGGCTGCAAAAACGATCAGAGGTCTAGTGCACCTCCCCTCTGAGTAGAGGCTGAGAGTTGGGGTTGTTCAGGCTGGAGAGGAGAAAGCTTGGGGGACACCTTGTTGCAGCCTTCCAGTCATTTCAGAAGAGCCTGTTGTGACATGACAAGGGGTGATGGCTTTGAACTAAAAGAGGTGAGATTTGGACTACATAGAAGAAAATTTGTACACTGGGGGTGGTGGAAACATGAGAAACATGTGATGGGTGCCACAGCTCAGGGTACAGCTTGAGCCAGACAGGTAAGAGATTGCTGAAGGACAACACTGGGTTTGTATTTCTGGCACTTTCCCCCTCCCTAGTGTCTTCTATTCAACTTCTCACCAAAAACTAACAAAAAACCTATTAGGGAAACCTACAAAAACCTTTGGCCATTTGTTATTAAGTTACTCATTTAAGACAGTAAAAACCAGACTATGATAACAAGATCATCAAAAAGTGAATGTTTACTGGGCCTCTCAGTAGATCATGCTTATCTTGAGATAACCCAAGAGCATTTGCTGATATATTGAATTACTTTCAACCATCAGTGGCCAGGTTTTCACAAACTGTAAGATGCTGCATCAGGTCCAGTGGTCTGCTTTTTATTTCGACACAATCTATTTTTGTTTGGCAATACATAACCTAGTCACAGCAAAACAACTGATCCTTACTACTACCAGGTAACTGGAGAGTTTACTTTCTAATCACCTCATTAGGTCAGCACTATTCACTGACATACAATTACCTTGATACAGGCACTAAAAATAGTTCACCTAGATTCTTCTTTAAGGTCAAGCCTGGAAAGTTGTAGTTGCTGTTTCAGTATCTGTCCTGGTTTGGGTTTGAACAGAACTACTTCTGTTCAGTGGTTTTACTTTTCAGCTAAAGCTCCTCTAAGTAACTGCACTTTCTGAAACTAACAGCATGTTTTTACAGACACTGCCTGCTTCTAGCAGTGGTAAGGCCTAATGTTTACATTTACTATCAGGGATTGGTATGCAAAGCAAGCTCACTGCTAAATCCTGTGTCTCATGTTGGGGAGTGCAGGGTAAAGGCTGCACCTTCAGGGAGGAGCAGGTAGGACAGGTGACCCCAAACTGACCAACTAAGTATTGCATTCCATATACATCATATTGGATATATAGGTCAGTTCCCTCTTCTCCCCCTTCTCTTGCTGTCTTCTTCAATGGCCAGAATCTGAGAACTCTGTTCAGCCTTTGAGCCCAATCCATAAGTTCCCACATCCAGTTCCAGGATCCAGCCCCTGAGCCTGGTTCCCATCTGCTGCTGAGGCCTTCTGGAGCAGTATCAGTGATGACAGCAATGCAGATACCATCAAGGGGGGGTTGGGTTTGGTTTTGTATATAGTTATATATATATTTCATCATTATTATTTTCATTAAAGTAGTTTTTAGTTTTCTTTTCCAATCCACAAGTCTCTCTCTCTCTTATTCCCTCTCCCTTCCCACTGCAGGGTGGGGGGAAATTGGGGGTAATAAGGAGTATCTGTCACTGGGTTGGTGGCTGGCCCAGTCCTGACCCTTGACAGCTTCTGACACCCAACGTGGCCCACTGGCCTGTCCCTCCTGCTGGCTGTGGAGGAAGCCTGGGGAATCTGAGCTCCTCTCTCAGAGGTCTAAATTAGGCAAAATAAGTACTTTTCCTCACATTCCCTGTTTGATGGTCACAGTAACTTAAATCTCCTGTACAAGGCCTATCTGCTGGTTTAAGTGCTCAAAATAAAAGGGAGTCAATTACATCCTGTTGACTAAAGGTTATTTTAATTGGCATTAAGCACTTCCCCAAGTTATTTTATGAAGGGTTTTAAAACTGGCATATTTTCTTTTATAAATTTACCTTATTTTCTTAAGATATTATGGTTGTGTTGTTTATTTCTAATTCTTCCTGACTTCTACATGTATATCCATGGCTGCAGAATTATCATGGGCAACTTTTCCCTAAGTCTTACACAAGGTGATTTGGGATTCTGCTTCAAAAGCTTCATCCATGCATTTATCTTTCTTCTCAACAGTTAATTCCTTCTTTCCCCTATCTGATCCATGCCAACTTCTATTCCTCCTTCTCCTAGGAGCCCATGTTAACTCAGTCCTCACACCAAGTTTGCCATCGAAAGATCCAACACTATTAGCTTTATTCCTTCTCAAGGTTTTACTACTGTCTTGCTTAGATTTGATACTTTGCACATATATCAATTTTATGCATCATCTTGAGGTATTTCTTCTCACCTTCTCCCATAACAGTCCCACAAAAGGAAATGACAAGACCAGAAAGACACCACACTCAGCACAGTTTCTAAAAGTGCTGTTAGAAGTTCAGATGGGGTCAAAAGTGCACGTGTAGAATCAAAGCCTACTACACTGAAGGGTGTACCAGTCCTCCTGAGAGATCCTAGGAAGGGACTGAGCACCAGAACAGAATGGCTTTCCTGGGCTGAATGTAGCAAAGCATTCCCACTCAACCATGAGCAAGCAATACAGGCATTTCTAGTACCTAGATAGCTAACAGGCAGGCAGCCTGAAGAGTCCAAGGAAAGGAAACACTTTATATAGACTGAGATGCTCAAGCATTTCTGCTGAATAACAAGTACTGCCTGGAGGACACTGTCCTTACTAGCAGCCCTGGCTTGTTTTTGGTTACCATATAAAGAATCCCCCAGGGCTCAGTGAGGTTTCAGGAACTCGCATGCTATGTAAATGTGCAGTCTCCTTCCCTGAAGCCACGTCACCAGGCACTAGAGATCAACAGCCCAAAAATAATATTTTGGAAAGAGCACTGCCAATGCACCCTTCATGTGAACAGTCTTCTCACTGGCTTGCCTCGAGGTATTAAAAATTGCAAGACAAAAGCCCTCCAGGCAATCTTTCCCTCCTGGTGTTGTTAGTCTGTATATCTACTCATTTTAATCTGCTGTTACAACCTCTACTGCTCACCAGGCACTTTTAGTTTTGATTAGTGCATTTAGCATTCTTATTCCTGGGCTACAGCCTTTTCTAAACCCATAGTTATCTCCCTGCATTCAGAACAAGCTATTCTATTTCTTCTACCCACTTTTCTCCTCCCAAAATGTATAAACACTTAAAAAAAATTTTTAATTGTTTGGCAAAAAGATGTTTGTTCTGTGCAGCAAACAAATCTGTTTGTCTGGCAAAATATTTCCCTTCCCTATGTCCATCACTTCTAACTGGGTGCTTCCTCTTTTGTTTGTAGTTTCCAGAAGGCATGGTCCAGAGAAGCAATGCTGTTTCCTGTTCACAGCAACAAACCACCAAGCAATGTAACCCCAAAGCCACCGTTTATCTTCCTGCTTCTCACACCCTGCTAGCCACCAGACCATGAGGCCTCTTTCCATTCATCTGCTGACAACCATGAAAAACATCTCCTGTGTGTTAGGTAGCAGGCAGCACTTGTGTTTCTACTCCAGAGGTAAACCCTGCACTAGGTGTAGGGACCTCCTGTAGCAGCTACTGCACAGGCATGGAGGGAAGCTGGGAGGGTGAGGCCATACAGGACTTTTTGCAAAGGAGAAATAAAACCATCATCTCCTCTGTGCTTTTAATAGACCATGCCTCGAGAAACACATTAAATGTTAGACCTGGCTGGGTAGCTGAAAGAACCTCAAATGAAAGATCAAAGCTGCAGCTTCAGGCAGAGGTACTGGAACAGGTTATGGGGAGGAAGGAGAATGTTACCTGTGAGTAGGTGAACTAACCCAACACTCAGCTCCAGTGGTGGTGTGTGGGAAGAGGACTGCAGAACCCACAGAGCTGGGAAAAATGCAACTGATGGGACACCAAGTACAAAGCATGACAATAAAGTATTGTTAGAGAGACAAGTTTTCATCTAAACTGCAGAAATCCCTTACTCTGAAAAGGTCCAAAAAACCCCTTAATCCACCACCATTTGGAACAGTAAGACCCAAGTGACCACAGATGCCAAGTTTTCCCAGAGCACCACAAACTCATGTCCTTTCAAACCAATGCTGCTGGCTGTACAAATCTGGTATATCTTAATCTTAACCAGCCCTCCCCCTCTACAAAATACTGTAAGAAGAGGAGGGAGAAAGAGCTTTATTACTTGTGAACACAGATCAAAACAATTTTCTGTGCCTATAGGGGTTCAAGGAAAAAATACAACAAAACAACTTTCAATGAGATGTAATTGATGAATGATTTATGGGCTATTTATGTAGAAGTACTAAGCATGATAAAGTTTCATCTTGATAAATCAGCTCAAATTCCACTAGTGTCATTAATAAATCAAGAGCAGGTCAGCTCCATTCTTAATGTTATTATTATGGTGCCTTCTGTCTGCTAATGCAAGTTTTAACATCTTCACACATTAGGATGAGACAAAGCTACATGTTTCTCCTTAGTGAATTAATGAGCAGGATTTCACATCCTTCATTTAGCAGGCAGGACATCTCCCCACTCTCCTCCTCACACTCCTTTGGCTTTCTGAAGGGAAGGTCTATCACACATGGAGGGACAGGTATAAAACACTAAGATAAAACTGAGCCAAATGAACATGCCAGCCCTTGCAGAAATGGAAGGCTTCCCTCCTTCCTTCTGCAATACCTTCCTCTCACCTCATTCCCTTCACTTCCCAGCTGTGCAGGTCACCCCCTCCCTTATGCTGACACCAGCACTTGTCCCATTGCAGAGTAGGTCGATGCAATTTACTATCCCAGCAGAACTTAAAAAACCCTAACAACAACAACCCAACACCCCACCCCACACTGTTTTGAAAGAAAGCCAGAATATCTGTGGGAACATTCAGCAGAAGAGAGAAGCATTTAAGTGCTTTAAATGGATTTAAATGCAGCCACAAACACTGAATCCAGCTCAAGGTAAGAGGAGAGGAGAGGATATCTCTCCCTCCTGATAGGTGGATTAGCCAAATAAGCAAATAGCAGCTATGAAACTTAATCTTAAGACTCTAGGACACATTTGTAGGCTTAAGAATCACTAAAACTAGCAATTAGTCTGATTTTTAATTTGAGTTAGTCTAATTGGTTCCTACACACAAGTAATTCTCCACGTCTTTGCTGTGCTGGTCAATGCTCATCTGCAGAAAGGGTTGGGTATTGTATAATGTTGAGTATCTGTATTATGTTTAATATCTGCTACACATCTTTAAAACATTACATTTTTACTTTAATATAAAGCAACTTTAAGATGACACAAGAATAATTTCTTTTTCTTGTGCTGATGAACTTATATTTCCTGAAACAGAAGCAGGTTCTGGTCAGCACACGAACCCCACTCCTCACAGCTTATTTCTATGGGGGGCATGTGACAGAGAGTACAGATACAGACTGAGGAGAAATAGCTTCTACAGACAACTAGAGATCATTTGGAAGAGAAGAGGGACTAAGGAACATACCAAAAGGTAGACTGTGGAATTTAGAACTCTTAATGCAAGTAGTGGCACGCTAGTCTGAGTGGCTCTTTCTGTTAAAAAACCCCAACACAGTAGTTTCAACAAAAACCCAACCAAACATCTATTTCTACAAGGCTATGAACTCCTATTTAGTACTAATTTTGCCAGTTAAATGATTTTATGCCCAGAAAATGAAGTTCTAAACACTCTGCATAAAGCTGTGTTGGCCAGGCACTGCTGTAGAAACAGTCTCTGCTCTGCAGAGTTTACAAAGAGCTCATGAGGCACTCCCCCAAAAAATCAAACCTCTATGTAAACTGCATATTTCAGCCCCAATTTAAAAGTGCTTATTAAACTGAACACTTACCAACTTCCTATCTCTGCATTAATCAAATATTAAGTAGACTCAGGAATGAGATGATGTAGTATGAAGCTTTATTCTCACGTGTTTAATCTTCAGAGAAATCACAAATGGTTGAGGCATGACCAAGATTTGCAGGTGTTTATAGGCTTAGGTTCTTACTTGGCAGTCACCACTGCAGCCTCCCAGCACCTTGCAAGAGCTAAAAACAACATCATCAATCACCTCTCCTTCCTTCCTTCCAGTAGGTAGGCGTAAATTACCTGACTTGGATGACTGGGCTGGAGGGGAGGGAAACAGACACAGGGCAACTGAGGAAACCTCACCGGAGGAGGTGAATGCTTTCTGTCAAACATATGAGCCTGTGGTCATTCTTCCACCTCTTTTGACACCCAGCTCCAAAGCCAAGGTCCAACTCACACAAATTCTGGCTCCTACATGCAAATCTTTCCTACCCAGGACTGTGGTCACAGTGAAACACACCTGCTGCAGCAAGCCACACCTCCAACTATCTCCCACTGCTGGGGCTAATCCCACAGAGAGCTCAGAGCAGCCAGACTGCCAGTGTATGGGAAGAGAACCTCATCAGCATCTGGGACAGCAGTGTGATGATCTTACAGTGACCTGCATTACTCAGCAATGATCTACAGCAGGTTTGGACCAGATGGGGCTTTTCAGGGTGTGATCTTGGTTCTTGCTAGTGGAAATAATCACGCCTGGCTGTCTCAAGTGCACGGATCACTGTGGAGGATAGGATGAGATGCAAACTCCTAACCAGAAGCAGATGGAAACATTTATTGTGGCTCCTCTGCACTCAGAGCAGTGGGGGTCTAAAGGGTCTGCATGCTGGAGGCTGACAACAGCCCTCTGCAGTGGGGGATGTTACAGGGCTGGCAAGTTACCTCAAGTGTGCTTTTCTTTTCCAGCAAGAAATCAAGCTCAGCTTTTGTCCATTGCTGTTGTATCAAGAGTTCCCAGTTAAACAGCAATATTTAAACAGATTTTGTCTTCTTGGGAAGACACAAGGGATAAAAAAAGATATTATCTTGTTCTATTAATGCTTTATTTCCTTATTTTTATTGCTCATAAAAATTCCCTCTATGTTTTGTGACCCAAACTGCTGTACAGCTTTGTCTTGTGACTACACATACAAGTTGGGCATTTTAGTAGTTATCTCTGGCAGCCTTCCTCCCTCATTTACTGCTCCTCCCCAGAAGAGATTCAAAACAGGAAAGATCTTATTTTTTATCTGAACATGGGACAAAATGCTCACCAACTGATTTCAGTACTGAATAAAGACAAAATAATGAGATTATCATATAGGCTACACATCCTTCAGTGGCTGTGGAAATCACTTAACACTTCTTTACTCACTTATAAAGAGTGCTAATCTCTTTCACCCTTGAAAAGATTTCTGTTATTATTGAATGGAGGCTATCAGTAAAAACAATGCAATGGGAAAATACCAGGCTCAGTAGGAGCTGGAGAGCACCAGACATAACTGTGGGAGTGACTCCCACAGTGGGTTCTGGCTAAGATATGCCAGTTATGTGTTCTTATTTTATCTCCATTGAAAACTGGGTTTTTGACAAACACCCTCCCCCCCAAGCTTACTGAACTAATGAAGTGTACAAGATATTTTGCAACTAAAACAAAAAAAAAGAAAGAGATTGGCTAGGGAGGTTTCTCTTACCACTCTTTTAGCTCATCAGTAAGGGCTAATCTTATTTTGTACCTTTAGACCAACACTTATCCTGGGAGATGGCAACTCAAGTGCTTTATATACATAAAGGCACTCTCCCTTGCCACAGGTGCCCAGGCAGTGACCCTGCTTCAGGGAGAGCTGATGAGCTGGAGAAGGAAGAGCACCACATTGGCAGCTGAATGGGGAGCCCAGAGTACCCCTTGGTCCCCACTGTCCCTTACCCGTGCCTCTGCTCACCCCCTCCTAGCCACTCAGCTGCAGCATTTGCTTAGTCAGCTCACCCATGACAGCACAAGTAGTAAATAAACCCTTCTTTAGGTTATAGCTGCATTTTTAAACCCCAGCATAATGTTTCCAACTCCTCAGAAGTTGTAATCACAGTAAGCATCCCAAGTGAACAAAACTCACACACCTGAGACTGATCTGGCCTCACTTTTACACTTCCTATAGAAGAGATGGATTGAAATGAACAAGTTTAGTACCCTAACATCTGCTTGGCAAATGCTCACATAAATCAGGATGCAGAATATAGTGTATTTGCCACACCCTGAATAGCAAAAAGTCATGCAAGATGAAGAGCAGAGTGAAGCCCTGGACTTGAAGTCATGGCAAGACTCTCATCAATTTCAGGCAGCACAGTGTTTTAATTCAGATGATTACCAGATGGCAGAGTTTAGAACCAACTGACAAATACAATTAAAAGCAAAAAAGAATTAACTGATGTGATATCTGCATTAATAGCATTCATACTATCAAAAAACAACACACAAGCCATGTAGCTCCCAGAAACAACTGGGACTGCCCTCTTTAAAGTACCTATTGTCACTTAGAAAACCTGAAATTCTAATCAGTAAACAGTCTCCCCCCAGCAAGCAGATTTTCCATACCAATGAGACCTGTAAACACAGAAAGAGGCTACTTTTTAGTGCTGTAACTCAAGAGTTTTTTTAGGTACACTATCTTACCCACACTTCCATCTTTTTCATCCACTTGTTGAACAGAACCTTTTCTATTAGAAGTAAAGTAGCACAGATAAAAACTGGGAGCCATTTCCAAGATACTGTGGTGTCCTAACCCAAGTTCATACTCAGCTTCAGAGTCTGGCTGGAGCTTTTTTTTTTCCCCACCCTCTTTAAGTCCTTTACAAATAATGTAATAGAGATATTGCCTCCAGACAGTAATTCTCAAATTCATCCAAGACTGAGATGAATAACTCATGCTTCTCTCAGTGTGATTGTTTCAGATTACCTGTGTATTTTGGAAGATTAATTTACACTGGTCACATTATTAAAATTCTTCTATAACCTTAAGGGAGAATTAACACACCTTTTTCTCCTACAGGCAGCACCTTCATGCTCCAGAAGTAAGGTTAACAGTTCACTGAGCTATTATGAGCAAATGCAGTTGGGACTGCTGGGCAGCATGTTTTACCCAGGACACAAATTTACTCTGGAACATTTGTTAGGGGTCTGTTTCTATTTCTCATTGGCTCCATTGAATTTTCTCACAAAGTGAGTAAAGGGATTGTTATTTCTAAACTGCTGGGCACAAACTCCATTCTGACATCTCAAAGACAAGTCAGGCTTCCTCACTCATGCTACATCATCCATGAGGGCTCAAGAAAGTTTACTGAAGCTGAAATTCTAATGTCAAGCTTAGCTGTCTTAGCTCTGAGGCAAAGGCAGACACTAGAAGATCAATAATAAAAATGCTTTTCTAGCCACTGATAAGATTTTCCTAGTTATAAAGAGGCAGGAACCACCTTGATTATACCCTTGACTTCCCTGAGACCTTTAAGATACTTGTAGTGCCAGCAGCCAGCCTTTTATCCTGACAGTCCTGGCATCAGGACTCAGAGAGGGATGCTGAGCAACTTCCACATTCTATTCCATGCAATGGTCACACTGGAGCATTGCTGCAGCTCCAAACAGTTCAGCACTTCCTGCAGACTCCTGCTTTATATTCTTCCCTCCCCAAGCTATTTATAGCAGAGCTTCAGACATGCACTGATCTAGAGAAAAACCTACAGCCCAAACCCCAGCCCAGTGCTCCACAGTCCAAAATTATGAGACAATACTGGATAATTTGATGGGAATATCAGCTAGAAGACAGCAATGTCATTAGTGCTCTCTACTGGATAAACACATAATTACTCCAAAATTAATAGAGTACATCAGCAACCTCAGTAACAAAACAGTGTAGCACTACTTGTATTGAAATGATAATACTTGGACTGTATTTATAAAGGCTTATGCTACTCAAGGAAAGTGGAAACTCACACTGAGATGCAAAGTATGTACAGAAAACCTTGGAAACAACATGCAGCTGAAGCTGCAACTCTGATACCTGAAGTAGGTCAGTTAGAGAAAAAACAGGTATAACTAATGGAATACTTGAGTCAGGGTAGTTTTAATCAGAAATATTCTTTCCCATTCTACATCCATATGCACAAATGGATTTACAGCTGTGAACAACTGTTCCATTCCGTTTCAGAAATTCCTCTGCTCTCAGAAGTACTCATGCACTTGGAATTCACAGAACTATTTTCACCACTTTTCATACCCTGCAAACTTCTACTTGGCTACCAGACTAAGTGGTTTCACTTCTTTCACTGTGACTTCCAGGAGAAGAAAACTAACTCATCTCTGCTACCTCCCACCACCACCAGTGCCTATGGCTCCATCTGAATGGAGAGAGCCATCATTTACCATTCCCTCCAGCCAACTCTGACTCACCAAATCCCACCATCAGCAGGATGGTTGTGCTGCCCTCTAGTTCAGCAGTATTTAGAGCCAACCATAAAATACCTCATCTGGCACTGAAGTGCTGATGGTTCAAGCACCTGCAACCACAAACCTTCCCATAAAAATGAGGTGTGATTGGTCTTTGTGAGAACCTCTAAATAATGCAATTCCCTACAAATACCTGAAGCACAACTACCACTATTCTACTTCCTTCTACAGTGGGCAAACAGATTTCTTAGCAGGAATTCTTAAAGGGTTGAAGGAAAAAAACCCCTTTCTACTGTAACTGCTGCTCACCTGAATGACATGCAAAAGAAGCTTTACAGAAAGTCATCTTTAAGTTACACAGATAAAATAGTTCACTTTTTAACTGCATTTTTGCTATCCCATGTTTAATACATTTAGGAATTCAGTTTCTCACAGCAGCATTTAAAAGCTAATCAAGAAAGAACCACTATTACATATGGCCCTGTACTGACAGGCATGCAGCATGGAAGATACAGTCTGAGTCCCTGAAAGGTTAGCAGAGTCAAGAAAGCAGCTGCAAGGAACATGAGGAGGGGAAGAGTGGATGTGAAGAGAGAAAACACCACAAGACTGATGAAGCCCACAGCAGGAAACATTTCATAAGTTTGATTTGTTTAGGGTAGAGTAAGATGAAAGAAAGAGCTGCCAGATGGACATGGCAGAACTGGAGAAAACCACTAGTAAAGAGAGAGCTGCTGAGACATCTGTTCAAATGACAACCTCCCTGCCTACTGATACTGCAGCTTCTCTCACCTAGTGAGTCTCTGGCTTCATCCCCTCAGTTTTTCATGAAGGCACTTCAAGTAGGAGTGGAGTAAAGAGAATAATCTTGATGGGTTCTCAGTGGGGTCTGGAGAACACCCTAAAAAGTTTCTGGGGTCTGGAGAACATCCTAAAAAGTTTCTGGGGTTAATGAAGTTTGAGGGATGAGACTGTGACCTGAATAAAAGACATCTCACATTAGATTGTACAAACCTTATTCACACACCCCCACAGCTTTTTATATAAGAGTGTGCATCAGCCTTCAAAAAAGTGAGACTATGCAGAAGAAGAGTTATTTGGCAAAAAATAAGTAGCTGTATCTCCAAAGCAGATTAAGTTAAACAGACAAACCCCAGTATATTTACCTTTGTCCAGAAAGATTTGCTTGAATACAATGCAGACAGATAGGAGGCCAAGCATAAGTTTAGCTCAGCTAGTAACAGCAACACAAGTAGGCCACAATTACCTTGACCAAATGACTGCTATGCTTCTTCCCACATGGGTTTTCTTTATGCACATGAGATGTGAAGTTGGTAAGGTTTTGCTCAAGCATTTTTCTGGTCTCAAAAAGATCAGGAAATCCACAGCTTTGCATACTCTGAAGCACTTGCTCACATTTCTTTCCAGATGCTCCTTTTTTTGTTGTTGTTTTCTTTTCACCAAATCCTCCCTAAACTGAGCATTCATGCCCATTCCCAGAACATGAGCTAGGCAATGTGAAGGAGCTGCTGCTTGTCTTTCCCACTCAGCACATCCATAGCACTAAAGGGGACCAAGTAAGGTGGTGATGAGCTTAAAAGCAGCCTTGTCAAATAAGCAGTTACAAACTTAGAGCAAGTTTCTCCCAACTTGTGGCTTACCTTATGCATTCACAAGCAGGTAAGACCACAATGTCCAAGCTCCATATTAGATTTGCTCTGAGGAGAAAAGTTCCAGGAAGAAACACACTGTTCCTCCATACTTGTGATGAAAGGAAGTGTTTTCATCTGTGACTACACTGGAGCCTGTGGTCTGTGAACAGAGGGTGCATTTCAGGCCTTAGGGACTAACATTTTAGCCTTTCTATACATGCCCTGCACTGTAACACACCATGCATGGGAGCAGCAGTACTCCTGTAATCTGCCATGCCAGAGATCACACTGACACTGCCTAGGATCCCATTCCAGGAACCAATCCTCCTTCCACAGAAATATTAGTAAGTGCTTTTAAGGACTGAATTACTTGAGGACTGTGTTTCCTATTCCATGTCCTCAGATTTATATTGCTCACACGTGTCTTCATTCACATCAATCCCCAAATGCAAAATACAGCAGACAAACCCAAATGATGAAATCACCCACCCAGCTGCTTTTTTATATGGCAGCCAATTCCCATTCCCAATGAATTCTGCATAACTGCTGTTTTCATGGCCTCATCAGCAGGAAACACCTCCTGCAGCCCTGGGATTTTAAAGCCCAGCAGAGAACTAGCAGCTTCTACTGGAGCTGCAGTATTTATCTAAAAAAAAAAGAATAAAAATCATAATTAGGTCCTTTATTATGTTAAAGCTTGATCTGTCCTTTACCACAGCAGTTAGCAGCTTCAAGTTACTTAAAGCAAAACTGAAGCAGCTCAGGGTGAGAATAATTCTTCAATTAGCCTGAATAGGTCTTGGATGAAGGGGAGGTTCCCACGATTCTACCCTCACATGCAGTGTACCAAGCTTAATTCTGAGACCACATAAAGGTAGCTGTTTCTAGTGCCAGAGGGAGGTGTGGGAAGCCAACTAGAGGAGACTCAACTTCAAACTACACATTCTAAGGGCAACCCAAACCTTTCCCTTCCCTCTCAGACAATTCACTACCTAGGAGTAATTTACAGGTTATTAACTGGCCCGTTAATTGCCTGAGTTTCCTAGGTACTCTTGTAGTTAAGTAAAACAAAACCCCAAAACCTCCTTTCAACTTGTAGTCTGGGGAAACTGGAGGAGAAATACACAAAAGCTGAGAACAACCTTCAAGAACCTTGTCTTTATTTACAGGAGGTCTGAATGTTTCTGTGCCATAACTTCCACCTTCATTGAGAACAGCTCTATTTTAACCAGTGAGGATATTCTTTATTGACTCAAGCTCAAGGTCATTTCACCTCCTTTGAAGATTTAAGTAACATCAATTGAGAAGACAACTCTAATGAAACTTCATCATAATATTGCAATTGAAACACACATGAAATTCAACTGTTGCCTACACTTGGTTCTTCAGCTCTAGTTAGCCCATCTCCAGTTCTCTGCTCTTATTTTCCATGTTTTTGTGTGAGAATCTTCAAGCTGAGATTTACAGATATAATTTACAAGTCAAAAAACCAAGCCAAAACAAAAACCAACCCCACCCCACCACTGTTATATTTTACTGGAACATAGATATCTTTCAACTCCAGTCAAACACACAGAAACTTAGGTACTTTCAGACAACCTTCTGAGGCACTTGATGTATATTTTTACTCCTTTATGCAGCCCAACGCAGCAGAAGACTCAGTTGCCTCATCCATTGTAAAAAAGCTGATACAAAATCCTAATAAACATTTATGCCAGCTGACAACAACAAGATTTAAGAACAGGCACACTGCAAAAATGATTTCAACTGTAGTTCAGTAGAACAAACACCATGACAGCAAGAGAATTTAGTAACTTTCTTTCAAGGAGCTGAGCATTAAATGTTGTAATTCTTTGGAGAGCACTTGAGAAAGGACAAGTCAGTTGAAAAATGGCACTGACCTTTACAGCCAAGAACTAACACATTCCTGTGTTTGGCAAGGGATATGCTCTCCCCTCAAGAACTACTGGAATGGCTTTGCATCTCTGCAAACCACTTAAGGCTGACACCTTCTTTATTGTCATGTACTGCACACTGTAGGAAAATGAGTCGTGAAACAGTTCACAGCCCTTGCATCAAATTGTGTCAAAACCCTACTGAATAAACAGATCCAAAATGTAGTCATGTAGCATAAAGTAATGACAACAGTATGTTCACTGAGAAACAGAAAGCACTATTATCAACAGGGCAATTCTGACACCTGTTCCCATCAAGTTAAAACTTTTTTCAAGACTATAGCCTAGAGAAGTGGTCTCCAAAGTGAGATGCATGCACCTGAGGGGGTTTGCAAGACAACCCCTTTGGGTGCAAGAAGAAAGTATTTTTTGTACAATTAGTAAACAATTTTAAATCATTTTAAAATAGTGTTTATTTCATCTTTATCTCAGACTCTTTCAAGTTCTACTCTTGTGTATGTACATCATATATTAGGACAGCAGTGCATATATAAATTATAAATAAATATACATATATTGGGTGCACACAAACTTTTTACTGATGGGGCATGCAATCCTAAAAAGTTTGGAGACCACTGGCCTCAAGGATGCCTTATGACACTACAGCTGCTAGCCCAATTGCATAGCCTGCTGCTGAATGGATTTTTTAATGTCTATGTGAAATACTCCATATTTTCAAGATGCCTACTGAGATTTCACCCCCCCCTGAGGCACACTGATGTAATGGACATTTTAGAAGGATTAGGCTTGGCCAACAAAGCACTGTTGACAGAGTATCCTTTGGTGGAACTACACCAAAGCAAAACTTCACAGGAGGTCCATGTGAAATCACCATTAAAACATACACAACCTCTAAATCAGATCAGAGCCATCCTGTCCTTTTTGCAGATGGTAGTCTCATTGTCTTGCACCATCCCTTCTTCACCACCCCCTTCCCCTCCTTCCTGCAAGCCAGCAGCACATTAAACCACCCGACCTCTGCGTGCCGCTCGCCACAGGGGCTGGTCTCTGTCAGCATGGCAAAGGGTCCCCAGGTTCTCTGCTCTGGGCCCAGCGGTGTCACTCACAGGGATGGGGACTGTGCCTCACTTGAGCTAGCACCTGAAGAGCAGGGCTGGTTGTGATGCTTCAGACTCCTCTTGTGGCCCCTCCTGCAGAAACATGCTGAGGGAGCATCCCAGGGTAGCTGCCTCTGGCCACCCACAGATGCAGATGATGGTGAAGGTCCCAAATGGCCACTCAGCAAGGAGTTCACAGGCAACAGCTGCTCTTCCCACTTAGTGTCTGGGGAAGCCAGCCAGCAAGCATCCCAGCATTTCAGTGCATGTGGTAGCATGCTGTTTAGCAAGGGCAGATGCAGGTTGTGCATTTGGACTTGCTTTTTCCAGCACTTTTACAACTGATGCCTAAAAATATTACCCAAACTGGAAAAAAAACCAAAAAGGAACAAGAAACATGTATCATGAATGCACAGCCCTGCTTAGAATCCAGAGCTAGAAAATATGCTTGTTTTAAATAAGCAAGCAGCATATTGTATTTTAAGAAGTCCATCTCTGCTTCACTGTGGCTAGTTTCAAGTTTGTTTTCTCTTTGATCTGGAAACAAAAGCAGGATTCAGAGTGAATGGGTGGATGTGTGAGCATTAAAAAAAATTAAGAAGCATGTGTGGCAAGCCAATGTTACACTGCACATCTCAGCCAGAGCTCAAACAGGCCAAGTCACTTTAACCCACCTACTGAAAGAGGAACACTCTCTAGTTCTTAAGTCCATGCAGAACATAGCCAAACAACATCTCACAATCTTCAGTTCTCAACTTTCACATCTGACTTGACACCTCTGTGCTTCAAGAGCTTATTACTCACAGCTATGAATTCAGAATAAGGTAGACCTATGATGACTGGCTATAGGGAACATGAAAGCTTTTAAGATCATCTATTCTGATGCCTTGTTCAGATCACAGATCATTTGCTCACCCACTAAAAAAATCCAGTGATTTACATCTGATTACTGCCTCCTGAGGATATCAAGTGCTACAACCCATGACACCCACAGGAAGCTGTGAACCAAGGAATTGCCCTTGTGTTAGCGACTGAGCACGTTTCTCTGGACCACAAGTCTTCCCAGCTTCCAGTCTCCATCACTTCCTACTTCTTATGCCTCACCCCCCTAAATCAGAGACCAACACCAACCACCCAAAACTGAGCAGTCAACCTTTGTTGTTGTCTCATAGCTGAGCATTCCCTTCATTTACACTTTAATCTTTGAGCCTTTAAAACAGAACTGGCAAGGTGTCAAGATGGGAAGACCAGCAGAAGAGCAAAACTCTAGGAAGGGACTAGAAAGGACCTCTGGTTTATCTAGTCTAGCTGCCTCCTATTCAGACACAACTTTGCATTTAATTTCTTTCATAGATATAGTTGGCTCTTTCTTCAAAGCAGCTCTCTGCCTGGAAGGCTGTTCCAGAATTAGTGCCAGTAATTAAGAACTTTGTTTCTAATCTAAATCTTATTTACAGAAAGTTTATACCCACTTGCTTTTATTCTAACACTCCTTTAGGTCTCAGTGCTTCTGCCCTTTGCCTGTCATTTGGACAAAACCAGTAATATTCTGACTCCATAAACAACCTTGCTGCTACAGAGGCAAAACAAAAAAGGCTTACCCATGAAATTAAACTTCCACAGCATACAGAAAAGAAAATATTTAACCTTCTAGAGTGGGGAACAAGAGGTGGGGGGAAAGGAAGGAAAAGGAGCTAGTCAGGTCTGATTTCTTTAGTTATTCAAAGAAGAAACCTCTTCATCCTGGATAATAAGATTGTAGATACTGCAATGACTTGTTACAGGGGTGACATTCACAGCAATCCACTGTAATGCTCCACATGAAAACAAGGTGCAAAATCAACTGCATAGAAGAAAGTTAATACAACTCCACTGAGCATTAAAACAAAGACCAAAACACAATCTGTCTCCTTCAAAGGAAATATGATTTTTAAAAGCCCTAAGATCCTTGAGTTTGGTACAGCAGTGTATCCCTCACGAAAGGAAACAACAGAAATCCCCTAAGCTTCAGAAACAGTATTATATATTTTCTGTCTTTTTGCTGATTCAACTTAGATAGAAAACAAATGAAGAATGCAGCCAAAAAGATCAAAACACAAACCATCCAGCATTCATTCACAGGCAACAGAAATCCAAGTACCACACCGTATGTACATTGTTCTTTCCTGGCCAGAGAGGAGCATGCAACACCATCACTGTAAGCAACAAAAGAGGGGTACAATTTTGAGCACAAAATACTTCTCCACTTTCACTAGTTTACTGAAACCTTCCAAGTTAGGTATGAATTGGCCTATGATGGTTGCCAGGTCAGCAAGTAGACTTCCAGATAGATATTCTGACTTGAAAAATCTATTTGTATGTCCCAAAGTTAACTGTGCTGACAGAAATGAACCAGGGGAAAGAGAAGTTAGTTTCAGTTTGAGACATACCGTTACTTTATGCCTACAGAGAGCCAACCTGATTGGCATTACTCTTGGATAAGATTTCCACACTTAACACTTCATTTAGAACAGGCAAACAAGGATGCAGAAAGCCTTCTAAAGAGGTCAAGAAAGAAATACATCAGAATAAGTACACAAAACTCATACTGCACACTATGTTTAGGTAGGCTACATAGTTTGTGTTTTTCCTGTGAGAAGATGAAAGCAAAACAGACCTTTACAAAATTATGATTTCACAGAGAGTAAAAACACTTGCCCCTGCTTTTACTTCCTGGTGTTTTAAAATGATCAGTAAATTGATACAGACAAAATACTCCCACTGTAATGCAAACAGTAGACAGCTTTTTAGTGTATCCTCAATTTGGGAGAGAAAAGCCAAATTAACCTGTCATACAAAACATCTTAAAACCAGAGCTAACTGGCAGGGAAGCCTAAAAGGAAATAAAAACTCCTCTTAGACTGAAAGTTACAAAATTTCAAGGTGAAGTGAGCTTTCAGGAAAACCTCATCCAAGGACAACAAAATGAGAATGTTCCTCACACTAGGCTCATAACATTCCACATTTCCACAGCTGAACCTCTGGTTCGGAGACCTACAACTGAGATAGCAGTGAAACAGCAATTAAAGTCAGCTGCTCTAGCTTTCTTGGGCAGTAACACAGGAACTTACAGCAGAGCAAATAGTACAGTTTTAGGGATAATAGAAAAATAGCTTGCAAGCTAAGTTACCTTTCAGACTAAACTCTGTATATTTCATATGTATATATCATATGAACAAGGTTTCATTTTCTCAACTTACTTAATGCTTTTAAAGGCATTTTCTAAGAAATCTGTTTATTTTGTACAGTTAAACTAATACCTCCCAGGTTTGCATGCTTTAAGGATGCACTCTGTCACCTAGTAGAATATAAAACCACAGTAAAACAGTGCAGAATTCTGTAAAAATACTTTAAATAAATTTACACTTCACTATAAGATTATTCAAGTTAAGAAATAATCACCAGCTTCAACAGTCTAGCTCCTTTGCTTCTCCTACCCTCATTGCACATCAAAACCAAAGTTGCTATTTCTGCCAAGACTAAAAGAGTGGATCCTCAACCTCTGCTGGCCCAACCAGCAAGCAAACACTGCTTCAGAGACAACTTTATTTTGGTCTTCTGCAGACATTTAAAACCTGAACTCACCATAATCTCTCACTACAAGCAAAATCCAAAAGAAGCAGTAGAGATCCTCAGCAAGGATCAATACAAGCAGCCTTACTGTGATTTCACAAACATACCTTGCTAGTCATGACCAGCTTTATCTCAGCAAGAAGGGGACAAAAGTTGTAGGTACTAGGTATGCATTTCTTCTTAATAGCAAAATAATGAGTACCACACTTAACTGCATTTCAAACTACCAGATTTGTACTTCTGGAAACCTACCAGCTTTCTCTAAGAGTACTGTTTTCTAATACTGACACACACACAAAAATAATCAACACCTACTTTCACATCCTTCCCCTTTTCTTCAGCCTCAAAAAGTTTAAGTCACAGTACTGCAAGGCACATACAGAATCCCTTCCTTTCCAATACACATCAGATATATTCCCTGAAATAATTTAAAAATCCTCAAAACAATTAGAAATGCTACAAATTTCTATTTAAAAAACACTGTTCCTACAGAACATGCACTTGTTTTTTTGGAAAACAACTTAGCAAATAGGTAGAAATGATTTTTTCTTCTTTACATTTACATTGGATATATATGGAATCATTTTTAATCTGGAAAGTACTGGATCATCTCACATTGAAGTTATTGCCTTCATTATGAATTGCATCCTCTCTGGAAACCCCATCCAGGTAGTGGATTGGAAAGCAAGGTAATGGTGAGAGACTTTGTATGCAGTTGAGCCCTCCTGAAAGGATTTCCACATCAAGCAGTATTGTCAAGAGTAAAAAAGGAACTTTCTTCAGTCAGTAGATGAGGATAATAGAAACTGATGGAAGTGCATTTGTTCAATTTAAAGCAGTGTCACTAGCAACTATGTAAAAATCTCCATTTTCTGGCTTTTGGGCAAGCATCTCTTACTATAGAAACAACTGAAGTTTTAAGAGGTAGTTGTTTTTGTTTTTTTTTTCCATTATGCACTTATTTATTTCAAATAAAACATGACCAAAAAACTCCCAACATTTGCTTCTGGACAAGGATCAAGTCTCAAAACTTGGTACAATAGCTAATCAAGTTCAATCTTTGAATTGTCCTCAGCAGTACTGGGCTGCTTTGGAACCAGTGGATTCCAGGTTGTCTTCATAGTCAAAAGACTAATCTACCAATAGTACTGAACCCACCCCCTCCTCCTCCACCTGTGGGTCCACAACTTCCTGGGGGGTCATTGTCATCGAATCCATTGGGTCGGAAAGAGCAAGAGGCTGAAGCAGCTTGAAGTGCTTGTGTTCGAGCACTAAGCTCTTGCTCCTGAAATGAAAGAATAAAGACAATTTATAAACCCAAACCAAAAGCCCAAGCTCTCAAAGCAGCTTATTTCTAGTCCATTTTGAAACCACTTTCAAAGCAACATGACTAAATGCTGGACTCCTAAGTCTGAAGGGTTTTGTTGAACATCCACAGCCACTATGAGCTCTACGGTTTTGTTGAACATCAGGGAGCATATGTGAATCATAATTAAAGGCATCTAAGTTGATGCTAAAATCATGCTTTATATAGCAACATGAGATGTTACTAAAGAAACCAGACTGCTGATCAAAAGCTAACAAAACATTAGTTTTTAATGTATGTTTCACATCAATTTTCATCCTAGCAATTTGAAGATGCCCTTGTTCTTGGCTGCCAAGTAGAAAGGCAAGACCATTAAAACACTGAATTATTTAAAAGACTCTTTTTTTTATTCCACTCAATCAACTGCATAGCATAACAACATTCTCAGATAAAAGGCTTTTGCCTCTTGGACAACCTATTTAGTTTCCATTCAGTGTAGCTTTTTAACTTTCAAGTGGTAACTCTGTTTGAACATTAGTGAAGTCTCTGGAACTCTCAAACTCTCCATAAAAATCAGTCAGTTGCTGGAAGAAGTACCTGCAGAAGTAGCAGGAACAAGAAAGCACTGCCTCCTGCCAGCTGCTTTTTCACCTCAATGCCCCTGTGGCTTCTTAGACATTTAAGAAGGGGATGAGCATGAGCTTTTCCCTCATTAGAGATATTACAGCTATTTTGTCTCTGGCCAACTAGTTTCATAAATCTTGCAGCCATTTCTTGTCTTTAGTATCCCTTTGTCAGATTGGCCAAGAGCTTCAAAACCAGACAGAAGGCAGGTGTTGGGCTCTGCAAGACTGACAAGACAAAGACAGCAGAGCTGTAAAAGCTCCATTTCTTCAGGAAACAAAAGTATTCAGGAGCTAAGGCTCATACTGATAGCCTCCTTCACAAGACAATGTCACTGCACACCTCCCTAAAGGCAATGAGAGGACATTTTTAGGGGGTTTTAGTAATTACATGGGTCACCTTGAAGTGTTCCTTTTCTCCTTCACCTCCTGGTGAAAGCAAGTAACAGAGCCAAGAACCTGCAAGACTGTTTGTATTATACTATGAAAGCACTAACCAGTCTTGTCCATGTACTTTCACAGGTTCCAAAAATAGTACTTGTGGGTTTCAATTACTCTGCCCTCTTAGAAAAACACAGCCCAGGTTTGAAACTATTTTACACTGCTGAGGGCTGAAATGCATACTCATTCCCAAAATTATATAAAAGATACTTGGGGGACATTGTCTACCCAGACACATTGGCTGCTTTCCTGAAAGAGTATTATGTTATCTCCAGCCATATGTCAATTCTTATGGATCTGCTAATTACAAAACACATCAAAACCTAAGGAAGTTTACTAGTATTAACAAGGAAATATGAAGAACTCACTTCTAGTACCAGAAAACAACAGAAAATTCAGATTAAAATAACAGGCCTTCTACAAATAGTCTAGTTAGCTGAAAACTAACTTAGAACAGAATTCCTTCTCAAAAGCCAACAGTGGGAGCCTTGCTACACTGCACCTGGGCTGGTTTGTCTTCTTTTGGTAAAGTACCTCAGAAAAATGTTTAACACAGCACAGTACACCAAAAATGGAGCTTTCCTTACCAGCTCCTCCACTTTTCATCCCTCCAGATAACTGTTTTCCAGCAACTCTGGTAACTCTTAAACCCCAGCAGCTGAGTATTAGCTAACAAACTTCTACAAAATACTAAAAGCATCAACAATTGATTTGCAGATTATGCTCTATTAAATACAAATATTTAGATTGTAGACAGAAAGAACAGCACAGTCTTACAGCTATGATTTTTTTGCCAAATCTAGGTGGAAAGAGGATTGAATTTGCCTTACTACAGTTACTGCATAGCCTGAGGTTTTGGTATAGCTATGCAGCACAATTACTTGATACGTCTTCTATTCAGTGCCTTCCCAATACCATTAGCAACAGCATGATTCTTTTACTGTCAGTAGGATACCTTCCAGAGGGGAGACAAGCTGAGAGGAAAAGCACCACTAAGAGCAACATCCTCACACTGCCTTGCACATGACTCCTGTGTAAGGGGTGGGTGGCTCTCCAGCTCTGGAGACAGGCAGCAAGCTCAGTACAGAGTGGAAATGAGCTGCAAACACTGCTTTTGTCAACCACTTAGAAATACTGTTCAGAAGCAGCCAGGAGGATGAACTTCAGTCCTCATCTTAGCTTCATTACTACTGTGTACAAAACATTTCTATAGCAGATGGAATATCTCCTACATATGCAGAAACAGGGAGCAGAGATCAAATGATCTACTATTGAGGGCTCTTGACATAGCATTAGGATTATAAAGCACACACTGTGTGTCTTTAAAGCTAAAGGTGAAATTATTTAGCAGTTGAAGACTTGTCATTTTTATCACAGTCTACAGCTTCCTCATGAGGGGAAGCAGAGGGCCAGGAGCTGATCTCCTTTCTCTGGTGAGCAGTGACAGGAAAGGGTAAGGTTAGCTATTAGGAAAAGGTTCTGCACCCAGAAAGTGGTCAGGCACTGGAACAGGCTCCCCAGAGTCCCTTCCCACCCAGGATGGTACAAATTCTGTGACTTCCATTCAGTAATTTGTGCTAACTAAGCACATAAGCATGGATTGACTTAATTCAGACTGATCCACATGGTTCTACTCTAGCAAACACACTGGCATTTTTGCAAGAACTTCCCTTGCTTCTAGAAACATTGAATGTTTTCAGGCTGATTTTATTTATACCAACAAATACTAAATCAGGTCAGGAAAACTGGATAGTCAGTACAGTTCTCTGGACTGACAATAATGCAGAGGATCCCTCCTTGCTCTCCCTCTTATTCCCAGAATGGGATTTTTAATTTAACTGGAGTGGGAGCTACCCATATCACAGGTTTTTGTTATCTGAAGTGAAAACATTTTAGTTTACCATGTGGTAGACTTAAGCAATAGCAAAACATAAGTAGTAAGCTAGAGATTTTTTGGAATATTTCTTTCAATAAATAAAGGCTTTCTCAGGACAGAGAAGGATATTCTTAACTTAGCAGGAAAATACTAGTTTAGAACTCTGAACAACAAACATGGCTTCTCAAAAATACAATAACTTAATTCAGTGAATCACAGGGTTAGGATTAATTTGAGAAAAACAGGAACTGAGCATTCTAATCAGCCTCATCACATTGATTTTTCACTGATTCTAGGCATACAGAAGTATTCAAAAAGCTTAAAATAACTTCTTAGCATATTCCAGAAATTGCACCAAAATGGTCTTGAAAATGTTAATTCAGAGAAACTTATTTAAATAACTTCATTATTTAACCAATTATTTTCTCAATATCCTGATAATATTGCTTGCTTTATAAGGGGATAGCATTTCTTCACATCTAAAAAAATACTTTATTACACATACTCAAGTAAACATCATTAAACCAAAGTTAATTACATAAATGACTTCTTTTTATTCACTGGAACACCTCTCCTATGAGGACAGGCTGAGAGAGTTGGGGTTGTTCAGCCTAGAGAGGGCTCTGGGGAGATCTTACTGAGGCCTTGCAATACTTAAAGGGGCTATAAGAAAGGTAGTGACAGTCTTTTTTTAGCAGGGTCTGTTGTAACAGGACAAGGGGTAATGGTTTTAAACTAAAAGAGGGATATTTAGACTGCATATAAGGAAGAACTTTTTTTACACTGAGGGTAGTGAAACACTGGCCCAGGCTGCCCAGAATGGTGCTAGATGCCCCATCCCTGGAAACATTTCATGTCAGATGGGACAGACCTCTGAGCAACCTGATCTAGTTGAAGAAGTCCCTGCTTGCTTCAAGGGCTTTGGACTAGATGACCTTTAGAGGTCCCTTCCAACTCAAATTATTCTATGATTGCATGATCTGAGACAGCTGATAAAGAAGTCATGTTTTGTGCTATCCTGTAAAGTCAAGGGGAGAGGTAACATAGAAACACAGATGGTTAGGACACAAATGGTTAAACCATATGGTGTGAAAACATCAGCAGAGTTGCAATTTGAACTTGTTCTCTTGTTTATGCTTGTAAAATACCTGCAGCTATTGGAACAGATTTTCCACACTGAGACTTAGCTGTTCTTTTCTAGTTGGAATTTACATAGCTTTTCTAATTTGAGTAGTAGGCCTAGAACCCTTTAGGTACAGCTTAACCCAAAGAGCAGACAGTAAAACACACTTTTACTGTTACAGTGCCCAAACACAGTAGCAATGCTCAGAGCAAACCCTAGCAAAAGGCAGAGAGCAGTGGTTTTCTTTGTAACAGCAATCAAAGAGGTGACTACAGGTAGGTGAATTTCTCAGAGCACAGAGAATGTGTGCCTGGCACTGCTGGTCCCACAGAGGGAGGCAGAGTAGGGAGCAACACCACCACAATCCAGTTACTAGTATTTTTAGTGGTTCTAGCATTTGGGTAAGCACAGCAGTATAAATAAAACTTCACTCCAAATGAAAATGCACTAGTAGGAACCCCACTAAGGAGTTTTTAGGTATACTTTAGATGCTCTTGCAATTTATTAGAAGCAATGAAAACCAGAACTGTTTGAAAAGCCCCTCCTGCATAGACTTTCCAAGTGGTTAAACAATCTAGGAGAACATCTCCACTAAACACTGAAGAGTTTAAGCCATTTTCCTTAATGATTCCCCTCTACTGATGGCAACTTTACTATGAAACCTGTCTAGCAACGTCAAGAGGGAAGTGAGATTGGTGATTTCTAAGGTCAACATAGCAGAACATTCGAGAGCTAACCTCTTCTTCCTTTCAGACTCTCTGGTGAGTTTTAAGGAGACCACTCTTCATACACAATTTCCTCCTTACCTGCAAGTACAGCTTGTTGTCTTTTGTAATTGCATCCATGAGGTCTTTTTGTAGAGGAGGGTCTCCATTTACCCAGAGACCATGTGCTGAAGTGGTGTTGAAGCCACAGGTGCTGTTTTGTTTTTTGTAAAACAGAACATAAGCAGTGTCCTTTGGAAACCTACTGGTAATTTTCTGCACTGACTGAAATGAGGTAAAAGTCACTCTGCTGTCATTGAACAGAAACCATTCCCTTGGCATCTCAGCTTCCAGCTCATTTTCTACAACAGTACAAGAACTCTCCTCTGACAACAACTTGTCCTGAGGAGAAACTAAAGAAAGAGCTGTAGACTGGTGGCAGAGTCCTGAAGGCCTTGAGCCAGTAAGGTTTCTAGCGTAGGAGTAATAATGTCCGCTTTCCGAGGATACACCGGAGTGCACCACCACAGAGCTCAACATGTAGGGCACCAGTTGTGGGCAGCTCACCTCATCAGCACCTGAGGGCTTCAGTTTTTTAGCCAGATTTTCTCCACTATCAGAAATCTCTACCCCATCTGACCAAGCTCCTGAAACTACAGCTAAAGGGGATGCTGCTCTTTTGACAGGCAGCTCCAAAAGCAGCGGCAGAGACACATTGTCCAAGATCTTGCGCCTCACGTGACACTTTGGATCATAGGAAAATCTCAGAAGAGTGAGAATGAGGTATTCAGGTTCCTCAATGATTTGCATAGTTTTCTCAGCATTCTGGAGAGAGGCACACTTTTCACAATAATACTTATTGTCTCCACTGAGGATCTCAGGTGCCAGAAAATAATTCAGCAAGTCTGTAACTGACAGGGTGTTTTTACCTACTAGCCTCTGAGACATATCCCCATCATCCTGAACTTCGTTGAGTTCAGAATTTGTGGTATTCTCAGAGTTTGGCTCAGTAGAAAAATCTTTTATGGTTCCTTCATTCATCACTGTGTCACATCCACCATTCACTTCCAAATTAGAGAGAGGCTTTTCTCCAGCAGGACTAGTTGCTGGAGTGTTAGTTTGCACCACGTAGTTATCTTTCCCTTTGGAACATTCCGGACATTTTGGACCAACGTTCTCCAAGGAAGTTGGAGGACAGAAAGCCAGAGAGAGGTCTGTGAAAGCTTCTTCCTTTTGAGACATACTTTTGCAGTTCAAACAGCATATAGTAGTCTTCAGTTTTCCTCCAAACATCTTCTCTATCAGAGTTCTTTCTTCACTACCCATACAAGGTGCTTCAGCAAATACCTGTGCTTTTTGGACAGGTTCTTGGGGCTGGGACTCTTCACTCATTATGCTTTCAGAAGTCTTTGCTGAAGACAGTGCTTTCAAAGTTCTCTCTTCTTCATGCAGCCTAAAGACAAAAAAACAAATCAAAGTAGCTGTACTATTCTCCAAACAAACACTGCTGCACTATTTCAGACTTTTTACCAGTTATGCTCAAAAATACAGATGATTAAGTGGCAAGCAAGTTGAGCCACACAGGTCACTACTATCTTAAACAGAGTCTGAGAAGCACAAATGCATTTAATGTGAGTTTCCTTACATGTAACAGAATACATACTGAGAGAACTGGTTAGTATTAAAAATCCTAACAAACACCATTTGTGTTATTTACCATTGCATTATCTTAATAAATCAGATCTCCAGCTGACTGGTTCTGTATGTCAGATCTTGTAAAAGAACAAGCAGCTATTCATCTAGTGCCAGACTATTTCCAAAGCAAAAAGGTCAAGGTTTTGTAGCCAAGAAAGTTAAGAAACTACAGCAAGAAAAACCAAAACAAGAAACCCAAGACAAAGGAGAAAAAAAAAAACCCCAACACTGTTTCATTACTAAGATAAACTTCTCCAAAGTGGAATGTGTTATAAAGCAGCAATATTACTTCAGCCACATCTCAGCAAGCCAAAAATTAAAGAGGGATACTAATAAATTTAGGTATTTTGGCTTGGGTTTTTTCTGTGCCACAGTTAAATTTGCTTGTTTGTTAAGCTGGCTATTAATGCTTGTCCATCTCTGACCTATATGAAATATATCTGTCTCCACCAACATGAAATTCCAGATGCACAACTCAACTGCTTGCAGCAACCCCATTCATTTCACAATATGAGCAAGACTAACATAAGCCTCACATTTACATTTGTACAGAAAAATAGAACATTACTACCACTAGAACCTGCTTTAAATGATAAGAATACAAGATGGTATCCTGACTTCACCACAGATTAAACCCGTGAAGAAAAGCATTTCATAGACCATACAGCAAACCACAGACAGCCAGGAATGAGGCCCCAAATTCCTGGTCCCCACTCATGCAGGACTGCTAAGAGTTCACCACTCTGTGAGAAGTCTGTAGTTTCATTCCCATCAATGGCACAAGAACTGTACCTGTCTAGCAGGAATCTGAGATATTCTGAGCAATCCTGCTGGGATCGAGGGGTGAACCACGGTGGTCTGGAAGCCTCAAAGAAAATTCTAGGAGCATATGCCTCCCTCTGTTTGTGTAAGAGAGGGACAGACAAGGTTACATGACATCCACTTTAAAAGTTGGTTATATTACTTTGCTATTGACTGCTGAACTTTGGACTACATTATTCCAAAGGAAGCATACGAAGCACACAGAAGACAAACATTTAAATCACTTCATCATAGGAAGAGAGTCATTCATTTTGCAGTAATCACCTCTAGCACAAAGATAAAAGTAGTGGATCCTGCAGGCAAATATTAAATGCATCAACAAGATGTTGTGTCTAATAGCAGTTACTCCCCTGGCTGGCAAGATTGAAAATGTTTTCTTTCTTCAGAAGAACACCAGTATTTCCTAAGTACCAATTTATTTTTAAGGCAATCCAGCCCCAACCCCTTCACAGCAAGTTTATTGTTAACCAAAGAGAACAAAAGTGTCTTATGTTTTCCTAGTGCTAGCAAAATATTCTGCACTTTTAACAGTGTTTACTTTAGACTCTGAACTGCAATAAACTTGAGTGTAAAGATCACTGCAGAAAGTCATGTTAGTCATCTAGTTTACTTCAGAAAGTTACATAAGGTCAAGCTTGTGTATCAAGTCAGGTCTTACTTGGATTTTTGCATTTTGCCTTCTCCAAGAAAACCTGGTTCTACTCATTTCAAAACACAACATTCCATTTATGAATTAGATCTCTCCAAGTCCATCCACACCATCTGAACGTTGGGAGGCAGATTCAGTCCCCTATAAATCTAACATATTGGTATTTTTAATATACACAAGAGGACTCCTGTGGCATCATGTTTGTTCCTAAATTTTGGTATATAGATCTAGGCTTAAACAGCAGATAAAAAACTGACATACCTGGGTATGGGCCAAAAATGCAAACAGATGCTGTAATTTTCTCATTAGTGAATTACACCCATTCAGATTCAGAGATAAAACATGTCTTCTAAAACTGGGGGAAGGAAGGGAAAGAGAGATATTAGTTTCTTTGCTAGATTTCTAACAACAGAGTTAACACTCCAGCTTGTAGAATTTACTTCAGTTTGAAATAAAGCTAAACATGTAACACTGCCCTTCAGTACCTGGATTCTGCTCTAGTGCAGATGCAGAACCACTGTACAGTAGGAACTAACACTGCAAATCCCTGTTTCTTTGATCATTTAAATATCTGAGAATGGGCTTTAGATAGACAAAGGTTTTTTTCAGTAGCTTCCAGACTAACAAAAGCATCCCCATAAGCTTTTACAGTGTTGAAGGGAGCAAGAACAATGAGGAAAAAAGCACAGAGTCTTTTAGACACTGGACAGAAGAATCAGGAATTTTTAGTGGTTAAAACTAGAACTGGATTTTAACAAAGCAATTGGTAACCGAGCGTCAAGAAGCCCACTCAGCTCTAGCAAGCCCAGGACATGATGATATTCAGTGAAAAGAAACAAGGCAACAAGTGCAATAGTTAATTTCCATTGAAAAGAGCTGTTAAAAAAGGACTTACTCTGTAGCCATAAAAAGTGCCTGAATAACACTGTTCATGTAGCAAGTATTTCCTAGATTAATCAGACCTGTCTTCCCAGTTTCAGATTTTCCAGAAAGTCTAGATAAACAAGATGGCAAAGAACTGGATTGAGAAGTCCAAGCACTCTGACTGAGAATGAACTTAATCTTCTCTTCAGTGGGTTTGGGCATATCCTACAAGAGAAACATTTAACACACTTAACAGGTTTTTGTATTTGCTTTTACATAGCTACTGCCACTCAGCACCCTTACATCTTCACTTGCTCCTGTATTCTCCTTCAGGGTCTTGCTATCCTCATTGCCTACAAGATGCAACCTGCCTCAAGCCCTCTTCTTCAAAGCTTTCTTTACTCAACTCTCAAACTGCAGGAATAAAAGGCTGGTGGTCACCTTGGACCTGCATATTCCCAGAATCCTCTCTGCCACTAAAAATATCATCTTGAATTTCAAGCTTTAATAGACCCTAAAGCATCCTCTCTTCTGCCAGAAACACATTTCTGCTCTGTCAAAACAAAATGTAAGAATGAAAGAATGAAGTCTAGAATACCTGGAGTTGCATTAATAGGAGTTTTTTAAGCATCAAAACACATGAACACAATATCACTGCTACAAAATAAGGCAGTAATATCTGAGTGGGCTTTTTGGTTTGTATTTTTTATCCTCAGTTTTATTTTGGTTTGAGGTGGTGTTTTCTATTATTTATTTTTTAATTTTAAGTGCATAATGAACTGAAATACTTAACTCAAAAGTTGCCTATTGCTTTGAAATAGCATAGGCCAGCATCCTTTCCTACAGAGGTAGGCAACACTGACTGCAATATTAGCATGTAGGGCTTCAAAGCTAGCCAAAGATGAACACCCTGCCAAGTGGCCCCCAGAACCTACTTCTCTTCAGTACTATCAGTACTCTGAACTTGTACTTGAAGAGCTACAGTTTCTAGCTTGGGTTGAAATGAAATGTCTACAATAAACCTCACAAAAGAATATTAACAGTTACATGAGGCTTCAAAAACTAGCTTGTACTTTTAATAAGGGATCTCATTTCAGGCTTTTCTTAAAGGCTGCTACAATCATATCAAGAACAATCAGGATAATTTCTCTAGCATATTCCAAACACAGAGCTAATATTAGACTATGTGGCTAGCTCTTCTAGCAGAAGTTCCTAAGAACTTAGATCTGTGGGATCATAACTTTCATATTTGAGACAAGAAAAAAACATTCCATCCTCTTCAGATTCCTAATGTACCTTAACAGCTTCCAGAATGGGTTCATAGAGCTCTGGAAATCCTGAATAATGATACATCATACAGTGTATCAACTCAGTGAACTGCAGCAAAAAGGCTGTACTGGAGGGTAAGCCATCACTTTTGAAGGAGTGAACCAAACTGACCACATGTGGAACGATCTGAAGAGGAAAACAAACAAACAAAGGGTGTTAATTGCACCTCTCCTTTTTCTGTTCTACAAAGCAACATAGAAAACGCAGGGGAAGACTTGAAACGGTCAAGTGCCCCAGTCCTCATCTTGGTAAGGATATTAACAGCAAACGTTCTTCTGTTGTGCCACCACTAACAGTGTAGTATCCTGTTCTCATTTCCCAGTTTTTAAACCAAACACTCTCAATTTTCCTTACACAGAAGCTAACGCTTGGGACCCGCAGGCAATGAAGCCGTCCATGCAATTTCAGTTTCCAGGTGGGAAACTGGCTCACAGCTCCACCTAGTGCGGGAGCCAGGCTCCACAAACCAAGCAGTCAGGTACTC
This sequence comes from Galbula dea, assembly GCA_013399015.1. Lineage (NCBI taxonomy): Eukaryota > Metazoa > Chordata > Aves > Piciformes > Galbulidae > Galbula > Galbula dea. The sequence continues at coordinate 978,862 of VWZX01001131.1, read as the reverse complement.
GGAGCCTAAAATAAAAGCTTCCCATAGATATGGTAATCTGAGGATTAGTTCAGATTCATCACTATTTTAAATTGGCTATAAATCAGAGATGCTTACTCCATCTCCCTCCCCTTCTTAAGCACAGTTCCTTTTATTTTTTTAAATGAAGACTTTTTTACATTCATCTTAAAACACTGAGTAAAAAGTCATTTCAGTGCAGTCCTCAAGAGCAGGGACTTGAAATCAAAATATTTTAGACACCCCTGTTGGTTTCCAAGTGATCAAAATGGATAAACTGTGAAGGAAGGGGATGGAATAATTTCCCAACACAAATTAGCTTACCAATTGTTTGGTAGTGAAGACATGAAATACAAAAACAATATGAATATCATCATTTTAGGAAAGCATATCAATTACAGAAACTAATGTACTTCAAAACACTGAAGTAAAAGAAGCATTGGAAGCAAGTGACTTCAGACTTCTATCACTACAAAACAGTTTAACAGGCATAAGGCAATTACTCTGACACTAATCAAAGGGTTTGTTATCCCTTGGAGGACTCTTGCCTAAGATCCTTGGGGACAGCTCAGAGAAACAGTGTGCCAGGCTGATCTTTAGTTAAATGTGAAAGACCTGTATTTCACCTAAACTTTAAGCTAAACACCAAGTATAAGAACAGGGAAGGCATCACACACTGCTTTAATTGGTGAACTGCATTTTGAAGAGTGGTTATTAAAACCAGTATCCTTCAGTTTGCCCATGTGTCACATAAACATGAAACAGAGCTAGCATAGCTTTCTTAAAGTGAAGTACTTCTTGGACTCACACACCTCTTCAGGGTGACTAGGTTATATAGAGCAGCTAAATGGTTATCAGTTTTGCCCAAATAGTTGTGCTTGTAAGTCTACTTGCAACCCAACTTGATCACTAAACTTCAAATCACATAAAATGTATTTGTAGAAGTATACAGACAAAGACAAAAATCTGATACCCAGATACTACTGTCAGAAATACTTACAGACCAAGAAGAACAATGCTTGTTTCCAGTTACAGATTAATTGGTTAAACCTGGATGATAGAAAATCTAGTGGTCTGTGAACCACAGGAATCTGGTTCTGAAAACTTGAAACAAAGAGGAAATCCAAGTGCACCAATTCTGTTACTCTTTACATAAATCCACTTAAGAAAATGCATCTGAATGACATTTCAGAACTGAAAACCATTTATTTTGTAACTTACCAAATGAAAAGCTTCTGGAGAATGCTGAAAACTAAGTAACATGTGGGAAAGGACAGCAAGGGCACCAGGCCTCACTAGAGGAAACCAAAGTCGATTGAAGACCTAAAAAAAAATTCCACATTTATTTCAGTAAGTCTAGAAAATTAATTTTCTGTAAAAATATAACCAGATCTACAAATCCAGAACAGTTGGAAACAAACAGAATCATTAGTTACAACTGAAAGCCAGAGATACATTTACATCATCTTTGCAGAATAGTAAGACAGTATCTGTTACAACACAAAAGCAGCTACACAACTGCACAGCTCTTACAACTTCCCTTCCCTCTCCTGCAACTTTGAATGCTCTTTTCCAACATACCAACTCAATCTTAAGCAGAGTGACATCGATGAGGATGGTAAATTTCTGGACTGCAGCCAGACCTTTCAGCAGTGCGATCACCCATGTTTCCACATGCTGAGCCAGAGGCCAGGACAACCAGTCAATCATTCTGAAAGATTAATGAAAAAAAGAAAACAAAATTCCAATGTGCTACTAATTTTCACCTCAACAAAGATTCTATATTATCCAGCCAGTTATATACTTACACAGACTCACAAGAGGTAATGCAAGAATGTTAGGCAAGCAGCAAAATAATTTTGATTCTATCTCACATCATTTAACTATAATTAATACTGATCTATTTAATACATTAAAAGTAAATACAACTCCCTCTGAAATACATAAGCATACAAAATGAAGTCTTATATATAATTACTTGTTATTTAAGATTATGAACCCTGGTTTTACAAATGCTAAGCTAACGTTTTTGTTTTGTGGCAAAACCTCACTACCGAAGGTGAAAAAGTGCCTGCACCTGGGAATGTTCCCTCCTACAACTTTTACTCCAAACCAGACCAAAACTGACTATTAAGTTCAAATGTGAAAAGGAAGTCTCTTCAACTTAGAACTACATTCCTGGAAATCAACTCAAATAGTCTCAGTTAAAAAGGTCATTTTAAATACATTGTAGTGGGTGTGATAAGGATCTTTAATTGCTATCAGCAGCCTGAGGTATTTATGCCTCAAAAGGAAGAATTTCACTACAGCTTAAACAAAGTGAAGGGTCTTTACCTCTGCCCAGAAAACAGTAAAGTATCAGCAATGGAAAACAGAGGGATTCTATCCTTCTAAATGAACAGACACTTGACACTGACACTTAAGGCAAACAGGCAGATTAACTGAAGCAATTCTAAGACACAGACCATAAGGTATGGCAGCACCACCTCAAACATGACATTTAGGCTTTGTTCCTCTGAGATTTTCCTTGACAGTATTTAGGATTTTCTTTAACTGCCCACAAGATCTTTCTTCAAGCCTGATGAGGCACCACTAATTAAGTGGAAGAAAAAACGTCTCACCACGAGGGTAGTCAGACATTGAAACGAGTGCCACGGTAAGGCCAAGGCACCTCCACCCTTGCAGAAGGCTCTTCACGCAAGCAGACAAAGCCCTGAAAAGCACTGTCTGACTTTGAAGCTGGCTCTGCTTCAAGCAGTATTGGCCAGATGACTTCCAAAGGCTACACCCACCGATTCTACACTAAATGATTCAAGGCTATGCCATGATTCTATTCTATAATTCCACAAAATCAGGAAGTTAGAAGTATATTTCTTCACAACTTTTTTGGAAAAGCTCTTCATAAAGATTAATTATTTTAAGAAGTTAAACTCTAGCACAGGACTGAACAGGATACAAGTAATGAGTCTAATGAACAGTCACTAAGTCACTATCACTACAAACAGGGAGTCAGTGATTATCAATGTAAAGAAAAACTATCAGCCCCAGTGTTGTTCTTAGAGATTACAAAAAGCTCCAAAAAGGCTGAAATTGGGGCTTCAGTCCTCAGATTTCAAACTCCAAAGAAAACAGTGGTCTTTAGCAACACCAGACATGCATTCTGGGCATGTTGTATTGCCACAACCTCCTCAAAATTTCCACAGGGTTTATAATTTGGATCTGAAAAATCCCAAATGTATCTGTCTTAGAATTACACACTGTCTGCACACCTAACATTCAAAGGTTTCTCTAAAATAAGGAATCATTAGGACAATCAAGTACAGATCTTACTGGGTTTCTTCCATGTTACTGCCCTCCCCAGTTTGTAGGCTTTAATTTTTCAGCAGTGGCACAAACACCTGAAACACTTGAAGCCTAATAACATATTTGGTTTTCTTAACTCCTTTTTGCCAAGAGCATTCTGTAGAGTCCTACATTAGAACCACTGCTCTGAGCTGCCTTTTATCTAAACTGTCTGGTAGGTGAAAATTAGAAATTTCAGCTACTAAGTGCCCTTTGCATTGCATTTACTTGGCTCCTGCTCTGTTGCAATCAATGACTTTTTAATACCAAGTCAGACATTCATGAATAAAACCAGAAGATGTTTCTGTTTATGACCATACTGAGAGAACCTTAAAGGCCTCAACAGGACCTCATATCACCCTAAAATGAGCAAGTCTACTATCTGTGTATGTGCCAGTACTTCTGATAACTCTGGACAGAAAAGAAATGATCTGTGCAACCTCAGACAGTAAAGCCTTTTGCAGAAGTATCTTCTTAGCCATGTCAAACAGACAAAACAACAACAGAAGATCCTCAAACCAGGTAATTCTTCCCCAAAATTTAACAATAGTTTACACTTTTACCAAGAGGGCAAAGGGCCTGATTGTGTCTGGAGTCTCTTACCAAATTTTCAGTTTCTCTTAAAAAGACACCTGCAAGTGTGAACAAGTATGAAGAAGTGCAAACAAGTATTATACTTAGGATACCTGAGTACAGGCAGTCCTCTGAGCCCTCTAAGTAGATCCTTAAAGTAGTCATACATCCCAGAAGAGATTCTACAATTTTCTGCTTTTCCTCACTGATGCTTCAGGTAGCTTCATGCCATATACAGCTTCAGCCAATTAAGAACAGCTCGATGCCAAAAAGCAAGCACCCTTTGTTATAAAAACCCCTGTGCCTAATATAACAATCCATTGAACAGATTCAATTAATTAGTCTTCTTATTACAGATTTACTAATCAGTGTTCAACTCTAAACAAGACTTTGCAGTGTCATGGAAGTCATCCTTAGGAAGTGAGCAACAAGGTCTCCAATTTGCAGTCATTGAAGCTCTGCTGACTCATCAGGAGACCTTGTTGTGCCTGGAGTTCTGCACCTCCTGGGAATGATGAAAGCCTGATGACAGTGTTTGTCATTTGGTTCTCCAGACATTCCAGCTGCATTATCCTCTTTACAATTACTCCTCTAAGCCCGAAGAGAGTAATTACTGCAAACGGTTGCCAGAGGTAGAAAAAGAAACTGGATACAGCATTGACATGAGAGTATCTACAAACAAAACCAGCAAGGGCTTCCTAAAAAGTTGGTTCCATGGAACAGGACTAAATGCTCTTACATTCAAGTATTACTTCAAAGAATAAACAAGTAAGATTGCACTGGCCTTTCAAGAACAAGAGGAAAACACCACACAACTAATACTGAGAGCACTTCTTTGACAGCAACAGCTCCTATTACACCCAAAGCTCAGCACTGTATTACCTCCCTAAGCAGAGGCATACTGAGAAGCCATCCTAAAGCTACAATTATAAAATCAGACTGTGCTGAAGCAGATTATACAACACAAATGTTAAACATTCACTAACATGAAAACAAATGGCCAGCACTTCACTGCCAAATTATTAGCATGTACAAACCCTTTAGAATTTCCTCGCTTTCAATTTCAGACTGGCCACAGCTTTGTTACAATCTGTTCAGTCAAGCAGATTCTTTTCAAGCCCCTAAACAATAAGTCTCACCCCAAATTAATGCTGATGCTTCTCATTCATTGTTTTCAAATGAAATATGAGTTCTCAGTTGAATGTAAACACGAGGAAAGTTTTCAACATGGAAAGAAATGAATGTGTGTATTACACCACAATCAAATGGATGCAGTCAGAAAACACAGCAGACATTCAACTCTTTGTGCTGGAAGACTTTAAACCTTATTTTTTATAATAATACAAATTTCTAACAGCCTCCTCTTTAACTACTTTGCTCAATAACAGCCTCTTCCACAGGCTGAGAAAAAATAATTTAAAAATCTTGCAGGTCTTCCTCCTTCCTCCACTGTCATCTTTCTGCATCATTATCAGTCACATATCTGAAAATACTAACCAAGACTGCAATCTGAATCACAGTGTGTTAAGAGTGCTGCTAATCTCAGTGTTTACTCATGTTTAGATTAGTGACAAGAAGCATAGTAAGCAATTGTTTTTACATCATTCCTATTCTTCTATTATTCAATGAACATCCAAGAAACCTCTGGAGACTTGAGTGAAGATGGAAACTGAGGCTGTCCCCTGTGAATCATACTAGAAAATCAATAAGGCATCTAAGCAGAAAAAACCCCTTAAAACTAAGCAACAAAACTAATTTCTAATTGTCTACTCTCTTCTGAGATCATGGGTAAGAATCATGTGAGAGAGCCACTGCTTCCTTGGAAAGCATAAAGGCTGATCTGAAAACAAGGCTCTGTTTCTTAGCTTGACCATAAACCCTGTAAAATTTCCTATTTATGTCATCTCCATTAAGGTGGGAGATGTTGTCTAAAAGGAACACAGTAGGCTGCTTCTTAGTTTCTATTTAACTCTCTCTGCTTCATCCACTCTAGCAAAGCACAAGAAAGAAGCCACATTAGCAAGGAAGGCAGCAACTAACATCCATAGCATCTACAAACATATTACTCTAACAGTATATGCTAAACTGTGTAACTTAGGATATTCTTTTTAAAGGGGTGAGGGTTTTGATGGTTTTTGAGAAGGCAAGAATAAAACCCACCTTTTCCCCATTAACAATGACATACAGTACCTGCAAAGAGCTTGAGTCATACTTGCATCTTTCACATTTGGATCTGTAGTAAGGCTCCTGATGAGTACTGTAATCATCTGTAGTGGTATGTGCTGCACAAGACTTGCCAATGCAACAGAAGGTTCAAATGAAGTATCTGCAATAGTTGAACATAACACAAGGTAAGATACTAAAAAGAAAACCACAAAGTTAAAAAAAAAAACCCTTTCTCTTCTATCCTACAACTTCACTATAGTTGTAAAGTTTTGAGAACACTTTTGAGGACACTTTACAATGTGAGCCAATACAATACTTGATGGATTTTCGAGGTCAGCAAGGACCTATTCACAATTGCATCTACATTACTCGGGTACTGAGTCCTTCCTATGATACCCAAGTTTTTTATATTCCTAATATACACTTCAGTTCTGTAGACTGAACAGTTTTAAGACTTAAATTATTCCTCTCGAGGGGGCTTTTAATAGTGAGAGTATTTGTTTTTCCTAACGAGACACCCAAAACGGCTGTAAAGGCAATATCTGCAAAGAGCCCGATGTTTGTGGTAGGGCTTTTGCTTTCTGCTGGCAAACCTGCCGCTCTCCTCCAGCGCTCACGTTACCCTAGACCTCTCTGCCCCCTCCTCAGGAGGCGGGGGCACTCACCGGCGGCGGAGATGACGGCAAAGAGCTCCTGCAGGGAGGGCAGCAGGGTGTCAGGCTCGGCCTTCCAGACGCTCCGCAGCAGCCCGCTGACCTGCGTCACCTGCGAGACGTAGAGGCGCAGCTCGGCCTCTCGGCTGCCCTGGCTCTGGAAGTGGGCGATGCTGCGCACCAGCTGCTGGCAGAAAGCAAGCGAGAGCTTCCTGCCGCGGGGCAAGCACTGCGGGAAGTCGCTCAGCAGCTGGCAGAGGCGGGCGCAGAGCGGCGGCGCCGGGCGCTCGCAGACCAGCCGCAATGCTTCCACCTGCAACAGTTCGAAGAGCTCCAGCACCGAGGGGCAGCTCATGATGAGACGCAGCCCCGCCTGGATGTAGTCGAGGATAGCGGGGTCGCGGTTGCTCAGTTCGCCGTAGCCGCGCTGCAGAAGGCCGAGGACGAGCCCGCGGTTGAAGAAGGCCTCGAACTCGTCGCGGTGGTAGCGGCCGTAGGCCTCCAGCACCTGCCGCCCCACCTGCCGCTGGAAGGGGTCTGGGCCCTGCAGCACCAACCGGGTGCTGAGGGCGAACATGGCGCGGCACTGCGCCTGGCTCAGTGGTGTCTCCGCCGACTCCACCACCCGCCGCACGATCACCCGCTTCAGCGGCAGCGGGTGCGACGAGCTCACCAGCCCCTCCAGGATCTTGTCCATGGCGGGCGCTTCGGGCGCATCGGCCGAGCGGAGGCGACGGCGGGCCGGCCCAGGCCTCGGCGGGGGCCGCCGCCTCCCCGCGGCCCTCCCTCGGCCCCGCCGCGCTATGCCGCCCCGGCGGCGGCGGCCGCCGCCGCTCTCGCGTCCCTTCTGCCCCTCGCCCAAGAGGCGGCGGCTGCCCCGCACCCCCAGCTAAGGTAGCGCCACGACCCCAACAGCAACCGCCGAACGCTCCCGCGTTCGAAGGAACCCGGAAGCGGAGCGGCGCAAACAGGAAGTCAGGACGCCGGGCGAGCATGGCGCACGCGGCAGCGCCGGCCAATAGGAAGGGAGGGCGGGAAAAGGGCGGGCGCGCGGGGTGGCAGTTGTTCCCCTCAGTGGCCGCTGGCGGGTTGTAGCGGTTTGGTCAGCGTGAGCGGTTTAAAGCCAGTTCTGTCGTTCTGTTTTGACTTGTTTCCCCACTCACGTAAGGTCCCGCAGGTCCTCTGGCCACGCAGCCTACTGGCACGGAGATCCCCAGCGTGGTGAGGCGATGGCTAGGTCTGTTCCGCCTTCAACCTGTGTGCGCGGCCCGCCCTCTTCTCCTCCTCCTTCAGCCTGTGTGCGCGGCCCGCCCTCTCCTCCTTCAGCCTGCGTGCGCAGCTCGCCGTCTCGTTTGGGGACTAGTAGTTGCTGTTCTATTGATCAATCATTCTTGCCTGTTAGTGTACTCGTAACCAGCAGCGTTTCCTTATACAAGCCTTTTCTGTTTAACAGCGGATTAATCGAGCATTACCGTCAAGATTCGTGTGCACGCTGCAAGACTGTTCCTATCCTTATTTATAACTGCTTACCCTCAGTTTGACCCAGTTAGCTTTAGTTAAAGCAACCTGCTCGAGGCGGAAATTGTTCCTTCCAGCACCTGGAAGGTGTCCCTGCCTACGGCAGACGGTTTGGAACTAGGTGATCTCGTAGGTCTCTTCCAACCCAAACTTACCAAGCTGATCCATTTTGAGCTCCAACACTCAATTTTCTTAGTATACCTTTGCATTTTCATAGAAGAATACATTTTCCAGAGTGAGGATAAAAAAAAAAGTTCTGCAGTTTCCAAGGACTCCATATTATCTCTTGAGAACTAGGTAACAAAGAAGGTCACAAAACTGAATTGAAAACATCACTGGCAGTAAGCAAACTGGAAACTGGATGCCACTTCCTTAGGCAAACGCAATCCTTTAGGACAGATCACAGGTTGTGTAAACTGGGCACGCTGGCAAAGCCCTCTCCTTGATGCTGTCTTTGTCAATACGAACAATTTCATGCTATGTGGTTGACTAACACCTGTAATTCAGCATCAGTAAAGTATGAAAGATGAACCTAATTAATCCCTGGCAATATTTGATGTGTAACAGATGCAGAATCTGAACTGGAGCTTAGGTTGCCAAAAGATACTGCTAACCTAAGGGTAACATAAAAGACCCACAAACCCTCCAGGGACAGCTGTAAGATAGTGCAGCTGTCAAAAAGCAAAACATGAAGCCAAGAAGTGAAGAGTTAACTTGAAAATTGATTCTACTGTTTATAAAATATTTCAAATGTTCAGTTAATCTGCTCAGATAACTTTAACTTTGCTCCTCCATGCTCCAGTTTTCTCTTTGCTCCTCACAGATGTAAAGTCTGGTTCTAGAAACACTGTGCACAAAAAAAAATTGTACTTGCTGAGTCATTATGTTCTTGTATAAATCATGCTGATCAAGGGCTTTTTCTCCATGAACTTACAAAGGTCAGAGACTGTTGTCACCATTAGCTTAATTATCTAAATTATCTTTGTAAAGTGTACTGTATTGGACTGATATCTAAATGATTTTTATTTTTCAAAAGGACTTTGTAGTTAATATCCATTAAAAAAAATTAACCTTGAAGTATGTGCTGGGTTACATAGCTTGTATACCTGTGGAGCTTGATGTTTTGCCTTTTGTGGTCTATACCAGGAATATCTTAATTTTCTGAAGTATTCTAGTACAAACTCTCTTTTTTAATATTTTCTTCTCTTTCCTAGCACTCTTCATGGCATCTTCTGAAGCCAGAAATGGAGAGGAGTCCACTCAGGAGCCCAACAGAACTCTGAGAGTAAGGGGAAGAACTGAAATCAATGTACCAGAGACACATATATGGGAAGGGGTAAATTGAGACCTTATCTGGGGAGAGGATCATGTGGGGAGTGGAAGGAGAAAGAAAGTTTAGAGGTGTCAGAAGCTGCAAAGATGCTCAGATATGTCAGGGTATATGAGGATGAGAATAAAAGAGGAGAAAGGCAGGTAGTATGTCAGGTTTATGGGGCAGAGTAGGAAAAAGAGGGATGATGAGAGGAGCAGTTGCCATGAATAGCAGAGAAGCAAGAGTGAAAGAGCAGGAATGGTTATCTGAAAAGCTGGAGACATGCAAATAGCTTGCAGGCACAAACAGCAGTAGATTAGCAGGATCAGGGGCTTCTGTGAGTTAGGAGATCAAAGGTCTGAGCAGGTTTTCTCTGCTTTGTCCTTTGTTTACTTGGCATTGTGGATGGGAGGGGAGGCAGTGCCCACTGCTTGGGATGAGGGAACTGTCCTCCTGACAGCCCAGGAGCATTCTGCCTAGCAGCCTGGTCACAGCAGTCACTGTGTAGGTGAGGCAGTTTCACCAAAAAAGCTACAGAAAGGTCTGAAAATCCCCAGCTCCAAGGAAAACTAGTTGGTAGTTGGAACTGTATAGTTGGAGGGAGGGTAAGGTAACTCTAACATGAGAGTTTGGAAATAGGGTTCTTATTTGCATCTATATGAGCAAGTACACATGCTCCTTATTTAATGAACTTATTTCAAGTAACAGAACTAGCAATGAAAACCAAGTGGTTAAGAGTTGTGATCATTGGTTGAGTCACTGGGTATGCTCATGACCTCAGAGCTAAGAATAACCTGAGCTGTGGGGGTGATCCTAATTACAACCTTACTATTAGATATGCAATTATCAATACATACTTATGCACTAGGTAGGATCCCCATATATCTGCAGTAGGTTCAGGGTGTCTGATATTAAGGGCCATGTGGCTTGGCTGTGTGGTAATAAGACTGCTAAATCTAGTGCAAGGCAAGACAACAGGAGCCCAGAGATGGTGAGCAGGTGTCCCTTTTCAGTCAGGGCTTGCTGTTAGATCAGTTTCACTGTAACATGAAACTACACCACGAGTCAGGAGCTCCTGAGCACTGACCATGGCTCTGATATCAACTCCATCAGTGTCTGCAAGCAGCTTATTTAACTGCATAGTCTGTTTCTGTCAAGTATAAATGGTAGTAGCTAGGTACTTGAGAATACTGTAAGATTTAATTAGACAATGCTTACCAGTTATTAATTAAATATTTTAATTTTTGAAGTGTTGATTATGAATGACTGGAAGTTGAGTCATCGTGTTCTAGTTGTACACTGGCACATGTCCCAAGGGTTATTCATCCAATAAACAGCTGGGCACAGGTTTATTTATCCCAAAATCAAGACAGCATAGCATGTGGCCCCTTACTGAAACCTGTTATCGCAATGAAGTTATTTACTTTTGAGAAGTTTTGATTTCAAAGAGTTGTTTTGTCTCCCGCAGACACAATCTGTCATGATTCAGTTTTGCATATGTAATATATCTATTTGCCATGTCAAGGAGCAACACCTGACTGTGACTTTATTACTAATTCTGTATTAGTTTCCTTCTGTTGTAACAGAAAGGTGTTGCAGAGACTGTATTTAGTATTCAGAACACCTGTGTAGTGATCACCTTGAAAATCAGGAGCATCTGGAGCTTCAACCATGTAACTGGCTATTAACAACTATGATGGAAGACTGCAGTCCAGCAATGGTGGGAGATCTAGGTAGCTCCTCAGCATTCATGTGCCAGTAATTTTCCTGGGTAGTAGGCTGAGATGTTAAAAAGTTTAAGGAGACTCAGGCCTCTGTTGGGATTAAAAGACATACAGTGTGAATGGCAGGGCCAGAAAGTTGATGTGGGTTGGACTAGATGACCTTTAAAGGTCTCTTGCAACCCAAAGCATTTTATGATCTGTGTCTCAATAGGCAGGCATATCACCATGAGATAAACTGATAGACTGTATCTGCCACTGGAAATACCCAGGAATAAAAAGTATCTCTGTGGTTCAGCATGGCTCAGAGTTAGTTTGACTGAAATACTGTGCTTAGACTCAGGCTTCTTTGCTAGATACATCTGCCTTCTTTACTAAGTACTCTGTCTCAGTAAGGGGTTCAGCTGGTTCACTCTGATGAGTGTATTTTGTATTTCATCCTTTTACTCAAAAGGGTAACTAGAAAATCTTTGTAAAATATCTCTCTCTTAAATCCCCATTATGTGAATAAACAAAATTGCTTGTTACCAAATACACAATTCTCGCTGATGTCTATCTCACTGCATGCCCGAAAGACAGGGAATGTACTAGCCATAGTGAAAGAATGGTGGTTAGATTAATGTTTGGATAATTGGAAACTTAGCTGTGTGGTAGACTTTCCTTGATTGTTCTTCACTTACATCTTTGTGAGATTTATAACTGTCACTGAAGTCCCACAAAGGTCAGGAAGGTTTAAGGTACCTAGAAGTTCTCAGCAATGAGAAAGATGCAATGTATATGACAACAGCTTAGTTTCACCAGTAAGATGTGCGTAACTTTTCAGAGCCCTGGCAGTCTATAAAGTGAACTTTTGAAAGCTCCTTTTCTCTTTCTTCTCTTGCACTGCACAAAACCTTCACAGTGAATGTCCCAGATTTTAAAGTTGATGAAAACTGCATTGTGTTTAGGATGTGTAAGACTAGATGTTTACATATGGAGAATGAGGCTGAGTTATGCCAAAACCCCTTGAATCTGTGCAATCCTTTATCTCTTTTGCTTGTGCAAATGCCTGTTTTGCATGCATACGTTTGCTATGCAAATGCAACATGAGTGTGTTCATATGAAAATGTGGCATTATGTAGGAATTTATATGCAATGATACATACTATTTTCAGGAAAAAAATTGTAATGGTAATTGTCTCTTTCAAGTACAGACAGACTGCTCTTAAAACAAGAAAAGCTGTGCCTATATGAAGAGCTTCCTTTGATAAATGATACATTTGATAAAATTCAGATACCTGCTGAGGAAATAGCCTGTTTATAGAAATAGAGTTATACATCAGCCCAGCTATCCGACAGAAAGTAATAAAAGTAGATTGGCTGCAAGGTCATCTGTGACTCAGAAATTAGGTGGAATATGGACTGTGGAAGTCATTGTAAGGCTCTGGCAGAGAACAATGCATACTTCATTGAATCTGCACCAAAAAATGTGTCAAATATCACACCTTTCTTTAGAAAGAAAAGATTCAGTAGGTGAAGAAAATATTAAGCATCGTACTTCAGCACATATTATGCACAAATGACTTCACAAGTTTTTCACTATTTTGCATTTCTAAGATTTTTGTGGAATGTTCAGTAATTGCACCTGTCCAAACAGATATATATTCTAATTTGTAAAAATATGACAGGATACTTCATTTGGAAAAGTAGCAGGTTTAGCTTAAGTCAGACTGCTGCTTCTTTTATTAGGTTTTAATGAGACACTAAGCAGAACCTGAAATCCTTACAGCCATTGGCTGACACTTACAATGTCTGCTGCTTAATGAAGGAGTAAATTGCATCATAAATCTGCTATTTTTATTGCTGTTTCTTCATATGAGGAGTGCAAATCACCTTTCAAACTTACAGGTTTCTGCTGTCTCCTTCTTTATATATTATCCATGTGCATTGTAAAAGATAACATAAAAAATTTGTAATTTGTCCAAGACCAAAAGTTGTCCAGGTCTTCTGCTATCAGGTCTTCTGGATGTATATTTTTTGGATGACATTTGAAGGAATAACTGAGGATCAAATGCACATTTTCATTAAAAACAAATTAAAAAATACATAGGGAATCCTGAAAAACAAAAAGTAGGCAGTTTCACAGAACAAAAAGTTTATCCCTGGCAGATATGACCATAGCTTGATTGGTGTGTACTTTAAAAGAGGTACTTCACCTTATTAGAGCCTGCTGATTTGCTAGTGTTTAAAGGTGTACACATCCTGTGAGGAATCAAACAACTGTGTGTACCTTTTCTAGTTGTTACCTTACATTTCTAACACTTTTTTCACTAACCTAGCATTTGATTTGTATGAAATCCTTTTCCCTGAGCTAACAAAACGTTTCAGCATATGCCCGATAATGTGGTACAAAAGAAGTCTCATTGCTTTCAGTGGGACTACTGTAATGCTCAAGTAGTCATCATTGCCTGGGACTTTTCTGCTCGCTTCTCCTAGTTGAAGTAATGCACTATCTCTTGCATTTTGCTTTGTGCCTCGTTTTGCCTTGTGTTTGCTACAGCATAAAAAATCTATGCATTGAGCTAGTAACAACAGATGATCCAATTGCCACACTAAGCAAAGGTGTCTCACTTCCAGCTCAGGGAATCCCAAAACACTACAGAGACCATAGACATCGTGTGCTCTGAATAAGTTTGCCCAGCAATCATGTACTGTGGAATGAGGAACACAGTAGCTCTGGACAATAATAAGGGACAGCAAGTAAAGAGTATTTTATGCAAGCGTGCAAGCTTGTTTAATGAAACAGAAGTCAGATATAGACCCACTAGCACGGATCCTCCAAAATCAAGGGACAGTGTAAGAAGTGAACTATGTTGGTTTTGTGCAGACATCCTTGAAGATTTCACGCTTAAATGAGCAGATCACAAGGAGTAATTTTGCCCTGAGACACAGTGTAATCACACTGGTAATCTGAATGTACAATTAGCTTCTATCTTCTGCCAGAAATGTCAATGCAGTTTAGTGACTTTTTGGAAGAGTTTGCACAGCTGCTATTTCCTTTGCCTATTAGATTTTGGAGGGTTATTTGCTGTTTGAATTCAGCTCCAATATTCGAATCTCCAGAAGAATTCTTAGCAACAAAGTAATATAGCTAATTAAGATTATTTTGGTTTGCAGTCTGTGATGATCTTCCCAAATAAGCCAGCCCATCTGTATTTTGATACTTTGTGCAGTGTTGCACATACTAATCCAAACGTGTAACAACAAAAGGAATTGTAACAATTTATTGGTCTGAATAGCTGAATTCTTTAGTAACGGTTTGAATCACTAAGAAAATTTTCCATGAGGAAAAGGATTGTGGGGAATAGAAGAACAACATGGGGTCAGATGTGTACACTGAAATGTGAAATTCTGTAAACACATTTTCATTTGGATTCCATTTTGAATTTGAGCACAGATGGAGCCTGTGATAATTCAATAGCGGTGGTATTTTGTCTTCATCCTAAACCAGGAGCTGACATGTTCCTCCCTTTGAGTAGCTGCTGAGGGGAGCTTAGGTTAATGTGTAAAATAATTGGTTCTCTGAACAGTTGGGCATGGTCTCAATCAGTTCCAGTTTCAGTATCAGCTTTCTTTTAATCAGAGGGAAGTAAAGTCTTTTTCTGACTGAAATTGGTTAGAAAGAAAATGCTTTGAACAGTGCAGCATGGAAGCAAATGTTCAGTGTTACAAATAACATATGATTAGACAAATATACTAAGCTTGTGGAGCTTATTTATGTTGAATCATGTGTTAGGGTGTACTATGGACTTTTCTGCCGTGATTTCAATGATCTCATTCTTCTTGGAGAAAACCTTTTTAAACTATAAGTACATTTCATGCAAGGCATAAATACATCTAGAAAAAAATAAATTTTCTTTTTTGAAGACAAAATTCTCTACTATTATCTATAATATGAAAAAATAAAAACTCATAACTGGTGGCTCAAAACATTTTTAAAAATGAGGCAGTTCCAGCCCTATCTTTTTAAAAATGACATGGCAAATTACTGGCAGCCTGATAGAAAGTTTATCTAAATAAAAAGAAGGTACTTTCTTTTCCTGTAATTGTTACATGTGTTTGAGTATCTTCACTTTCCTAGAATGATTTAAAGGCAATGAGAGAATCACAGAAGGTTGATAGAGTCATAAAGTACCGTAGGAAAATTTAGATAATAGAGAGGAAAATTAATTTTTCTTTAAGTGTCTATTAATTGTGTTTTACCCGATAATGCTCATTTAGCTTAATGTAAATCAGACATTTAACAAATACATGGAATGTTCTTTCTGATAAAAAGAATTGCCATTCCAGTTTTTCAAGAAAGAGCTGTCTTAGGTCAGTCCCCTCGAGAGGGCTCAAAGGTACTTGCTGCCCTTGTTATCCACTTGGGCCAACCACCTTCCAGTCCGGCTACTCACCAGTCAGAACTTCAGTTCTGATGTAACATTTTTCTCTCTGTACTCATTTGAGTTAGAACAGAAAGGTTCTTTTCAACTTGTTCTGGAGAATAAGTCTTACGAGGAGTGGCTGAGGGAACTGGGGTTGTTTAGTCTGAAGAAGAGGTTTGATGAGGGTGATGAGGCACTGGCACAGATTGACCAGAGAGGTCATCTACCACCAACTGTCCAGCTGTGGAGAGGAGTGCCAGTGTGGCTTCGGTTGGCACCTGATGTCTATCTAGGGTCAATCCACCACAGTGTGGAACAGTGCAGTATTGGAAATAAGTATAAACAGAGATGTTTAAATAAAAGGATTTGGGATTCATCTGGAAAGAATGAAATGGAACTGATTTTTGCTTCATTTGGATAGTTAAAATAGGAAAAATATAACCATTGTAATGCCAGTGACACTTTTGTTAATACAATAGAAATAATCAGTTTACAGTTTAATGAGATACTGTAGAATGTGAGACTATTTTGAAGTGTTAATGAAAAAGAAAGAATTCTTATGAACTGTAGAAAATGGTAATTGGTAGATAGCGACACATTAAAGGAATAGTGACAGTTTCATATGAAAAAGCATTGTAAGAATGTTGATTAGCTTAAATGTGACAGGAAAGATTTACAGAAAGAAGGGATTCAAAAGAAGAACAGCCTTACTCCTGTCCTTGCAAAGCATTGGTTAGTATTAATTAAAACTGAGACAGAACAAAGCTTAGAGCATGCATAATAGCACAATTTGTTTTATATGCAACATAATTGCTTTCATGTCCACGCAACCAACAAAATATCCTCTGAATGTCATTGACCAACACAGGTGAGTGTAATATTGCAGAATTGGAAAGAATCACCAATTGCAGAGCACTTCACATTATATCTAAGAGATTACGTGGGTAAAGTGTTCATATCCCAGCTGTTGGTTTATGTTGCCCTCTCTGCATGCTGGTGATGCGGGGCAGCAGCTCACTGTCCACAGGAAATGTACATTCAATTCTCATTTTGTGTCAGCACTAGCATAATATTTAAGTCCTCTATACCTTAGTTTTTCACATGAAACTGAGAATTATTCAGTATGATGCTTCAGCGTGGCTTTGTGCATCTTATTTGTCTAGGTAATGAGACAATCCTACTGGCAGGAGCTTTCAGTAACTAATACAACTGGATCCTAGTCTAGGCTGCCTGAGTGCAATCCAGATCTTAAAATGCTTGTAACAACCTGCCGTCTGTTCTGAGCAGTTGTTGTGCCTTTCCCAGTTTCAGATGGATTAAATTCATGTGTTTCTTAAGGGAGCTACAATCCCACATCAGGATCTGGAGCAATAGTGGTATCCTGCTTCCTCAGCAGGCTCCAAGGAAGTATACCAATAATCACTAAACCATCTTTACCTTTTGGGGAAGATGGTAAGAATCCAGCCATCCTAGCTTTAGATGCAAACCAGGAAAACAACAAGTGGTAACCTGAGCTTCTGTCTGGGTGTATTTAGTAAGATCTGTCTTGCACACTAATCACTGGCAAAATTCATGCTGTCTTTGGGAACCAGATTAGATCCCTGTAATGTCCACAGGCTTCTCCATTAATGTGACAAATTTGTAAACCTGCAGATACTGAGACTGCAGCATTACTATAAATTTTGTGCCCCTAATTGCTTTCAGCTAAGTAGGAATTCCATTTAATCTCACAATACTCTAAGACTGATTCAGTAAACTCCATCTAATGAAAATTTTTCCTTTTATTTGTTTTGTTAATTTTATCTTATTTATGATACTGAAAAATAATTTCTAGAAATACACTGAACATACAATGAAGATTTTTTTAAATACAAAACCATTTAATGCCACTGTCCAAATCCCTTATCTTGCTTGTCATTAACGTAATTAATCTCTTAAAATGAAAATAAATGATCAGATTCATCCTAATAATTATTCTGTGATTTTGTCATTACCATTTATTGGTAATGCTATGTAAAATCTGTCATACTGGGAATATATATCATATATCTGAAGGGCATGATGACAATCAGATTTGGCTAGACACATAAAACACGTTTTTGATGCCGTGAGTTCCTTCAATTAATTTTATGATTTTTTGAGACTCAGGATAATTTAACTCCCATACAGTGTGGGAATTAGAAATTGTAATGGTCACAAAGTTCACAGTGGCAGAAAAGTCTGACTCTTCTTAGTGAAGCCCAGTTTCAAGATGAGGGGCAACGGTTGCAAGCTGAAGCATAGAAGGTTCCATGTGAATGCACGTAGAAATGTTTTCCCAGCTGAGGTGCCAGAGCCCTGGCACAGACTGCCCAGAGAGACTGTGGAGTCTCCTTCTCTGGAGATATCCAAAACCCATCTGGACACGCTTCTGTGTGACCTGGTCTAGAGAATCCTGCTGTGGCAGGGGGGTTGGACTAGATGATCTTTCGAGGTCCCTTCCAACTCCTAACATTCTGTGATTCTGTGAAAAGGCACTGCCATTTTAAAACAATAAGGCCACATCACTGTGTTTTGTAACATCAGGTGTGTTATTTCCAGTATTTAGTGTAATCACTAAGCTTTTTACTTAATGCAGATGCTTGGCTGTCTGAGGAGAAATAAACTTAGACATTAGCAAATATAGTGCATCAGCTTGTTCCTTGATGACATACTTTCTTCTCCTGATACCCATGAAGCTGGGAGCTTTTTCGGTTCATTACACTTCTCTCATTCTGATGCAGCACGTGCTGGCTGCAGTGGGAACCAACCTGTGCTTACACACAGTCTCTCTCCAGTGTGCCTGAGGAATAGAAGAGCAGGTTAGAATATCCGTGATTTTCCATTGCAGGAAATGTTTTCCAAAAAAGCACTGGTAAGCTGGTCATGTGGTTTAAGATGAGAGGTACCATAAGGCCAGCTTGTAAGGTGGTCAGTGGCGTAGCCAGTCCTGTGGTCAGACATCTGCACGTTGCTGCTACTTCAAAGCCATGGAAAACCCACTATTTCTCATATCTGTCTCTTTGGTTCCGCTTGCTTTCCCTCAAAATCTGATGCACAAGCAGCTGGTAGAAACATGTCTCTGCTGATGAATGTGTTCATCTGAAGCACTGATGACATCTCATTTGTCAGGCCAAACCTTTTCCCATCCTAGTTTGAGTTTGGAGTGAGGATTCTCTGTATCTCATTTCCTGAAGTGGAAAGAGAGGCTCATCTTTCCTTTTTCCTTGCTTGAAGACTGTCCACAGACAGTATAACAATGTGAGCTGGCACAGAAGACCCAGGTGTGCTGAGCATAGCCACAGGTGACTGAGGGCAGTCTGCCTCCGCTCTGCCTGTCTGTGTCCACTTTCAGCCTCCACAGGAGCAGTGGCTAAGTGAGGAATATGGGCTGTTTCAGGGAAAGGACAACCCCTGGCTCAGTTAGGCTGGTCTCTAGCCCCTCATGTGCCCTGCTCTGGGCTAGGCTGGTGGGACAGGCCATGGCTGCCAAATCCTGGTGGGACAGAGCCCCTCTGGGTAGACCCCACTACCCCCAACTCCCATTCATAAGGGTTTGGCTACCTCCTACTGCACTTGAAAAGAGCCACCTGGAGAATAAAGGCTTGGAAATCACAGTGACATTTAAAACCCAAATACCCATCACTGAAACATGTCTTTTTTTTTCCTCGAAAGAGAAACTTCTAACAAACTTCCTTATTCAACTTGACTGTACATTAATGTAACTGTTATTTACTATGAAATTGAGTTTTTCTGTGCTGCCCCAGGATGTTTTAGCTACAGTCAGAGGTCTGCATGTACAGATTACTTTTTTATTAGGTGGGTTTTCTACCTTCTCACTGAAATAAACAAACTGTCACTTGCACTCATTGAATTCATTTTGTGTTTGTTTTGGTTACTTGGTAATTTATTCTGTATGACTGCTGGTGTTTGAATGGAATAGCTGTCTGGGTTCATTAGTCAAACTACTCATTGTTCTAGGTTACCTGGAGCTATCTCCCCTAGCCTATAAATGTCATTCTAGCTTTAAAACTTTATCAGTTTTAGTAGTCCCTTTCACAATTTTCAATTCTTTTAGGCCATACTGAAGTCTTCCTTTTTCGTCTGAGTGTGTATCCAGGACCACAATAATTGCCTTGCGGTATTGAGACCTGGTGTTATTTCTATTGCTTTGTAGCTCTCAAAAGGCAATGTGCCCCATACAGGAAACAGTGGGACTTTTACAGTACATCCTGTAAGCTTGCTTGTTTTTATTCTGATCACACAGCAAAACATGTAGAAACATAGTATTTCATTTTCCTCCTTTACTGCCTATAGGTACTGGACAGATGGATGTTTCAAAGATTCTTCCTCTATAATTGCAAAATCCTTTTCCTGCCACTTTGCTGGATGATTGCTCCATTTAGCACATTCTTGAGCTTGATTCTTCATTTCCAGGCTAATTATTTTACAAGGTGCAATGGCTAATCTAAACTGTTATGTCAAGGTGTCAGTCCCTAGAACCCATTTTTGCCCCTACAGAAACAGCAAACCAAATATTCAACATACAAAAAAAATGTAGAGGACAACTCCCATTCAGCTGTCATTCATATTGCTGTGTAAACCAGGTGACAAAAAGAGATCAGTGAAGCAGCACACTGCATGTCCCACATCTTTTTGAGTTTTCCTTGACTTTCAGTTGTCTAAGTGCTTCTTTGCCATAGTAACATCTGAGAAGATCTGTACTTACCAAGTTTTAGCTGTAGTTTCAGTTATATTAAATACTGCTTCAGCAGTGTTTTCTTTTAAAAATAGCAATTCCCTTTTGTTGCCATTCCATATTCTCCCTTGGGCTATACAAGCTTTATGCAGAAAATAAATTAGCATCTCTCAGACAGTGTTTTTGCTCCTTGTTTTCTGAGAGAGGCATTACCTTCTTCCAAGAACTTCTTTCCAGGGACTTGAGACTGATTAAGATATCTTAATCTTTTCTTTGCTAAGACATCCAGTCTAAATGATGTAGATCTCAGTATTAGCAATGAAAACTTGTTTCCCTGCCAACCAGGTATGTGTCTTACAGTAGGCTCATCAAAGATGCCAGTATGCAATCATGAAGTCTGTGTGTCAGCAAAGCCTCAAGTGACTTGCCCTTAAGGTTATGTACTTGAAAATATATTTTGGAAGGCATTCTGGATGTAAGTATCAAGGGCTACTGCAATGCTATGGTTGTCTAAAGCAATTAAAGTGCTCTTGTGTTGTACCCAGTTTTTGCCTCAATCACTGTTAAAGGGAACCAAAAGAGTGTGCAAACTCAAGGAAGGCAGGACTTACAGTAAGAGAAATTCCAGACAGATTCTAGGAAAAAATATGAAGTTGGACAATCATTGAATCAGGCTGCCCAGGAAGGCTGTGAAATCTCCATCTGCAGAGATATTCAACACAGGACTGGATGTGACCCTGAAGCCAGATCTGACTTTGAAGTTGGTGATGTTTAGTGCAGTGGACCAAATGACCTCCAGAGGTCCCTTCTAACCTACATCATTCTGATCCTGTAGTCATAAAACATCTGATGAGTTGGGATGAGAAAGTAGAAACTGAGGCAAAGGGGAAGGGGAAAAGACAATGCAAATTTTGCTGCCCACCGTGAATGTTCTTCTTATGTTTTTATTTGGTCTTGGGCTATTACAGAATATACAGAAAATGGTGCTATGTCCTGGTGACTCAGATACACAATGCTTACTGTAGTATAATGGCAGCACATTTCAAAACATAAGGTTTGGTTTAAGTATTTGCTTTCCTTAGCATGCGTTTTCTTGATTCTTATTGAATTTAGCGCTATTAAGAGCTAAATCTGTAGCAATACAATCTTGAAATGTAGCAGGATTACACATAGACTACTTAGAATCTATCTTCCAAAGAGAGTTATCTGTAAAGCAACATAAAATGTCCTAAGTTCAATATCTGCTTTTGGCATCGTTGAATCATTTCTGTGGAAGTAAAACTAGATGGGATTTTCAGTATCTTTGGTAGCTGGCTTATCCCTGGTGACTTATATCCATTCGTATTGATTTTTCTATCCATCCATCCATCCATCAATCAGTTGTTTTGTAACTGAATCTGCAAATAGTTTCTGGCTTAACACTGTATTTTGAGATGGAATAGTGCTTTATATGCAAAGTTGCAGCTCAGAGTCAAAAAGTACTCTGGTGATTATGCTGACTTCTCACATTTGATTTGTCTCTTTTGTTTATGAGTCTTTGAAAACACTGCTTAAAATCCTTGGGCAAGGGTGGTAGAATGGTGGTCAGTGATCTAAAAATAGCAATGAGAACATGTGTAGATTTAGTAGTGGCACTGGTGATTCATGGTTTGTCTGATTCTTCCACTTCAAAAAATATTTTCCTGCACCTCTGGATGGCATCATCTTATATCTTCTCTCCAAGATCTGCTGCATTATGAAATCAGTAGAGCATAAAGTTGTTCCATTTTCAACATAAGAGGAATCCAGATTTTTCTGGATTTTATATTTTTATATGATCTCTGAATGAGATCTCTCTTACATTCTTCATTTGTAGTATTTAATTTTCTTTATACAATACTCTTCTGCTGAACTGAAAAAAGCTATGTGAAAAGACCTGTAGTAGTAAAAATTGAAATTATTTGTGCTCCAATCAGTAGTTTTCCTCAGAAATACTGTGCAAACATAGCAGCATGTTACAGCCTTTCACATACACACAGACAAAGAATATACTGTCATTCAGTGATCAGTGTAAGGGAAATGTGCTAAAGTGACATTTCAGTGTAAATCTATGATTTATTAAAGCATTTGAAATGCTCTGCTAAATCACTTTCCTCTTTCCTTTCCCTTGTGCCCTCACTATTTTATTCATGTATAATTCCATTCTTCCTTATATGAAAACTCTCTACACCATACAAATTGTGAAAGCATTACCATCAACACAGTTACTACTTCTCTGATCCTGAATGGGGGACAAAGGCTTTGAAAGCAGTGGCAAATGACTACTGAGAAGTAATTTAAATCTACTTAATTGAACACAACCACACAACAGTTACTAAAATGAAACTCTAGTGTAGTATTTCCAGCAGATATTTATGTTTATGGTTCTGTGTCTATGTTATGCTTTAGTGGTTAAACCAGTAAATACTATCATCTCTGTAGAGGCCTCCAAGTAAGAGTAGCGAAGATGTCTCCAAGCCATTACCACCTGGCCCAGCAACAAGGTTATGGGCTGAGGCAGAGACTACTTTTTGTTCTGTTGCAGCAAACACCTAGCTGAATTAAGTCATAATCCTGCAGCAGTTGGATGTTACACTGATATGATAGAGTGCTTAGTGGCAAATAACATACAGATGGAACGAATCATCTGCGACTCTTTTTTTTATCACCACAAAAATTCTTGTGTGATATGTTTAGGGTTTTGTAGATGAAAGCTCATTTTTATGACCTGTGTTTTTTAAATTTTGTATCAATTAATTTTTTCTTCTCTCTCATGATCAAATGTCTTAGTATTAGATAAACATTTTAAATTGTAGTAATTTGGATAATTTTATTACAAATGTTACATACATCTTCCTTTGCTATTTGTATTTCTGTCTGATAAAAGTCTGTAGTAGAGGAGTGATTTACTAAATGCATCTGAAGATTATATAATGCTTATTAATCAATGTCACATGTTGCTGTTTTACCAGCAGAATGTGAAGCATAGAAATTCAGTATTAGGAAATATATTGAAATTTCTTTAAATCATATGGAACATAGCTATACCAATCATAATAGATGATGCAATAGATGGATGAAATAAGCTAAATTTATCTGCTGGCAGTCACAAGTCAATTAAGCAAGAAAGTATGTTGACCATATTTCCATTTCTGCTCTCCAGAAGTGAAAACCCCAGAAGGAAAAACGCCACCATATCTAATATGGAAATGCTTCTTTTCATAGGCATTTTATTTCCTCTTTCACAAATCTCTGTAATCCTCTTCAGTGGTGTGTGTAGGTGTTTACAAATTCTCTGAAGGAGCACTTCCTAGAAGAGCTTCTGGCAGCTGGGAATTGGCTCCAGTGAGCACAGCAATGTTATCAGTGCTGTAGGTTTAACTGCAGAACTTCATGCTTTCAGAGAGCAATATTCAAATGGCTTGTCAGGATAAACTTTGTATATGCATTAGCTGTTAGAAAAGCTGGTACTATCCCTTCCTCCCTTTCCTGGCCTTCTCAGAAGGGTGGAGATGGAAGTATTTGCTATTCTCCTACAGATTTGGAGAGGTGAGAGACCGCAGTGAAAAGTCACATTTTCTTCTTGTGCTTCTTACATTTTGGAGTGTAGTGAAGACAATGATGCTAAAAATTAAAGTTTTATGAGGCAGATCGTAAACCTTTGAGTATTACTGGATCAAATCTATTATTTTTGGATGCTAGCAGTAATTATTAGTCCATGACCCATACAGTCCAACTTATCTGCAGCTGCCTACACATATTTTCCTGCTTTCAATTCAGACAATTAAAACCCTAATGACTACTTCCCTAGCAACTCTCCTTCACATAACCAGCTGCTGCTGCTATGGTCACCTTTATGTGTTGACTGTAGGATTTCAGCACAGGCATCACAGATGCGTGCCCACAGCTCCATATTTTGGAGTTGTACAGTGAGGTAGAGTTGTCAGCATTCACTACGGGAACATTAATAGTTACACACAACCTTGCGTATACAAAGAATATAACTGAAAACACAGGTCAGGTGTGGCTCATGAATACAGTGACCTTCTGAGGATGTGGAAAGGTGGCTTCAGGTGGTACTAGTATTCCCTGTCATTGTAACTGGGTCTCTCTATTATGTTAAAGGAAAGGCAAGAACAGGTATGCATAATGGCCATAATGTGGGAGCGTGCAGAAAAGAACACTCCACAATTTCCATGTGGGATTCAGAACATGTCATTTTTGTTCTGGAAACACTTTAAATACAACATGGAGGTGTTCTGAGAGAGACTTTGCTTGCAGGCTGCCAAGGCAGAATTGGTGGTCTGAGGGCTGGTAATGGAAGAAATAGCTGGAATAATATGAAACCCTAAAGTACAGTAACAGAATGTATTTTCTAATGTAAAAATTTTATGATGGCTGTTTTTTGGAGTAGGATGAAATCCCAACTGAATTGCAATTGGCAGTTTGTTATAGCAGCTTGTCTTGAATTTCTCATAAGCTGAGACAGGGTTGTTTTGGTTGAGGGTAAACAGTCCCCCAAAGGGAAGAATGGTACTAACATGCTCCTAGCTCTAAATCAGAAAGAATTGCCTGTTGTCCTTCTTTAACTGGAATTTGTTTCTAATATCGTTCAATCCTTCTGACTTCCATCTCTTTTCTTCAGATAATTTTAAAGAAGCACATGTACTCAAAGCTAATACAAAAAATTTTATTGGAACAGTTTTTATAAAGAAACAAATTTCTATCTGATAGTTCTTCTTCCTTCCCCATTATATCTTCTACTTTGAAGAAACTTTATTTTAAAATGAGGAGAATTATTTTGGAAAACATTTCAATGTCTTGTTGAACAGCTGCAGAACCAAGTGTCTTGGGTTTTGCTCTTCTTTAAAATGTCTTTGCATGAATTAACAGAATAGAAACATTTATAGTTTATTTACACACTCTGACTGTGAACTTGTGTTACAAAATTTTTGCTTAGTTCAAAAAATCTCAGTTGTTTGCCTTTTTTTTCCAGCTTGGCTCTGGGAGATTATTATAATTTCACCATTCTTTCCAAATTCAGACCTTACCAGTTGCAGCTCCTCCCAGCTGGGAGTGTTCTAGGGGGCTCCACACTCTCTTGTGCTTGGCACTGCACAAACACACAGCAAGAATTTATTATGCCTGACCTAAAAAACTTCCTCAAAGCTGTGCAGGCAAATATGTGAAGCAGAAGCTAGAGCTGAGACTAATTAATCTAGTGCATTGACTCCAAACATCAATTAGCTGGGAATAAATTTTAATCCCTGCTTGAGCCAGGCAGGATTTCATTTGGTATCAAGAGGTGACAGGCTGTATCATTCTTTTGCCACACTTTGTGTTCTGGAAAGAGGCTTATTATATTAAGTCCTAATCTTTTTAGGTTTTGCACAGACCCAGTCACCTTGTTTCTGGGAACACAAAAGAAACTGCAAAGGACAAAAGGTGTTCAATGTCACTTCTCTGGGTTTTCTCGGGTGCCACTCTTGTCAGTGGCAGCACTCTGCACCCCAGTTTGTGTACTGGTTTGAGGTGTTCCACCACTGGAGTGCATGCTGTAGCCTGAGAAGCAGATACGCAGAGAAGCCTGGAGGCTGCCACAGCTCATCCTTAAAGGGATGGTTGCTGTTAGTGAAAGTAACAAATGTACAGCAGTAAAAGATACATTAACACAAATTTTGAAGTCATATGTTAATTCAATGTATAGAAAGAAAATTATTCTAGAAGCATCTGATTTTCCTTAGTGTGTGCAAGAACCCTTACTGGTCTGTGAGCCCTGGTTTCAGTGCTTTTCAAATCACTTTTAAGCTTTCCTTTTCTGCAGAACTGCAGAATAATAGTTACTGTGCAGTTGAATGTAATGTCTTGGGTTGTGAAGGGCAGAAAAATATTAACCACAGTTGGCAGAACAGCTGGGACTTGAACAATTAGCCTCTAGACACATAGATAAAGCTCTCTTCCTCAAAGCCATAAGACATTTTGAGGGGGATTAGTTCCTCAGTCTCATTCTGCTTTGCAAAAATTGTGTGAAAGTTGCAAGATTATATATAGCAGCAAAACAGCCTATAGCAGTGACCAGAATTATGTTACCTGTGATTAATAAAAAATGACAACCCTGTTTGTCTGTGGCCTATTTCAATGTGAGGAATCCAAAAGTTGCAAAGGCAGACTCTAATCTCCACCCCACTGATATCTCTGGTGGAGTCATCGCTTTAGCTTGTGTAAGAACAGGCTGCTTGCAAAACTAGTGCACGAGTTACACGTGTGGCACAATTAGTCTTCCACTGTACTGTAGCCACTACCTGTTTGAAAGCCTGTAAAATCCAACAGTTCACAGCCTCACTGCATAAGTGTGCAAGACAGAGGTGAACAGCATCACAGCCACTTCACTCAGCAGAAGGCACAGGCCTGCTAGCTACAGCCCCCTCAAGTACCTCTGCTAGGCTGCTTACACTTAATAAAATCTTTGTAAGATAATGAATCATTGTTGGTTCAAGACTTTGGAACAGGTGTTTTCTCTTCCTTTGGTTATTTTCTGACCCATCATGGCCAGAGGATCCAGCTGCAAATACTATTTGTGGGGCATGGGTCCAGGCTAAATGGAGGAGCTTCCCCATCAGCACCTGCACGTTGAGGGAGTCACAAGGAGGTGGGCTAGGGAAAAACTAAAGCCCTTACTTGTGGCTCTGCAGGGTTTCTGAAGTGCATAGCAGTCTGCAGGTCTTATGGGATGATCTTCTGGAAGTTGGTAATTTGCCCTGATTTATTCTAGGTTTAAAAATGTCCTGGAGTCTGGACAGCAAAAAATAAAGCAACTATTAGACATACAAACTCTTCTATCTTTTGTTTTTCTGGGTCCTCTCCAGCAAGTACAGCATGGCATCATGTCTCTTAGTTGGTTTCTTTTGAAATCAGGCACCTTCAGTTACTCCATGACCCTTTCTCACAACACTGAGGAAGTGATTCATTACTGACTGGGAGAGAGGACACTGTGCAATTGGTATCTGTTATGACTTGATTTCTCTGTGTTGTTTTATTTGCTTTTCTTCTAAATAAGAAAAATTCTTGTGAAGTGTGGGTCGTGTCAGTTTTGTGATTAGATGTAGCCTGCAGGAAAATAAACATGGAAATTGTAAGCAGGACCTTGTATTTACTCTCTGAAGATTTTTGTTCACTATAAGATAAAGGTCATTCTGGACAAACATGTCAAGAATTCTGGTGAGGCTGGCAGACAGCTAGCATACCCAGAGAACCAGAAGGTTTACAAATGATTTAAAACAGTAAGGAGGAAAAAAGAAATATTTTTAGAAATTTGAGAGTTTGCTATTTAAGTGTAAGGACAGTCATCTGGGTCATGTCTTCTGAAATGGACAGTACACACATTGCAGAAAGCTTCAGCTGTAAAATGATCTTTCTTGTCACTCTTTAGAGATGCAGCAGTACAAACCCACTCCTCTCCTCTCTCTTGTGTTTTTCAACCGTGTTGGGAAATTGAGACAATCCTTAGCAGACGCTTACACATTAGATTGCAAACCAAAACATATAGCTGAATGAACAAGCCTTGACAGATACAAGGGATAATACCAATTTCTGAATCACTTCCCAAACCCTCCTTTTCCTTCAAGGTGTCTCATTCTTGCTAAAATTGGAAGAACTGCAGTGTAAGTTATTATGGAGGTCACCATAATCAGGAAGTGTAAATTTAAAGGCCTTTTAAACATTGACAGCAGTGTGTAGAATGTGCTTTTTATCCACCACCCCCACTCTTCTTGTCTGATTCAGGATGACATTGATTTTCTTCTTTGGTAGTCAAGGTTTCAGTGTTTGTATGCTAACCCGTATATAAAGTACAAGGGCAAGGAAAGCCCTGATCCTGAGGCTGTTGGTTTCTTATCTGGCAGGCAGATAGGCAGGGTCAAAAATCCTCTGGGTTTGGAGAGCTAGATGGATGAAGATGGGCAATACAGCACCATCTCTGATTGACAGAATCTGGTGAAAAATTTGCCTTGGTTATCAGTCTAGATCAAATTAGTAGCTTAAGAGTCTATTTCCTGTTCTAATTCTATCACAAAAAGCACCACCATGACTGTTGTTGCTACTCTTTCTCACTGTGCAAAGATGAAGGGTGAAGTTACAAAGCAGGGTGCCCTTCTAGTGGCCTGGATAGGAGTGTTGAATTGTTACTGGTGCTTAGGAAGTAAGTGTGAGCTGCTGCACCAGATGGAGTAAAATCCTTCCATGAGCAAAGTGGATTAAGAACAAGTAAGAATTTGGCTTGACACTTCCAGAGGATGCCTCTGACATTTGAAAATGGATAATGCAGTTCAGAAAGAGTGTTTACAAGCTGGTCATAATACAGCTTACATCAGCTCAGGTCAAGCTTGCATTGCCCACCTTGTAGCAGATTATCCATTTATAATTCAACAACTTTGAAAACCCTATATTGGTATGATAGTATTCTGAATAAGATGATGACAAATTTAGCTATTATCTTTACTTACTCATTTTTGAGATTAGCTCCAAAAATCAAATTTGCTTTTAGGGTCTGCTGGAAAAATGCAGGCTTGTGTCAGACACTCATTTCCCAACACGGTAGGTGCTCTGCACCCAGGCTCCTGGGTGCACTCCTTTCCTATGGAAGAGCCAAAATGACTGAGCTTCTCCAGCTAACTGCTAGGTAAGCTTTGGGCCTTCTTTTCCTGTTAGGCCCCCAAATCCTTGGGTGTTGGGGCTGGAACACAACACAGCAGATTCCCCTGTCATGGCAGAGCCACATGTCGGCTGCAGGCATATTGCCACGTGGGCACATGCACCCAAGCATTCTGACTTCACAGCTCATTAGTTCTGGCTGATCCTGCCAATACTGTGAGGATGGCACTGTTTAACCTTTAAATTAGGATAGGGGGAGAGAGGTGAGAAGGGTGAAAAGGCAGCAGTTTAAGGTCACTTTATTGAAATTAAGCTGTAAAATTATTATATTTGCATGCTAGATCACACATTATGGGCGTGAGTGGTTCCAAGAGCCTTTGTTTATATAGGAGATGACTTCTCCATGGTTTAGGGCAGGTAATGTAGCTTCACTGCTGCTTCTAAGATTCTTAAGAATGCAGCTGAGTGCAGGATGGGAGAGCTAAGACTGTCAGAGCATGCTTGTCCTTGTTCCTGGTGGCGTTTGGTTGCAACCTGATGCTAGGACAGTCTGAAAACTGCTCTAAAAGGTGATTCACAAATGTGTGACATGGGTGGCCTAAGAAGAAGGAGTAAAACACACAGGCACTGCAAATTTGGACCATAATGCCTGAGTGTGTCAGTAGTCTATAGCTACCATCGTGCACTCTGTGCTTTTGTTCTTTTTCAGATTGATAAACATTGTATTCAGTTATTCACCACAGTTAATAAATGATGCTGGTAACAGGCTTTGAGGCTCAATTCCTTTATTCAGAGAAGACATTCAGCAGAGGCAATGGCAATGTTCACTTCCCCTAGACAGTTCTTTCAAAGTGTCCTTATGCTCAGCCACCATCTCTGAGATGTTAAAGGGCAGTTCAGTCACAGTATTTATTGAATTCTTGCCCTTTCTACTTAAAATGCCTACGGGGAAGTAGGCAACTAAATCTGGCTTTTTGGGATGTAAACAGTAAGGACTGGGTTTATGAGCATCTTTTTCTTTTTTCCCCTCCAAAAATTCTAACTATGATTTATAATAAAGTTCTTCATTTTACTCAAAATTTTTCTACTAGAGGAATTTCCATACTAAGCTGAAGTATAGATTGTCATGACCAAATATTTTTTCCTATTTTGCAGAGGTATTTTTTATTATGAATAGCTCCTAAGTGAGCCATGGAACTAGTTCCCTTGCACAGAGGCAAGAAATGAGGAGGTTCTGCTTACTTCCAACCTTTCACCCAACATCCTTAAGCAGAGAATAATGGAGAGTAGAGCTCCATTCATTCAACATGCTGATTCTTTTACCTCTGCTCTGTTGCTACATAAGTCAGTAGCACTTGCTTCCTCTGTGAAGCATTAAAATATTTTCTTTTTTATAGCTTTCAGACAAAAATATTTCTCTTCCTGCAACTGGTCATGTACCTAGAACATAATCACATTCTTAGCAGTTAATTTTAGGAAGGAGACTAGTGGCTGTCCAAATTATCTATTTATTTAACATCTTGGTATATTCAGTTTTGTTCTCAAGTGTTCATTATTTAGCAATGGTAGATAAAAGTGTTTTTTATCCCCTGTTAAGTAACAAGACTTTCATTTGAACAGCTTATTACTCTTAAGGAAGTGACTGTAGAGAAAAATTGTTCAGGATTCAGGGAGGGCTAGGCTGTTTCTGGCTAGATTTCACTTTCTGTGGTGGGCTTACATGTTTTAGACAGTTAATCTGGGGCCAAGCAGCCATTAAGCAGAAGGGATCTTCTCTGCTTTATATTACTTACTGAAATAGCCTTGTGCAGAGCACATTGTAGGAGGAGATATGTGCCAAGTAGCAGGTTGCTATCCCAAAAATTGTAGGATTTTAGGGAACATAAAAAATAAATACAAACACAAAAATTTGAGGCCTTATTTTAGCTGAAATTTTATGAGGAATCTTAGGTAAATGAAGTCTGTTTCATTCACTGTAGTCTGTGTGGAGAAAAAGTCAGGAAACATTCATATCACTGATGCTCAACTCTTTTTATTGGTATTACAGGAGGATATTAAAAGATATTTGGATTTGCTCTGCTCCGGTTTAGCATTAGTCCAAACAGATGTATTTCTTGTTTTGTGAAAGTGGCAGAGGCTGAAAAATTTTGTCTTCTTCCTCTTTGGTCTTGCTTGGCTTTTGTTTTCACAACCATAGTTCAATACATGTTTAACTGCCCCTTAATGTTGAACCCTGATCCAGCCTAATCAAAAGGAAACATGTTACCACAGTGACTATGAGGCAGAAATCATCTTTCCACAGAAGGACATCAACTACTTCAGGAAAATCAGCAAAATAAAGCAAGAACTGAGGCTCCCTCTCTTCTGGGAGGACAGTGACCAGGACCTGCCACCAGAAGGAACTCCATGCTGTCTCACAGACAAGCCACCTAACCTGGGCCTGCCTTGTTCATGCTGATCTGTGGCTTTCAGGACAGATCTGGGCCACACCCCATCAGCTGGAAATATGGGCAGACATGCTGGGACTGGCCTAACCATGTGGGGAGATTTACCCCAGATCTTCCTTATTCTGTTATGGAGAGCTCCCTGGGGGTCTCCAGCAGGACATGATCCCTCATGGGTGGGACCCCAAACACCACACAGGACTCTTGAAACCTCAGATTGTCCCATTTCATGGCTACCTGCTGTTCAGAGTTTTTCCTTCAAGTTTCTTCCTCCAATCAGCAGGCAGGGATCCTAAGCAGCTTCTTTCCATGAAATCCCTCCAGCATCCCTGCAAGACTTTCCTTGAGGACCAGGCTTACCACCTACAGGAAGAGCAGACAGGCTGGCCTTCACCTTGAGCTGTCCTTACACATCCAGTACTCACTGGTTTGTTGTTTACAGACAGATATGTAACTGTTAGGGTGGTTATGGGCTTCTGATCCTATATCTAATTTTTACCTGTATTTTTTACTGCCTCATATCTCTCTTCTTAAACATGTAATTGTCATTCCCAGTTTGCACAGTCATTAGTTCCCCATGTCTTTTAGCTGGTGCTTCTGTGAACTCACTGCAGCAGTGATTTAGGAGCTCTCCTATCTACCTGATGTTTTGTGGATGAAATTGGAAATACATCCCCATCTGCAAGGCTTGGGAATTGTTAAGCACTCAGTTCTGTGAGATAGGAGCAGATATTGACAAGCATCCAAAACAAAAGTGCCCCAGAAACTGCTGGAATACACAAGTAAGACTCAAATACTAGGGGAATCATATTTTAATTTCCAACCAGAATACCTGGTAAGAGAAGAGCTGAGTGAGTTTTGACTTCTGACTTACCAGGTTTTGTCCTTCAGTTAAGATCTCCACAGAAGGGCAGTTTTCCAGCTCAAACTCACTGACAGGGAGAAAAGAGGGAGTGCTGTATAAAGAAAGAAGAAAGGATTAAAAGGTAAATAAATAAGTAGAGAAAATCATCATCTTTTGACTTTGAACCTTCCACCAAATCCTTTGATCTGTTTATGGAGTCGTGGTCTCCCTGCTGAAGAAGATGAGGCAGTACCCCTTAGAAATCTCTGCAGAGGTATCTGTTGTTTGGTTTGTTTACACCAGACAACCAAATTCAATCTCTCTTTTTCCTCCATCAGTATACTAGGCATGGGGAATAGGGAAAAGAGTAGCAGTTATCTTAATACAGCTTGATTAGTATGTGAAACCAAAGCTTAAAATCAAGCGCATCCTATAGTTTTGGCAGTTGGCCCAGCTACTATAATGAAATCCTTTTCCTGCTCTACAGCCTGATGCTAAAAAATATAGTCAATTGCTTAGATTTCAGCTCAGGATTATGTTTTCATTTGTGTTTCTGTGATAGCTGTTAAAACAATGTTATGAGATTTTACAAGGACCAAATCCTCCAAAAGAGTAGCCCCACTGAGCTGGATTTCAGCTCAGTAATACATGGGTAAATGCAGATTAGCTCCTTCAAAGGCAGTGGAATAAGTCCAGATTTATGGTGGTGTAACCAGGTCAGTAACATCATTAACACTATTTCTATGAAAAAGGAAAAACAACAAACAAAACCCAAAACACCACCAACAAACACAAACCCAACCAACCAACCAATCAAAAAAAGCCCCAAACCAAGCCAACAACAACAAAAAAATCCAAATCAGACACTTGCTTAAATTCTCCTGAGAGAGCCTGGAAGAAATTGTGTTCAGGTTATCAGACATGACGGTTCAGGAGGAATAAAAACTGACTGCAAAGGTTTTGAACCAACAGTCATTAATAAAGCACCATTTCCAGAGACCCCACCAGGGAGTTTGGTGAAGAATGAAGGATCTCAGTACCATATGTGGGTCTGTTGTCAGAATACTCACAGAGTAATTGCCCAGGGAAACAGGGTGGCCACTGTGAGCAAATTCACAATTTGTTTAGAAGAAACAGTACACTTAAGAGGTAAGAAAGGCTGACTTTGAAGCACTGGTTTTTACTTTGTATTTTAAGTTATCTTACAACCCTGCCTAGCATTTAGATCACAACACACTACTCTGAGACTCAAACTGCTGCCTGGGAAGACAGCCAATAGCTAAGAAAATTAGTGAAGGGAGCAAACACGTTCTGTAAATGTTGAGCTTCAAAGAAGGTATGCTCTAGCTTGATATTTTTACAGTTTCCTGGGGACTGATACTCATATCCTTAAAGCAGTACATTTTTATGTGAACAACAGTTGCTTCTTGATGAGAAGTGAAAGGTTTTCAACCTCTGGTTCCTTTCACTTTATTTCCTCCTGTGCTCACTTCTCCTCTCCCCATCCTAGTAACAGGTAATATTGCTGCTGTACAGCAGTCTAATACTGCTGAATTCAAGTTAAAAGTGATGAGCCTTTCCTTCTGTTTTGTCACTGACTGCAACTTTAAAAAGGAAATGTGGCTTGGGTGGCTGCACTACTGTTATTACTAAGCTGTTCTCTAACTGTAGAGAGCACTCTGCAATTAGGTTAGTAATAAACAGAACTGTAGTCAACTAAACACTGTAAAATTAAAAAATTCTAGAGGGTTTATAGTTCTGCACCTTATTAGCCTGCCAAGATGGATAGTTAGGTGCATTTTTTAAATAGCATCACATGTCATTACAAGAGTAGTGCTTGGACAGGAAAAATTCCCTTTGACTGTATTGCTTAAAAATGACTCAGAAGGGTGTAGTGTCCTCTGAAGATGCAATGGTATATTCATGGAGCTTATGGAAATGGCTACAGAAGAACTTCACTTTGGATAGCAAACATATTTTCAGGAAGAGACTTATGGGATAAAACATAGGGCTGCTAAGTAAGAACGTTTGGGCTGTTTAGTATCCTGTAACAAAATAAGAGAAATAAGCTGGAATAACATGGCTGATCTAATTTGAACTAACTGCTCAGAGGTGTTCATAGATCTTTTCTGTGATGTGATTCAAATAATGCTATAAATCAAGGGCTATAAAAGGTGACTAAAATAAACCTAGGTCATACATCAGTGTTTCACGAAGTGTTTGAGATCCAAGTTGCTTCTTGAAGAGAAACATCTGGAATATTACCTCAGTTGAATTAATTGAAATTGTCCCTAAAGCAGTGTAGCATTGGATTTGCTTTTACTTTCCTAAGTTGTGGGGGTTATGCATTAAAACAGAGCACATCCCAAAAGTCTGGTCAATGAAGTAGTCCTAGGGTATTAGGAAGTGGAGATATTTTGCAGCTAAAGGAAGGTGTATGCAAAATGCCTGAAAGGCTAATGTGAAAGGAAAGGGCTAACTCTTGCAAACTTCCCAGAACAGGCAAATTACTTTAGCCCTGGCACAGAAAGATTGTGCCAGTCTGACCAGTGATGAGTAAAGCTTTTTGAAATTGAAAAGAATAAATCCTATTCCCATTTCTGTATGGATAGCAAGCAGTCGAACACACTAGATGCTTAAACACAGCAGAAAGTTGTCTTTTCTTAGGTGATAAATTGCTCTGCAGCAGAGAAACCTCCCACAAAGTGATTTTATACTCCTACTTTCTGTAAGACATGATTGATTTTATGATCATTTTATTTTATTGCTTTAATATGGATTCTTGTCATAAATTTGCAGCATTATTTTTACCATCAGAGTAGTAAAAAATAATAATAGACTTCTGTGGTTGCTGAAATGATTCATGTTTGCATATATGTGTATATATATTATGTTTTGCCACTCCAAATAATTATTAATTTATTAATTAGAGAGAAGGCAGTTGAAACAATAAATAGGAACCCTATTCAAGTAGCTTTGTCACTTTTTAAAAACTCCTCAACACAAAAATGACCAGACATTTACAGAAACACATCTTTTCTCCAATAAAAAAACAATAAAAACATATTAAAATACAATTACAGTAAGATATAAACCTTGTAAAGAAGTATAATAATTACTACCATAATTATATTTTTTGTAATTACCAACAACAATGACATAAGAAAATGAATCTATAAAAGGAGGCAGCACTGTTTTTTCTGGTTGAGAATCATTCTTTCTGTCCATAGCCTGTAGGCATAGTTTCATGTATAAGGCAGAAGCTGTTCTGCTCGTGTATAATGCCAGTGAGTTTCTCCTAGTGTGCAGCACAGCCCCATCCCACTTTTCCCTGCCTTCAGTACAGATACTGTAAGGTAAGGTAAGGCAGGGAACTTTTATGCCTTTGGTGTGATTCTTCTCTAGAGAAGTCAGTCTGTTTTTCAGTGTCTGTTCTTTGCAGGAGCCCAAAGGGGCTGGAGCAGGTCAGAGTCTGGAGTATCATTTTAGGCACTTCAATAAGGAAGAGATGCATAAAGTTACTGCTGTGATCCAGTAGGGATCCCAGATTTAATTGGCCAGGTATTCTGACAGCTGTGATAGATTATTAAAACCTCATCCTTCTACATATGCACAACTTCAGGAGTCAGAGATAAGGAAAAAACTTTCCCCATGTGTAAAGAAACCTTGCTGTGGGCTTAGGCAGGCACCTTCCTCAGGGCTTCTCTGCTGCCTGTGGTAGGCTCTGACCCCTGCCCTGACCACATGCTTCTGAGGAACTGCCTGATTTTGCAAGTGCTGTTGAAGACAAAGCCCTATACTGGCCTCCCATCTAAGCTTTTCTTCTGGTGTGTTGTTGAAGGCACCAAACCAATGGGAAAACCCCCAAGGCTGGGGTTTGTAGTCTGGCTTAACTAGCCCAGTACAACAGCATCTGACTGTTTGGCAGGTGTGCTAGCTGTGCAGGTATCTGGCACTAACAGCAATGTCAAAACTTGTTAGACAGCTTGCCTACTTAATAGGTAAAGAAAATTCCCTAAGGAAAACATCTTAGTTTTTACATGTTATTTGAATTACCATTGAGCTCAGTCCTATCAACTTTCCCTTCTTTGCTGTGGAGAAAACCATGTCACTCAATTTGATAGGCATTTGACCTTTTTAATCAATGTGAATAAGGAAGGCAGGGTTTGGTCCTGTGACTTTAAAGGATAAAAGACTTCTAAAATCCCTACCCAATTTTGTAAAGCAGTTCCATATAGATCTCAGAACAGACCAACAAGTATGATATTTTGTTTCAGCTTCTGGACATCAGTGGGTTTTCTTATCTCATAGAAGTAAGGGTTAGAGCATCTGAAGTAAAATGGTGCAAAGAAGCAGTGCTGTTCTTCATAGCCCCAGTACAACTATTGCATTAACAAACTTTCCAATTAACCTGTGATTCACAGCCTGATGATGCAGTGATCACTCAAACATACTGCAGCTGTCCCAGAGGCATCTAAAGTGTCTAAAGTGCTAGATGCATTTATCACAGAGTCTACTTTCTACCATGCCAGCTACTGTTGTAAGTTCATTCTCCATCTGCATTAATGGCTGATTTAACTAAAATGCATAATGTGCCTGAGTGGTCTCTAGAAAATCTGATAATAAGTGAAGACAGCCTGGATGATGTGGGGTGCAAACCAGACATCATAGCAGCTTTGGTTTAGAAATAGCTCAGGCAGAAATCAATATACAAGTGAGGCAGAAGTAAGTGTCAGACAAAATGAATAATTTTGTTCACCTGCCTGTACCCCAACCCAAAATCACTAACTCAGTTGGTTGCCAATCTTGCATCTGGTTTGAAAAGATTTTGATACATCATTAAGCAATCTTTGTGAGCAAGCTACTAGCTGAAGTCAGCTTTTTTTTTCTGAGGGAAAACATGCTGCTGGGCTTCACCTAGGCATTTTTGTACTCCAGAAACTGCAGCAAATGTAGGTTAAAACTCAGATTTGTGTCTTAAATCCCAGACTGCTCTTAAAGGAAACACCTAATAAATGATGCACACTACAAGAAAGCGGGATGCTCCCATTTGTCACTGCTGGGCTGTACAGGGAGCAAAGGCAGCCTGCAGTAACCCTGTTCTAACTGGCACTGCTCTTGATGGCCAAGTAGTGTGATGACAGAGCACCCACCAGTGTCTGAGACAGAGCTGAAGCAGTGCCGGGTGCCCAGGGACAAGCACACGTATTGCTGCTGTGCACCTCACCTCCTTCCCCATCCAAATGATGGCAGGGACAGGTCCAGCAAACAGTCCAACCTCAGTTTTAGCTGAGAAGCCACCTAGTGCCCTCAAGTGAAACAAATGAGACACTTCTAGACCAGGTAGTCTCTGACACTGGATAGCAGTCAAGCACTAATACACATCTTAACTAAAGAAATAAGCTGATTTTTTAATCTCTAAAACCCTTACTGGTGTAACAGTATATCAGACCTAGGATGTTCTGTTCTCCTTAAATTATTGTTAATACTTACCTTCTGTCTAAACTCTTTGAGTAAAACCAGAAAAATTTGAAATATTCAAGATCAGCTTCCATTTTTAATTTCCAAAACTATTTTAATTATATAGATCTATTTTAGTGAAGCAGGCACAATCCACAACCATCATGTTAAAACCTGCTGTTTCTCTAATCTGTACTAATCAGTCCTTGAGTCATTTGACCTGTCCAGGAAAATTCTTCCAGCATGTAAAATTTAACTGTGAATGTATCAGGTCACAAAGATAACAGCCATCCTAGTGGGAAAGCACTTGTTGTATTGATATCTTTTAGTAGGGATCAGATAATATCAGCTTCTTAATAAGAAATGTAAGGAGGATTATTCTCAGATCAGTGAGTTGCATATTTAGCACCATTTGTAAACGATTTTAGTTTGTTGCCTTTTTGAAACTAAATTTTCCTGTTTGGAAATAGCAGGCACATATTTTTATAGGTCTAGCCTCATGTTTTTCAATTTAAGAACCTAGAAAATGCAGAATACTATGAACCAGTTATCTCTGATGCAATTCAAATGAAGTAATTGAATTGCATTGGAGATTAACTTGGAGCTAGTTTTGCTATTACCTATTTCTGCAGCAAAATGCAACCTATTCAGATATTTTTAAATGATTGAAGTTACTAGAGAGCATCTGCTAAAGATGAGTTTTCTCTGGTTTTGTTGTTATATTATTTTCACAAATATTACAAACACTGTTATTGCCTTTCCCTCAGTGCAGGCTCTGCGGCGGGGTTTCCTTTCTACTTGACTGTCTATATCAACACACAAGTTAGACATAGTTTAGCAGCACATTTTCCCTGTAAAAATGGACTAGACATTTTCAGGAACAAACATACATCAATGGAAGTAACAGCATACATCCCAGTAGGACATGAAACCTGTTGTGGTTTTTTTTCTGTACTACGTAAAATGAAAGTTGCTTGCCTACCGTAAGTTGAACTTCAGTTAGTGTTGCCTTGTTGAAAATTCTCTTCTGTCTGGCTTTGTAAGAGATCTCCAACTTGCAAATTACATTTTGAAACAACACTTTTTGGGTTTTTTAGTTTGTTATTTTACAGTCTATGAGTTAATGATGATTCATTCAGTTTGCATTTCTAGAGCATTTTGTGTTGAAATTATCACCAAGGTAATTAAATGTTTGTTACCAGGCAATAATAAAGCAGAATAACTTCTAGCAATTATGGAGGCCTTAGAACCTGATGCTGAGATCAGCTAAGAAAAGGAAAGGTTGAATATAAAGACTAACACATTTTCTTGGAATACTTTCTTGCCTCTGTGCCCTATTTTAGTCATTAGGTTTTGGCTAAAACTTCTTTTTTGTGACAGCAACATTGTCAATATTTTTAGGTTTAGTTTCTTCACAAAAAATTAACATCTTATTTAATATTCCAGCTTCACTACTTTTGGGTTGTTTTATTGTATATTGTATTGCATGCTTTAGAGAGATTTCTGTGACTGCTCTGATAGATCTGCTTTGAAGGGTCAATAATTCTTTCATGATTCTGCAGAAATCACAATGTTCCATGTTTATGCTTTGCCAGATAAGCCTTTTGATTTAAATAGGAAGTTATCTTAACAAACAGTGTATTACAGTATATACAAATAATTTCAAACTATTTTATTTACATAAGATGTAATTCAAAATAATGTATATATATACAATATATAGCTACACATATTATATACTGTAGAGAGAGTATACACACAACTATAGTGCACTCTGACATGTTATGATCTATGTAATATGTAATTATATTATGCATAATATGCACTAAATTATATCTAAAATGTACTATATTTTACTATGTATAATATGTACTATGGTGTATGTCTATCTGTATACTGCTTAAGTAAATAGTTAACAGAAGTATCTACAATTAAAAGCTAGTATTTATTTTAATAAGTATATTAATTTGAATTGGACTAGAATTTTCCTTGTTGAATGGAGCACAGGCAGACAAGCATGCTGAGTATGTTGGATAAATGGTTAGTATATTTCCTTCAGAGCAACCAGGAGGATTTCAACGAGGGATGATGCAATATTTTGCTGGTGCCACCTGAAGACCAGCAAGTGCTGAGAGAGCTTTGCTTCTGGATTGCAGTAAAAGAGGGCATCAGCCTATGTGCTCAGTGTGATTAAGTCCACCACTGACTCATATCTGATTGCCGTTTGACTCAGAAACTAATTCAGACTCATTCCCATTTTGAGACAAAAGAAGATGGTCCAGAGCATTTTGAGGCTTGGGCTTCATTCAACTCCCTCATCAGAGACTCTCCGACAGTTTCTGCCATCTCCAAATAGGGGATAAGTCTGATCCTATTTCTCTGGCATTGCTGTATCCACAACTGACCCTTTGCTGGAAGAAATTGGAGCCCATGGATCTATGAAACTTTGTATTAGCATAGAATCCTCATTTTAAATCCTTCAGCTACATGGAAAGAGGTGGAAAACTCCATAGGGAAAAAAGGGAGAGTGAAACAATTCTTTTGCAGGGCTTGGCATATGGTTGGGAGAAGGGCTACTGGGGACACGAGAAAGGTACTAATTTCAAATGCTTGCCCAGCTCCCTCTGGATGCCCACAGCAAATGAAGAGGTACTTTGGACTAATCTGGACTACTGCTTGAGGTTTTTTGATTTTCTTTCTCTTGAAATGCATATTTTCTTCTAGTCAGTAGTCCTATTTCCCATGAGGGCCCTACCTGCAGGAGGCTCCTTCTGACACCACCCTGACTGCCACATACTCCAGCAGCAAGCCTCTGCCCCTGCCCCTGCCCATACAGACAGGCTGCTTCCTCCTGGCAGGCTTTGCTCCTGGAGCCCAGGCCCACCGCAGTGTGAATGCTGGCAGATCCAGGGAAAACCCCCTATGACAGATCCTTTCAAGCATGAATTGCAGCAACTCTTGCTCTTGAAAGTCAGCATGACTCCCATAACTTATTCATCCCAAGATGTATTCACCCATCCATTATTTATTTGCATTTGTTTTACTACTATCATTACAATTTCATAAACAACAGCACAGAGAAAGAGCTGGAAAGTTAAAGACAGAGGTAGCTGCTGGACAAAGGCCCTGGATTTGCTTCTCCCTGGCTGCTAACTGCCTCCAGTTTTTGTGCAAAGGCATAGCATGGTAGAAGAAAAACATCTTCTCTCTCAGTTCCCTTCCCTAGGTTGGTAGAAGTCTTTTGTTCCACCTGAATTCCTCTCCATAGTAATTTCTACTGTGTCACTGTGATGAGGACACTGGAGCATACCCAAGCGGCGGGGAACACTGCCCTGTGCAGAAGCTGAGAGGAAGGTAAGGGTGGATGGGAAAGGTGTGTTGATGCCACAGGTCCACTGTCTCCCTTCCTCACTGAGTCCTGGGGGTGCAGGTTTCTGTGAGCAGGAGGAAAGAACTGGTTTGAGGTCTACTTGTACAATGAAGATGCTTAGATTAACTACTTCCAGCCATAATCTTGTGTGGGATTCTCACCTTAAGAGGCCAGACCCCGACCCGGCAGTCTGCCTACCTCGGGGTTTCAGGCCTCCGTGTTAGACAAAAGGCAATGGGAGGTTGTGTTGAAAGGAGTGGGAGGCAAATCCTGTGCAGAATGTCACCTTCCCAGCATCCTTCCTCCACAGGCTCAACTATCTGGAGAGATGATTTGGAGTGATCAGTTTCCCCTAGTGTGGTGTGGCAGCTGACTGTCCCTACATGCTCCTCACTACTCAACTGCAAGGCAATAAGCGTTGGCTTAAACTGCCTTCATGATTACAGTGTGAAGAGAAGTTCAAATATCAGGTACATTAAGGCATAAGATTGAAGGACGTTGGGTTTCCCATTAGGGAACTCAAGCTGCTCTGTAGCACAGGGCTTTTTGCAACATGTTATTGACTTTATAAAAGCCCTAGCAGCTTTATTCTGAGTACTGCCCTTTGGACCTCCTTGTTTCAAACAATATAGAGCTGTATTGTAAATCAATGTCCAAAAGCACTGCAGCAATACTACTTTAATATGGAGAGACCATTTTGTAGAAAAAGGACATTTCTTTAAAAAAACCCAAACAGAATTTCTTAAGAACTCATTCTGAGCCTTTTCAATCAACCAGATTATTCACTTCATACTACATAAACATAGATTTGTTATTCAATTTTTCAAAAAAAAAAAGAGAAGAAAAATTGCTACTTTCCTTCTATATAGAAGGAAAAACAAACTGCCAGAGAATTAGATGGTGGCATATAAACCCTTTATGTAAATCAGGAGAAGAGGTTAAGTGGATGTAAAAAGCCTTTAGCCCTGGGAAACGTGTAAAGTGGACTGTTTCAGATTATGTGCTCTGGATTTTTAAAAGGACAACTTATCTGTAGCTTTGTTTAAAAGAACTGGGGGGATTGAAATATATGAATCCAGCAAAATGAAATCAGATGATGAAAATTTGACTAGGAAAAAAAAAGCCCTAAATAATAATAATACCTGGAAATGTCATGGAAAATCAATCAATTTGTTGCACAATATATGGTATATAGGGGTTTTTTTACAACAAGAAGGTTATCTTCTGGGGCTTTCTTTCTGACCATGAGAACAGGTGAGAAGAACAATTGCAAGTTGGAGGAGCAGAAGTTAGCATCCCTTGTTCACTCCTCAATAACTGTAGAAAGTGTGTTTTGCTGATTATCCTTGCTAGGCATGAATGAACACATAGGCTCTGGCTCCAGCAGACCTGGGGCATGGTCTGTGTATTTAAATATGTAAGTGACCAAGAAAAGGAATTTTTAGACATTATTCTCTTATTTGGGCATCTTTACTAATATCATTTCTACTAGATTATAAGGGGTCCCTGACTAACC
Organism: Galbula dea; assembly: GCA_013399015.1. Classification (NCBI taxonomy): domain Eukaryota; kingdom Metazoa; phylum Chordata; class Aves; order Piciformes; family Galbulidae; genus Galbula; species Galbula dea. The sequence continues at coordinate 936,156 of VWZX01001131.1, read as the reverse complement.
CTGGCTGCAGTAATCAACTTATTTCCCCATTATTTTCAAACAAAAATACTGACATATCTCTTTAGTTGAGGTAGAAGCTATGGCTAAGGATGTACCACTAGATAGCAAAACTAGTAAGCTGAAACAGTTTCTTTGCTTCTGTATTTGGAGGATGCAGAGGAAATGTACACATTTGCCATTTGGTTTAGAAATGTTACCCCAAAATAATGTTGTCTCTCGGGGTATTATGCATGTATTGGAACTCTATGATATTTGTTAAGCACCTGCATCACATAATTCTGCACTAAAAAAGGGTAAATTTGGGTCAGTTTCACCCACACATTCCTAATAACACAGAATATAGTGACTTAAAATATTTATAGCATTCTGCTGTGAGATATCTTAATGCAAGCCCTGCATTTACATTTCATTTAGCTGTTATCCTGCCCTTAGGGAAATCTCTTTTTCCCAGGGATGCACACTCTCTATAACAAATAGGATCACAAAATCTCACAAACCCCCTGAACACTAGAAATATTTCTAGAAGGAGGAAGTATCTGTTAGTTCACCATTATGAAGAATATTGGCCTAGAGAAGCATTTTTGCACCTGCTTAAAACAGTTGTTAAGCACTTGGACTCTGCATGCAGTAGCAAACCTAAGGAAAACAGAACAGAATATTTTTTGCATAGTGTGATCTATTGTTGAAACTTCTCATAAATAGAAGGTGTATGATGTGTCCATAACAATACCTCAAAGCACCTGATCCCCTGTGGTTTAGATCCTCATTAGAAGTTCTCTGGTCATCTCCTGGGTGGAAAGACTCAAGCAGTTAAGGGAATCTGGACTGGTTTATAACCTCAGAAGGTGAATGGCAGTTTCCGGTGGTCTAGAAAAAATAAACCAAAATAAACTCCAGGGAAATAAGTGTTTCTGCTAGACTCACAGTTACAAATGAGGTGAGCTTTGCCCAAAATTGAAGTTCAAAAGACACTCCAAGCCATGTGACTTGAAAGCAAATCAAAGGTGGAAGAATAGGCTTTTGATCAAGGCACTGACCTGCGAGCAAGCACAGGTTCACGTCTTTGTTCTGCTGCAGACTTCCTGCCTTTCTGTGTACTGTCTCTGTGCTGTGAGTTGTTTTCTGTGTACTGACAGCATCTCAACTCCACACTGCTTGGGATGGGGCTACCTTTGTCTTCTGCAGAGAAGTGCCTAGCTCAGTGAAGACTCGACCCTGGGGCATTTTGGCACAATGCTGATGCTGCACAGGTTGGCAGAAGCACATCTCCAACAAACTGTTTCTGAATGTCTTTGCAACTGTGAGCCAGAGTTTCACTGCACAATAGGAATTCTCAGAAGTCTTTCAAAGATTTTTCCATTGGAAAGAATTGACTAAAGTGAGTTAAAACATTTCTGGACAAGGTATCAATCTCTTCCCATTCTTTAAGGTGCTTTATGAAAACATTTTGCTGCTGAAGGGGCAAAAGGGTTTCCTTCAAACTTAAAATTTATTCTTTTGCACTCTTAAAAATAAGTTTGAGCCTTATCAGTTCTAAGTGCTTTATAATATGTTGGTTCATGAAAAATCAGGAGCTTTTGGACATTTTGCCTTGACTTGTGGTTCAAACAAATGGAAAAACTCTTTGAATTTCCTCTCCAACATATGTCCTACTTTTCAACCAGTACTACTGCAGAGTGTCCACTGAGATCACCATTTTAATAAAAATGCCTTCAAAGCATTAATTCCACTGTTATTAATGCATAAAACCTCTCAGAAGTTCAGTATTCATAAAAGAAAAATCTTCTTTGCCTCACCAATATATAAATGTAATCCTTCTAATACAGCAGCACTGAATAATAAGGAGACAAAAGCTACAGATCTAATTACTGTGCATCACTGGCTTAGGAGTCATAGAAACCTTGACTCTGAGTAAACAGCCCAGGCTTCTGCTGTTAAAGTATAACAATTACTTCTTGAAGCAAACAAACCCTGTATCTTCTTATGATAAAGAAATGTATCTTTATGAAAAGATTAAATCATCTGATTATGTAACAGCATATTTGTGGCCTAAAAATGTCCAACCAGAACCAGTCCTGCTATCACTAATCTTTACACTGAATTCTAATCAGGGTATTCTAATGAGAAAAGGAGAAGAGAGCTGTCCCTCACTGCAATTTGAGAGACAGAGCTTGCTGACATTCCTCCAGGGAAAGGAAATTTCAGAAACTTTATGCCCAGCTTCACCACTGTCTCTCTGAGGAAAAGATGTGTAGGGTTGTCAAGGGTTAGGGTTGGGCTGGCCTCTAAATGAGAGACAGACACTCTATTAACCCCTCTCCATTCCCAAAGGGAAGGAGAAAGGGCATAAGGGAGAGAGACTTATGGATTGGAAAAGAAAACTAAAACTACTTGAATGAAAACAATAACAAAAAAATGAAATGTATACAAATATCTACAAAACCAATATTGAATCCAACCCCCTGATGGCAATTACATCACTGTCACCACTGATGCTGTGGGCAGGCACTGGGGAAGTCCCAAACCAGACTCAGCAGCAGATGGGAACCAATTTCAGGAGCTGGATTCTGCAAGTGGATTCAGGAACACACGGATGTAGCTCAAAGACAGAATGGACAGAGTCCTCCTCAGATGCCAGCCATTAATGGAGAGGTTTGACCCTCATGGTCTCTCAGCTTTATACTGAATAAAACATACATGGAATGGAATCCCTTGTTGGCCACTTTAGGGTCACCTCTCCTGACTGCTTCTCCCTACAGGTGTGACCTCTTACAGCAGCCCCAACACAGGACACAAGATTTAGCAGTGACCTTGGTCTCCATAGGAGCAAGTTTAAGCAAGAGCCTTTCTGCTTACCAATCCTTGGTAGTAACTGTAAACATCAAATGTTATCACCACTAGGAGCAGACACTGCCTGCAAAAACATTCTGTCAACTTCAGGAAGTGCAGTGACTTTAGAAGAGACAACTGAAAAGTAAGATCACTGAACAGAATTAGTTTTGTTCTATCTCAAACCAGGATAAAGGTAGTGTTTTCTAAAGTGCTCATCAGCTAGCTGATTTCAGCAGACTCAGCTCTTTCAGTGGGAACTGAGCTGGGCCACTGACAGGAGATTTCTGAATTCCTTCCCTGCTCTGCTGTCTGTAAAGGAAATCTCTCCTTCCCATAGCAGAATGAAAAAAGAAACTACTACAGGAAGGAAATCATATCACTCCTTTGCATTTTGTTGTTGTTTTCCAAATTATAACATGCAGTAAATTTGCTTCATTAACCTAAGAAGGAAAAGACTCAAGTTGTGTTTCTACTCAAAACCAGTGGTGGAGGCTGAGGAGTAGGGTGAGAACACAGACCAAAAAGGAAACATGTCAAAGTCTTTGCATCACCTTAGGGATCCTTCTTCAAGTGCCTGGCACCACAGCTAGCCTTGGAGCCCTCAAAGAAAGAGGTTATCTAGCCCCCAAGAACCACAGGAAAGGTAAAGGCCATTTGCTCTTACTAGTTTTTCTGATCCTCTGTTTCTAGGCAGCTTCCTTTTTCCAAATGCCTTCCTGGACTTTCACAAATCCTTCCATTGATTAATGAGAAGGTAGCAAGATAACTGTGGGAAGAACTTGCCTTGAGGTGATGCACAGAGCAATGGCTTTCTGTGTCTGCACACTGCTACTCACATTCTTTCCAGGGGCATGAGCAGATTCTGTGTAAAACCAGAGAGTCATGTCGTGTGAATTCAAATGAATACCATTTGCCTATTTCTCCAAGAGAAAGCTGATTTCCTAATTATAGAGATATTTGTCACTAAGAAATTCAAAAGAAAGGAAATAAACCTACTAAATATGAGAGTAGTCATTTTCAGGGTCTGTTTGGTTTGGGAATTTACAGGCATTGGGTCTGTGCATGCAGAGAAGAAACACTGGTTGCAATACAAGCAGGCACCTTGGAATCAGAAGACTGTAGACATCAGAAGAATGGAGTGTCAGGCTTGCAGCATTGCTGATTTAAGTGGTGGAGCAGAAAGCAGTGGAATAGGTAGAGACATGGTGGAACTGGATTTCAAATGAATGAGGCTATGGACTACAGGAGATAATAAGTTAAGTACATCTTAAATGAAGGCTGTTTTCCATTGAGATTGAAGGAATCCACTAGTAGTTATAGAAAGTGATAAAAATTATAATCTGGAAAAAACATATAAAGAACACTCAGCCTTTCTGATAATGAGGCAAGAATTAATTTTGTCCTTGTTATGTCAAACCAAATGGCTGGGATCACCCTTACTTCAATAGGGCTGAATTTAGCCCAGTGTGAACAGATAACTGCTATGACAGGATATTCAAAGTGCCTTAACCTACCATTACAGCAGAGGAGACTTACAAAAGAAATAAGCAATGAAAGACTAATAATTCAAATATCACCTTTCCATTGTATTCCTAATGGAAACAATGAAAACCTTCCAGATTAGTGACTAGTGAGGAGCTGTTGAGAGAAATAGTGGAGGAATGTAATACCCTGGTGAGGAGCTGAATCCCTTTTGTAAGGAGGAGCCAAGTCTCACAAGCTTCTTGGAGCTGTTTGAGCATTCAGTTTAGGGTGATTGAATGGATATAGTCCACTTGGATTTACAGAAGATTTTGGGTTAGGTATAAAGGGCCTTAATGAAACCCTGCAACAATGGCACAAGGGAAAAAAAAATTTGTGTGACTAAAATATTGTCCAGTGACTGTTACTGCAGGATAGGAGTAAGTGAATAATTTGGCAGTGGGGAGAGCAATGAAGAGTTCTGCAGGATCAATGCTAGGATCTAAGCTGTGCAACACATTAATAAAGAATCTAGGAAAGGTGATGAGCAGTGAGATGAAAAGATTTACTGATAATGCTAACTGATGGGGGAGAGTAAAAGCATCCAGTTAAGAAATATTGGCAGAAGATCCTGTGGTCTTAATAATAAAACAATTGAAATTCAATGTAACTCAAGTGTAAAAGGGAAAAAACCCTCAAAGTTTACACAAACTCTGCATTTACTAGTGACCCTAGAGAATGAGATCTTGAGTTTGCCATAGACAGTGTTACCAACATTTCTAGTCAGTGCCTTCTGCAGTGGAAAAAGAATAAAAATGTAGCCTTAGAAAATGTGAGAAAAAGAACAGAGAACACAACAGACATCCATTTCCCACCATTGAATACTGCACACTTTTCTAGTCCTTGCATTTCAAGGGATGTAGGAGAACTGGAAAGGTTCAGAAAATGGTAACAGGCTCATCAAAGGTACTGGAACAACTCCAGTTGAAGGCAGGAGTAAGTAGACAGGAATCCTTCAGACTGAAAGAAAGAAGCCTGAGGGATGTGAACCAACAAGTGACAGGACAGAGTGGATTGTGATTGATTGTTCACAGTTTCTCCCACTACAAGAGCAAAAAGACATCAAATGAAGCTAACAGGAGCCAAATTCAAAACAAAGGAGGTGGTTTTCCTGCAACTGGTAACAGACCTGAGGAACTCCTTGCCACAGGATGCTGTGAATGCTGGTGGTTTACAGGCACTTAGGTGAAGAAGGCATTGTAAGGGAAACCTGCAGAGAGATGCAGAAACAAAATCTGCTTCAGAAATCCTCTGAGCTGCAAAACGTTGAAGGGTGGAAGAAACCCAAGGGAAGGTTGTGTGTGTTCATCCTCTTCCTTGGGCATCTGCATTTGACCATTGGTGGAAACAGAACACACAGTTAACTAGATCTTTCAGCCAATGCTGTATGGTTTGCTTAAGTTCTTCTGTAGCATTGTAACAGTAACAGGGCAAAGCAATTTCTAGTTGCAGGCCATGAAATGTTCAGTGGTAAACTATACTGAGAACAATGGCAATCTCCATGTCTTCATGAAGCTTCTCTGGCTAAAATATACACCCAGAGCAGTTCACAGGGAAATCTTAGTAAACAAACCAAATAAACTCTGGCACCTCATCTTGTGCCCTGGAGAGTTGACTGACAGACCAATATTGAATTAAAATGCTTTGATGCAATTTGCTAAACATGCATCTTTTCTGGGTCCTTTGACCCCACGTGACTATAATAGATACAGATAGTACAGTAGAACCCTGCTGAAATTTGTAAGTCTTCCTATGTCTTGGCAACAGGACTGAATATCCCAAGCTATTGATTTGTAACAGTACAAATTGTAGCATCCAGTAAATCTGTACCAATTCACATTTAGGCCTGGATTGTTGGTTACCCTGAAGCTGCTTTATACATCCCTGACAGGGGAATTAAGGTGACTATAAGCTACCATTTTACATCCATTTAACTCTCTTTTATGCTGCCAGAGCAAGGTAAAATTGTCTTATTGAGCAGCAGGCTGTTTGAGTTTAAATCTGCTGTTGTTTGAGAGAGGTTGTTCCTGCCCATTTTATTTCAGACAGGGAAAAAGTACAAGGGAGATGGTAGGAGAATAAACTTGGCACTGATGAGGCTCATAAATGCATGCTGCAGAGCTACTTCCTTGATTTCAGGTGACAAAGAAGAACAAGTTGAAACAAATGACACAGAAAAATGTTCTTTAGATTTGAGCTGTTTCAACAATAATTTGTTGTCCATCAGACTCCTGAGGCTTAACTAATGCTTTGTGAACTATATCAACTAGGATATCCTTTTTCTTCAAATATCTTTTCCAGTTGATTAGCTTGTAACTAAAATGTCTCCTGGGTAAGCTAAAAAGTCTAGAAGCCCTAATAAACTGACTAACCAGTATTCTGTTGCCACTTCCACTCTGCTTTCACTTTTGTCATTTGGGGGTGGATTATTCCTGTTAGTATGATTTTTCTATATAAAGAGTTGATTATTCCCCACAAGCTCTGTATTTGACCTCACCCTGCCTGATGTAAATTTTAAAATCAGTGTGGTAAAAGAAGTATCAACTGAATTCTGCATTTAAAGCCAAGCCTCCCCCAGGCCAGCATCAGAGAGGTAACCAATAGGGTTGGTTTTTACTGATTTTTGGCTGGTTTTAATTTTCAGATATATGTTGTTAAAAAAATATCTATCAGCTGAGAAATAGAAGCCATCTTTTTTACTATGCCATAGGTATGCAGTACCATTTTTTGTGGGCTTGTAGGAAAGCAAACAAGAGCTCATCTCTAACTGCAGTAGACTATCAACACAAAAATCAAGCCTTGTGTTAGCAGCTTTTCATCCTAGCACGGTGTGCAGCAACAGGCAAAGATTTTAGCCTGCAGATAGTAATTCTAACATGTAAGACACAGGCACTTGCAGGATCACTAGCAAGCATGCTGGATTATTCATTAAAGCCCCACTTACAGGTATAAGCAGGCATTTGCTTATGGTGAGTGGCAAAGGATGGCAAAATTTGCCTCCCTGTGCTATGATCTCATGTCCAAAAAACCAGCTGATCAAACTCTTCTTTATGTAGTCATTTATGTTGTTTTGCTGAGGCATGGTCAAGCAGTATGCATTCAGCTGAAAAGCAAATAAAAGGAATACTTCATAGCAAGCTTACCTTTTTTGTTTGGATGGGCCTGGGAGGGAATGGAGATGGTAGAGCAAAATGATTTGCCTAGTTTTTATACTAAAGAGGCAAAAATAGATTTACATATCTCTACCTCTTTGAATTGTTGTCAGTGAGACATTGGTAAAATGAAGTGTTGTCAATACTTAAAACCTGGTGTTTTGTGGTAAGGTAGGCAGGCACATGTGGGGGATTTCTGGTTTGCCCAATTAGAGGAAGGCTCATTCCACTGACTTATATTTTTCTTTGACTACACAACAGCATGCAGTTATATGCCTGTTTTTTTCATATTCATAATATGTAACTGTAGCTCAAAGCAATCAAACTGCATTAAAAAGTTTACACTCCAAGTGATAATAATCAGCTAAAAATGGTCTGCTTAGCACCTTTCATGGGTATAGGATTCAAGATGGTTGGCTGCCTAGTTTTTTCCAGTTTTATGTCTTCATTACAGAAAAACACCTTCATTTCTAAAGAAATGAAATGGAATGCCCTAGAAATTGCTCTAACAAAACATTCATTCCCACTAAAAGGTCATGTTATTTCTATGAGATTTTTGACTTGTATTATACACTACAGTTCTCTATTAAACTGCACAGTATGTATAAAAATAATACCCCAGGGAAGTTTTTAATAGTTTGTTATGCCATGGACCTTCCCATAAAATGCTTGATTTTTTACACACTTCCTCTCACCTCTCCTCTTTTTGATTGTTCTGCCTACTCCCATATCTCTTCTCTCTTCTAATAAATGCCAGTGTTATCAAAGCCCCAGATAAATCAATGAAACCATCGATTCAGAGCAGAACGGAAAACGCTGCTGTAGAAATACCCCTCCACAACAAGCAGTGAAGCTTTGACTGGCTTGTTGAGAAGGGAAAAGCAGCTTCCTGGAGGTCAGTCTTCAGCTTTGAACTGGAATGATCTCTCTACAACAGCCTTGTTTTCTTCAGCTCCTATTCTTCCTTGTCTTGGCTCCTGTGCTGAAAGTGTTATTACGGCAATAACTGACACTTATGCTGTTTATGCTATCATCTAAACGTGTGCCATGATCAGCGTGCTTGCAGGGAGACAATATCACACTGTTCATGGCAGCTCCTGGCTGGGAAAGCTTGTATAGAAGGGAGGGACACCCCACACTGCACTCCAGCTCATGCAGAAGCTCAACAAGCTGCCATGTTCCTCCTTCATGGGAAAGAGAAGATCAGTTGCTTTTTCTCTCAGCTTTTATCTCTCTCAGCTCCTTTTTGGGCTTTGTTTGAAAATCCCCAAAGAAGAAAATAAGAGCAGTTGAAGTGGTGTCCCTAATTATTGCATTTCACCTTAAAGTGGTAAATTCTGCATGCTTGAATGTGAAGTAATAATTATGCCTAGGCTGAACATTTTGGTAGACCAACAATACCCAGAGATGTAGAGAAACAAAGACAGGTTTAATGTTATTGCAGGTTTTTGGAAGGAATTCGAGATGTGTCTAATAGCCATTATGCTATCATGTTATTTCAGATTTTGGAAGGAATTCTAGATGTGTCTAATAGCCATTATGCTATCATTTTGTATGGGCCAAAACTGGGCCATCAGAGGTAGTAGTTTTGCTCAGTTATGGGTATTTTAAATAATCCCTGCTGCTACTTCTGAGCATCCACAGGTGTAATTAAAATATGTATTTCAGTCCAGTGACCAGCTGCAGGAGATGACAATCCTTTCTTTCCTAAATCCACCACTCTCATTTTTAAACAAACAAAAACAAACAAAAAACCCCAAACCAGACAAAACCCAGTTGTCTCTTTACAAGCCAGTCTTATTTTAATACTGCATGTCAGAGATTTCAGACTACTGCGTTGTCTGGAGATGGTTTGTTTTTCTCTAGTTTTTAGGAGTTGTGCCTGATCAGTAAATAAAGGAACTTCAGGAATATATTTCCTATTTTATTAAAATGTACAGAGAGATTCAACTGCCTGTATGTAGTGCCCTACAGAATGCAATAAATATTTTTCATATGCATACTACCTGATCTCACAGACTGGAAATTGTCATAAACAACAGGTGAGAAAAATGCTAGATTCTACATACCCCATCAGCAGCTGCAGGTTTAATTTTAAAGAAACATTTTGACACATTTCCTGACATTTTAACCTTTTTATTATTTTATTATTACCTTTGTTAACAGCACTGAGGTGGCACCTGGGTTTATCCTAGTACCAGTTCCATACAGCAGACTTGTTTACTGTTTCAGTGTTTATACACCATTTCTTCTAGATATCTTAAAGTAAGGAGAGTGAATGCCTCAGTGCTGATCAGAGTAGATTACATTTTTACTGAAACACATAAACTTGGCATCTGAATCAACACTACCCCATTTTGATAGTATTTCATGTTATGGTAGCTTTTTGTGCTCTCTATTCCATCAAACATATTTACAGTAATTGTACTCAGATTTAAAGCATCCTATTACATTTTTTACCAAGTATAACAGCACAGTAACTATCAGCCTATAGGCTGAGGCAGGAATTTCCTGATAAGACTATGCTCATTGTTTTAATCTTCCATTTCCTTTCTTAATAACAAGTTTTGTCACAAGGAAATACCATACACCAGAATGCATCTGGCAAGCAAGTGATGATGCTATTGCCAATAGGTGCTGAGGTAATAAATGTCAACACTAAACAGAGCACTGCAATACTTGGAGGAGCAGCAGATCTTATTGTGTTTCTCTGTCCTTGCTCACATTTTGGCTGGATCATCTCTGCAGTCACATCACCTTCCCAAATGTTGATATGTTTGTCTTAATGTTGGCTTTACAAAGAAAAGTTCCAATGTACAAGAAAAAGAAGCCCATGAATAGTGAATGTCAAAAAGCCCTGACATACTTGAACCTTCCCTCATGAAATCTGTTGTCTTATTCTTCAGCTCCCCTTGCTTTCTAAGATTTAATATGAAAATGAGCATGAAGAGAAATCAGTTTCTGCACGGGGGTTTAATCAAGAAAGATGGCATTCAGCAGGTCCCTCAGAAAGTAAAGTGCTAGTGAAAATGCTCCATGAGTCTTCAAGAACTTGAGTCTATTACTAGCAGTGATTTCACAGACTTCGTCCTGCACACTGCTCTCACCTCTAATTATGAAATCCTTGCTCATTCTCCATGCTTTAACCCTTGCCCTCATTAAGGAGAGGAAAACAAATGACTAACTTAGAAGTAGCGTTGTGATATACACCTTATCCAGTAGGTATGTTTCCTCTCTAGCCAGTTTCACATGCAGGTATTCTGTTCTTCAAGCCACAAAGGACATTTGCTCACCCTGTCTCTTGCAGGCAAGCTGGAGCTCATTCTGAGCGTGGCAGAGGTGAACCAGCTCTGATTCAAAGACTGTTTATTCTATACCTGTTATTTCTTACACCTAATGTTTGGAAAAAACTTCTCCTCTGGGGGGATTATTTCCACCTGAAGGAGAATTGTCTCCAAAACCATAATATACAAACCCAGAATTCCATAGTTCTCACATGTTTTTTTCTTTGCCTTTGTTTCTTCTCCTTTTTATATGTTTTTCCTTTCTTCACTTAAAGTAAATGGAAAGCAATCTTGTCAGGCAGACTCCTGTTTGGACACAGGAGGTAGGAAGGGTAAAGCATATTTATATTCTGGTGTAAGATTTTCAGGTAATCCTAAAGAAAATCAGTATTGCCCCAATATACAAAGCAGTAGGAATAAAACTTTCCCACAAGAACCTGAATTTCTTTCCACAGCAGAAGGAAATGTCCCTCAAATTCCCTTGGCAAAGCTTGCTGGACAATAACCCTGTGGGAGCCAGAATTTGCTTCATTCCCCACAACATATTTTTAGGTTGGTTTGAAGGATTATTTTCTCTCCACAAAACAGCCCCTGTGCCACGTACAGCACAGGCTTTTCTCCTCCCTTGCTCCCAACATCCTAGCAACATCAAACGGTGGCTGCTCATCCGAGCTCTGAGTAATGCTAGAGAAAAGACAAGGTAGTCACAACGCATGTCGTCACGGCGGCCCGAGGGTGGAGAAGCGACGGAGTGCATCCGCCGCGTTTGCCTCTGACTTGCTGTCCACCCCCATCCTTCCTTCTCGGCTCATCTCTCACTCCCTCCCCAGCCCACACCACAGAGTTAGGCTGCTCGGTTCACATTTCCTGAGGTTCTGCAGTGTAATTTGAACAGGAAATGTTAAAGGTGCAAGGTAGTCCCTACCTGTGATTGGCTGGCAGGCAGTAACATGCACATCTCTTAGAGTGGGTGAATCCTCTTCTTACTCAGATGCTGTAGTTTCAGAAGAGCTCAGCTGGGTTCTACAGAATTTCTCTGAATTTATCTCAGGAAAAAATAAAGCAGACTCTGCCCCAATGTATGAAATGTAGCTAACTTGGTACTTCTATAAGAAGCTCTATTTTGTATTTCTTTTCTGGCTGGACTTACGGGCAATATATATGTACACCAGCTGATCTCACTTTGTCCCTAAAAATAACAGGGAGGAAGTGATTACAGAGTTAGATACTAACACCATCTACATTTGCTGAAATATTTTTCCAGGAGCATGTGTTTTTGTAAGTCTAAAGTTAGCATCTACTTAGCAACTAATGTTAGTTAACTAGTAAAAGAGACCAAAAAATATTAGTGCATACAAGCATTATATTGTAATGGATTCATACTTTGAATGTGGAAGTAAGTTACTTTTTATTAAGTAGTCTTGACAAAAACAGTGGCAGTCACATAAATTAACTAACCCTGAAATAGCTGAAATAGTATTTACTTGGAAGATATTTCTCTATAGGCAGTCAGCCAAGCAAATTAACACACTCTAGTGTTACTGTGACATACCTACCAAATATATATTTTTTGAGAATGAACAAGTAAGAAAAAAAGTATGTTTCTAACTAGATGTGCTGCATTGATATAGTGGTTCTGCTCCAGGACACAGAATCCTTTATTTTTTGTGATAGCAGCAAAATATTAGGATGCTTGCAGACAAATACATAAAGTAGAGAGCTAAATGTAAGAAGAGGTTCTAAAGCTTCATGAGAGTAACTCTTGTTAAATTCAGTGGAATATCTGCATGGATCAAGATGACCTAGATAAAACTCAGGAAGGAGCAGGGGATAGTTCTTGAAACCAATCTACTGCTAACCAGAGTATCTGAGAGAGATTAATTCCTGATAAAAATGGTCTTGACTTCTCATATAACCTGACACATGACTTAAATTGTTTTAAAGATGTTTCTCTTAAAATAAGACTGCTTTTATGTAGAGTCTGTTGGTTGAGGATTTTAACTTGTGCTAAGCACCTCAATTAATTAAAGGCCAGTCTGTCCTAGACATGGAGAGTGAAGCAGGCAATAGTCTGAGAAAGAGTCAAGGAAAACTTGGTTCCTTCCTAAGCTCTGTGATCCTTTTTAGGCTAACAGTTTTGTGATTCCACTTTTTCCCAAGGTCTTTGAGGCAATCTACTGCCCTAAGGCACACAAAAGAATGAGTTTCACCTGATGCTTCCCCCAGATTAACTAATTTGTCTTGGTCAAAATAGGCAGAGGGCAAAATTTCTTTTTCATACCCTGAAAGGCACACAGGTACTGAAAGGCCTCTTATACTCAGGGCCCAACTCTAACAGTGCCTCAAGGGGACAGAGAGGAGACCATAGCTTTTACAAGTGAGTCAGGTCCATACAAGTTAAGTGAAACTCTCGAAATGATGCAACAGGTCAGTGACAAAGCAGGAACTAAAACCCACTGTCCTCACAATCAATCACCAAGTACTAGTTCTTTTTATTTATTTAATTGACTTTACTGTGCAAGACTCTTGCCAAACACAGCAGAAACAGCAGACCTGGGGCAGCAGAACACACAGCCCACTTAGGCCACTTTAAGCAGAGAGCATCATTAGCTCTTAGCTAGGCGATTCATGTTATGTTCAAGTTTCTGCAGGACAGACAGGGTCAAAATCCAAACTATAGCAGAGATCAGGAGATGAGACATAATCAGCCAGCTATATGTCAAGCTCTCCAAAATATTCTTTGTATTACTGTTTCAAATTGCAGCAGAGGGAAAAGAATACACCATTACCTGGTGATGAGTTTAGATTAAGCATTTACCCTAAGACCGGCTGCAATATCATACACAGACAAGAGACTGTTATTTTTGAATGGCATCAAATTGTGAGTTGAAGCACAGTGGGTAGGAAAATGCTACAAAGGGCTTTGAAAGTGATTTCTCATCTGTGGGGTAAAATACATCCTTTTTAAAGTCCTGCTGTGACCAGTATAAAATGATCAGGGGTGAGAGTCTGCATGTGGTCTGCCAACGTGCAGGAAACAGAAGAAAAATAATTGTCCAACATAGGCCTGGGTACATTACAGGTACATGAATAAGCCAATACCAAATGGTGATAGAAAGTTGTCCTACAAGTAAAACTTCTCTGAAATCAAGGTGGCTGTGATTTGAAACATTAGCTGATGAGAACAGAGGCTAGCAAATTTTCAAACAAGGAATGTCAGAATGGTATCTTTCTTTCCTAGAGCAGAGGAAAAGTGTGACAGCAGGAGGTCAGGAAAAGCAAGAAGAGATTTCCCCTTCAAGAGATGAGATGTTGCCAATTAGCTGACTGGTGGCATCTTACATCTATGGCAGGTAGACATGAGCTGCCTGCTTCTGCTGCTTCTGGTATTCACATGGAGCTGTGAGTCAGCCCCTCCTTCAGACATCTCCCTTGACACATTACAACTGCCACAATGTGCTATTCAAACCTGCTTGCTTCCTCTCTTGAGCATAGGCTGATATCTTGTAAGAGTCTTTGATTTTGCCAGTTGGTATTCAATGTGTTTAATCTACTTTTGTTGTCAATGACATTCCCTTTGATGCATGGATGGTATATAGTGAGAGAAAGATGTGTGCTGGAAGCTTTATGTTAGTTTATCTGAGTGAATTCCTCAGTGGTTGCTCTGCAGGAACATTAGAGTGTTGGAGTGCCATGGCACAGGGCAACAGATTTGCCCCTGGCTCTAAGGTTTGGTTAGCATACCTGTCAGAAATCCACCCAGGAGCTGTGAAGTTTGCCATCCCAGGGTTTATTTATATGCACCATGCCCTAGGTCTACATTAAAGGCAAAAATGGCTTCAGAAATCTGTAGCTCAACACAATAATGGACCTGTACAAAGCACTCCCTCAGTTGTCACTCCACCTGTTCTGCAGGCCTGGAGGCCCTTCTAGTGCAAGAGAGAATGGCCAGTAAATGGAAAAAAATGCAACTTCCAAAGATTTTCTTTTTGCATTCACACCATACTTCTGAGCATTAAACTTGAAAATTTCAAGCTTTAAAATCCTACTTCTATATGGAAGAGGGTATCTGTTAAAGCTTCAGTTTAAATGATTTTTCTTAGCTTTCAGTTGTTTAGTTTTCTTCAGACAAGTATGGTATCTTGGTGGGCTCCTTTTGCTCTGAATTTGCAGGGTCTATTTCAGAGGATATATGCAGCCATAACAGGAAATATATATTAAAGGAGAATGGAGTTCACATAATCCTTTTCTCAAGCTCCCAAAGATAAGGTATCCTATCATCTTGCTACTTCAATCTGGCAGGTATTTGTGAATGTTCTGTTTGTTAGATATTGCTAGTCTTCAACCAGCTGCCACAAATGGAGCCAAAATCTATTTCAAAGGAGGGTGTGAACTACTGTGTGAACTACTCCACCAAGCACTGGAAAGCTCTAAGGGCTTGCTTTTCCATTACATGAAACCTCTTCATTTTCATCACACCAGCAGGGCTGGAGAAGAAGTTGTCCTCAATGTAATGTGATTTAAATAATTACACCAGTGGAGTGCAATGCAAATGTGAACACAGTTGTGTTCTGCCAATTTGTCCCTTTGGAAAATGAGAGAATTGGGAACAGCTGGCTATTGGCAGGGAGACTCTTTTTGTAGGCATTGTTATCCCAGAGGACAGTTTTGTCTCTGAAATAGTGAGACAAAGAGAATATGGGATTAAATTTAGGACAAAACCAGAGTTCTTTGATTTTTTGGCAGAGTTTTAAAAGGAGAAGATCAATGCTATTCCTTTTGTAAGTAGGAAATGGTCTTATAGTCCTAACTTCTGAGAATGAAACTAGAAGCCTGAACTCTAATTTGAGGGGGTGATTGTGGGGGAATGAAAAGTGCATTGAACCTGCACTTAAAGCCTTAGGAATCAGGCTGTGTTTTGGGGTTTTTTTTGAGGAGGGAAGGTTTGATAAATTTTCTTGACAGCTGATTTTTTTTTCTTTTTCTGGTGGACATCAACACAGTGCTTTAAAACACATCTTTTCTGGCATTGTACAAACCTTCACTGAAGTTCAGCCTACACAGTGAATGTGAAAAAAGGGATGGCAAAATCTTGTCAGCAAGTAGGGAATCGTGTATTGCTTCCATGTTAGCTTGTCTGATGACTTTATTGTTTCAGACAGTAAACTAACTGCTGCCTTGGCCTCTCACCTTCTGTCCCAAACAAGTATTGCCAAAAGATATTGAAGTATTTTTGCCTTCTGAAATAAAATGGAGCAGTGTGATTTTTTGGCAGAGGTTAAGTGTCCACCAGCCAGTAAGAGGGCGTTTGGCCTGAAAGATGGCATACAACACCAGTTGACCTAATAAAAACTATGCCTTCTGCCCTGTGCAAAGGTCAGCAAAAAGACCCCTAAAGTCTACAGAGTTTGTACTAAGGGAACTGAGCCAATAATGTAAGCACTGATCTTGACTTTTTTACAGCCTTGCATGCTGTATAGTAATTTATGTTGGTGTAAAGTGACGAGAACACAAAATTAAAACTCTTTTTTTTTCTCCTTTTTATTTTTTTTTTTTTTTTTCTTAAGGCTGTAGCCTCCAGGGTTTTTCATACAAGATCTGCATGTGTCTGTCTTCCCTAGCTAACCTAGGTCAGATTACATCTGGGCACACTACTGCATTATTGTCAAAGTGGCCAGAGCATGCTGCTGTGGTTATGTGAGCTTTAAGAGATGCTACCTGACATAGAGGCTCTTACAATAAAGTCACTCCATTATCATGTCTGGAACTGTAGAGTAGGCTTATACTGCTCAGCATTTTCTGTCACATGAATATGATATTTCCAAGTCCATCTTAGTTGTAAAATCACATTTGCTGTCCTTTGGAACTCTGCTTGTTGTTCTTTGGTTTTATACAGCACTTTGCACAGCAATAAATGACAAAAATCAGAGAAACTGCTATTGAGAAAGAGAACAATAACAGTGTGATGGTGTTTTGTCTGGGATTTCTTAGACTGGCTTTTTCCTGACAGTGGGGCAAGAAGTGAAATTACTGTTCAGGTTGGCATTGATGACAAATATTTGTATAATATAACCAGAAAAGCATTGGAGTTGGGTCACTTTCTTATAGTCATTCCCTACTTGTACAACAAACAATAAATACTGCCAAAGTGTAAAGGAAGCAAATCTGTCTGTTTGACTGTGGCAGGTGCAATCTACCCAGCACAAGACTTCATTTTAGTTTGGGCTTTTTATTATTTGCACTACCACCCATCTCTCATTTGGTACACAGTATGAGACTGTCTCTGCAGCTGTTTTCTCCAGCACTTCTGTATTGCCTTTCCTCTTTGTCTTCTGATGAAAAGTCTGTGATCCTTTCAGATAACTGAGGAAATATTTTCCTTTGACAGTGCTTTCTTTGGTGTTTGCTAATATATTTGTCTCAATTTCAGTTTCACCTCCATGATATTAGTTATACAGCTCTATCTGGTGGGTGTTGATCCTCTGAGTTGTTTTCTGTTGGCAGTGGCCTGCTGGAGCTACTGGCACAATCAACTGAACACACAGAACAACCTTTGAAGTCAAGAACTTGATTTGCTCAGTAATGCATAGTTTTCAGTTCCCTTGCAGAACCTGGCTCACCACCTTCTTGCTTCTTTTGCAATTGTTCTGTAGCTGCATTGTAATACATAGGTTAAGCATAATTCAAGATCAGATTAGCAGGGTAACATTTTGCACACGTTCATCAGCAGTGTAAGTACCAAGGTGTGAGGCACCAGGAGCCAAACTGTAGTTCACAGTCACTGATTCTGTTTGTTAAGAGCCTGCCATAGTTCACAGATTTCAATTCTGTATGGTAACCTACACTGTTAGTCAGGAAGCTGTACCAGTCAAGTTCAGTCCTGCTTCAGATGTGATTTTGCTGATTTTCATTTGGTGCTTTAGGTTTTGGTTCAGTGCTAGAAGCATCCTTTGGTTTCAGGCAGGGTTGTTGGTTCCACCATGAAGAGGAACAGTGGCTTTAAGGAGTAAGAGTGATCAGCCACTGATACAGGAATGGTTTATGGTTTCATTAAGATTTTTGATTCTCTAGTTCTTTGTAGTAAAAAAGCAGGTAAAACCAATATTCTTTGCTCTACTAGGATATGATGAAAAAGCAACATAATTATCCTATGCAATCATTCCTGTTACAATGTTACAATGAACCCTGACAGAAGGTAACACACAAGAGCTTCTCGGAAACAAACCATTTCTATACATTGAAAAGTACTCTCAGCAAAGGCCTCTAAAAAGAAACATTTGCCTTTCCTTGAAAGTTTAGTAAATTTCGATCAAGCCTGTTATTCCCCCTGTGCACTGGGAAACTCAGATTGCTTGCCAGGGCTTCTCCAGAAGAGAGGCTCTACTCCAGCTGCTGACAGGCCATTAAATCCTACTTCTTCTTCTCATCCTGAAACTTTCCAATGATTTAGTGTTCTCTCTGACCACAGGCCTTGGCCTGGAAATCGTAAGCCTTGCTAGCCAGATTGGGTCTGGCTAGCAGAGCAGCAATACCCTCACAGAGCTCCACATGCTGTTCTCTTGGGAAGTCCTAAGTTTGTCACAGTTTAATTTCTTCTTTGCTCCCTCCTTCACCTCCTTATCTTCATCTTTTTCACTAAGTAAGAGACTCTTGAATTGACAGCCAAACAGAATAGTATCAGACCAGGAAGCTTAGATATACTTAATACTTGTAACTTAGAGTAGGTCATACATAGGAACTGGGAAGAGGGCAGAAAGGGAGACTTTAAAGAAAGAAGCACGTTGTTTTGAAAAATGTTGCAAAATACCAGTAAGTAATAGGAAAAAACCCACCCCAGTAGGTGTTTTGTGTTAATTTTTCTCCTGCTACTACGATTGTCTGCTAAAGTCTGGGCTTCAGACGCTACTTCCAATATTCCAAAATGAGTTGAACTGTACAGCCAAGTACTTTGTCAGGTTGGTGTCATCTTCTAATGGTTCAGGTCTGCATTGCTTTTTGGAGAATGCTTTTATAGCTTGTCTGAAGCTTTCTGGTACATTTATTATGAAGCACAGGTATATGTAGGCTAAAATTTTCAAGCCTGAGAGGATGCAGTCAGACACCCTAAATCCATATCTAGGCACTTAAGGAAATGTGATTTTCAGAGGTAGGGAGCATTGAAACACATTTGAAATAATTTTGAGTTCAGTACTTTTGAACATTTTTTATGCCTAAGTGTAATTTCAAGCTCTGAAAATTTTGGCTGTGTGATGAAAGAGAGCTTTAGATTATCTATCCATTTAAAAACGTTTCAGAGGGGGATAAAATTCTGATTACCTCATCTTTTTTCCATACTGACATACGGTAGGTTTCTGAACAGGCATCCTCCAGTAACATCTTGCATCTTAATGTAAGAGTTACCTAAAAATCAGGCTTTTTCCTTCCTGTGCTCTGCAGTATGATCAGCTGTACAACAAAGCCTTGCCCCCAAAAAAGTGTACTTCTGATAACTCCTCCTTGTATGTTCAGAGTTATATGTATTTCAGCTTTCATTACTGAAATAAGTAAGCAGTGGCTCTCATAGCAATTGCTTCCAAATCCAGCAGGGTATCAGTCTGTCCTCAGTTCTGAACACATCTAAGAGCTTAGGATTGCTTTCAATTGCAATGTAACTGCAGACTAAACCTGAGTTGTATTGAGCTCTTAAGTGAGCTCAGAGACAATTACACCTAATGAAGTTTTGAGAGGTCATGGAATGGTAGAATAATTTGGGTTGGAAGGGACATCAAAGATCATCTGGTTCCAACCTCCCTGTCATGGGTTCCCTGTTCACAAGCTGGACTTCCATTGGTGACACTGTAAGTCTGCTGGTACCGAGTCCAGTGCCAGCAGGATCTCTTCTGCTACATGTTACACTATGGAACACTAAAAATTGAACAAGATTATGAACAAATTCCTGTTGTAAGAAGCAAAAAGTTGTTTGTGAGAGGTACTTGAGAGACAAATTTCTGCATTTAAAAGGCAGTTTCACATTGTTAGAATGTTTTTTTTTCAATATGAGCCTGATTCTGCAAATGAGTAGCTTTAAACAAATGGCTAGTTCCACCAAGCTAGGGTTTTGTGTACTTCTTAGAATTAAATATTTGGACAAGGCCAAATCTCCCTCTTGTCCCTTCTCAGGGTTTTGCTTTAGATTTTTTACATAACATATAATGCAAGTATTTGTTTAGCTCCCCTCCGCTCCCAACTTTGTCTCTGCATTACTTTGTTTTGACTGCAAGCTCTTGAAGCTAAATCAGTCATGCTTTGCACAGGTCACTGTCATGCTTTATCCTGGTACCTTGTAGAAGACTGCAGCTATTACAACATCAGAAACCCTAAAATCCAACCCCATAACAAGTGCTATTGAGTAGGCCAAGGTAGTTATCTAATGTGCATTGACTTCAGTAGTCTTGTGTATGGTGCCGTAGGAGTTGCTTACTCAGCTCAAATCCCAGATGGTGTCCTGCTCTAACACACATACAGTCTCAATAGGATTAATGAAAGTTTGAAATACTGGAATTTATATAACTACAAAAGTGATAAAAACCTGGATTATACGAAGATAGCGTCAAGTGAGTAAGATGCTTTAGGAATTTAATCCCTCTGTTGCCTTACGCACAAAACCAATTTTCAGACAATGTCCCAGAGATGCAGCATGAATGCTCCGTGTGGGCTGAAGGGGTCAGCTCCGCCATCAGGGCCTCCCGAGACGGCTTTCTTGAGGAACTCGGACTGACTACGCAAAGCCCAACAGAGCTTCAATGCAAAATCGTTTATTTACAAGGCACGAAGCACAAGAAGCGCCTCCGCGCCCGGCCTGTCCCTGGGCGCCGGCCGGCGGAGCTCCCTGGGGGAGGGAGGGCTGCGGCACCCTGCGGGCTGGCTCTGCGGCGGCCGGGAGCGCTGGATGGAACTGCAGGCTAGGTGATGTCCTCGCACCCTCCTCGCTGACACGAAAGGGCTTCCGTCACCGCCCGCCCCCCAACTTTCTTAGCTGTAAGGAAGCGAGCCCAGCGGCTCCAGGAACCGCCCGCTCGTCTCCTAGGAAGCCCTTATTTCCAGCTCCGAAAAGGGACAGTGACTAACGTTTCCCCTAGCCATGCTGTGTTCCCCCGCGTGCCCGTGCCCAGGGCTTTTCAGCCCGAGAGGGTAGGTGCCTTTCAGACGCTCGTCAGCCGAGGTATAGCACTGGCGCCGGGAGGGACCGCCGCCTCGTCCGACCGTCCCCTCCGGCCGAGGGCTGCTGCCGCCGCCCCTCAGCCCCCGGCCCTCGGCAGGGGCGGCCACGGAGGCCGGGCTCCCTCTGGGCGGCGGGAGGTGAATGGCAAGCGGCAGCTTCTCCCTCCCACATCCCAGTGTCGGTCTCGCCTCCTCCAGCAGCAGCAGTAGCGGGTCACCTCTGCGCGGCTGAGCCGCGCCGCGCTGCCTGCCGGCCGCAAGACTGCTATAGGGGTGGAGGAAGCCAGTTCTCCACTTCCCTCGTCTCCGCAGGCTCGGAGACGCTACCTGCGGGGCCGCCGCTGGCTGCGGTGGCATTGGGAGGAGACTCGACCGAGGGCGGCGCTGAGGGACAGGAGCGCCTGTGCCCGCGGCTAGCACCAACCGCAACCCGCCCTCCCTGGAGCAGGCGGGCGAGCTCAGCTCTGACTGCCCGGCGCGGCCGCCGGGGCGCTCAGTCCTTTTATTTCTTCTCGCCGTCGCGCTGCTGGAGGCTCCGGACTATAAATAGCAGCCTCGCCAGCCGCCAAGCGACACACACACCCCCCAGAGGAAAGTACCGCGCTGGTTGCCCCGCCGGGTGAGAGCCTACTGCCAGCCAGGTAATCGCCGCTCGGGGCACGGCGGGCGGGGCTCGTTCCGCTGGTGAGGCTTCTGTTTTCTTGCTTCTCCGTTGGCTTCAGCGCTTTAGGAAAGATTAAAAGCTAGGAATCTGTTCCGCCAAAGTCCCTCCCTTTTATTCCCTGATCAAGTTTCTTAAGGTTACAGCCTGCGAGGCGTGCGCAGCCCCGGTAAAAGCGTTCTCGTCGGGGGCCGCCGCAGCCCGGTGAACCGGCCGGGGGTGCGCCGCGGGCAGCTACCGCTCTCCCGCCTCCGGGGCGGGCGCCGCGCCCCTTCAGGGCCGGCGCTGAGGCAAGGAAGGTGGCTCGGCAGCTCCGGGGACGTCCGCCCTGCTCGTCGCCGCTCTATGTTGGACACGGGCGGCCCGGAGGGACAGGGGCTGCAGGGTTAACTTCCAGGCAACACCCGCTGGGCGTTTCGTCTACTTTCCGGGGCAGGCGGTGGCCTGCCGGGGAGGCTGGGCGCGCCTTGGCTGCGGTGCCTGGCCGCCCCCCGCGCAGCTGCAGCCGCGGCTACTGCGAACGCGCCTCGGGAGGGCTTGAGGACCTTATTTGCGGCGGTTTTCTGTCGCTTGCGAAAGTTGGGGGTACTTGGCTGATGGAGCGGGTAGCAGGCTCCGGAGGTGCCGCTAAGGGGTTAATTTGGTAGAGTAATTAGGCTAAAGGGTACCCAGCCCTGTCTTGCAAATAACAGCTGAAGTGCGATGGAAAACAGAAGAAAGGTATTACATGCAGATAAGTTGAGCAGAGTTGTAACTTGAAATTGTATCAGTAAGAAAAGGGGGGATAGGGCTGATATTTAATTTCTGAGTTGGGATCAAGTGGTGCTCTGTTTTTCCCCAAATGACATGCAGGTTTTGAGGTAGGGGTGGCAGAGCTTGTGCTGTCTGCTTTTCTGGTCCCCGAAGCTAACCCCGTGCCTTATCTGACATAAAAATAATAAGGTAAAGTCTGCCGAGCTACGTTTTCATCTGATGTATAATTATGTTTCCGTTTCTCTTCCTCACCAGAAGAAACTGACTTGTTTATTTACCCATTAATAGTGTGTTAAAATAGATACACTGAAATCAGGCCATATAAATGCCATTTAAATCTGCCTTTTAATCTCGAAAACAAGACTAATTTTCAGCTTACAAGCACCCTCTATCTTTAAAGGATGTCTACATAGCAAAAATGATGGGGGGAAAATGTCTGTGTCTTGTCTCTATCAATGCAAGACTTTATGTAAATAATTGGTTACTAAGAAAACTTATGTTTGTGTATTTACAAGTACGAATACAGTCTTTGAAAAAGCAGTTTTCCAGTCATTTGCTTTTTAAATGGTGTTTTGATTTAATTCGATTTCAACTAGCTTTAAAGCCCTGCGGTTTCATAGTTTATTTTGTCCTGTGAAGCTGTGTCTTGGATGGGATTTGTTCATCTGAGTCCTCATTACTGTAACTAACCATTCAGGACTGAATGATGTTTACCTCACACATTCTGATAATTCCACTAAAATTAAGATACAAGTCACAAGGTTAATAAAAGGAGAAATTAGTCCTGTGAGATTTTTACAGCCCTGATGTTGTTAGTGGGAGCATGTGGCAGTGTTACTACTTCAGAGCCCTGGTTTTGCTTTTTCTTTGTGTGCCTTTCTGACAGTTTCTACAGTGCTCAAGATAAGATTAGATCTTTCTTAAAAATAAAGCTTTGCTTCTACTGGTTCTCTTGGACTACTTAAAGATTCAAGTTCCAGTTCTCCATGGGTTCCTCAAACCTTGCAAGTGCTGCTGAGCTCTCTTTTGCTCTAGTTTGTGTGGAGAGACTTAGCTGTGAGACTGCCTTATTTCTGTTTGATCACAGAATTCTGTCTTCCACAGGCTGAGGTAGGTGAGTTTGAGCAGGTGTATCCAGGTGCCTCCTACACATCCTCCTTTATGACTGTCTTCTTATCTTCTGGTCTGACCTGAGGATTTTGCAACATTAGGTGAAGGTTTTGTGAATCCAGATCCATGATTCTTACTATGCTTAATACCTGCAAGTCTGCTGTACTGCAAGAAGACCAGGAAAAAAAGCAAAACAAAACCAACCAACCAAAAACCACCCCAGGAGTAGAAGATCTGCCTAGAGTATCGAAATCAGCCTCTGGAGGACAGCACTGCCAGCTGACAGTAAGGACTGGAGGCTGAGAGATAATCTGCAGGTGAAGGAACTGTTTGAATAGGCCTAGGCCTAAATGCACTATGAATTTGGAGGAAAAGCAGTGGGATTGATATGTCTGCTGAACTATTTAGCTTGTTATGGATATATATTTTTAGCATATGACTTGTGCAGAGAAATATGAACTCAATACTTTATGGATTTATGTAACAGATTTACAGGAAAAAGTAAAATAGCTTTCTAAGAGAGGCAAACAAGGGTAGTTGATTACTCTCAACACTAATGTTTCTTCAGAATTTATGATAACTTGAAGTAGCATTCTTAACCACTTGGGCAGTTAGCTATGTTTCTCTCTCTAATTTATATTTCCATAACTTTCCCTGTATGCCTGATGCTGATACAAATCAAATTCTATTAAGTACTTTTCCTTGTGTGGTTTGTGGGGTGGATGGAAGGCTGAAATGTTATTTGGGGAAAGTTGGCAGTCCTGGCCACACCAAGTGTTTAGTCTTGTCCTTGGCTTACCCTGAGTTTAGGAGCAATACTGCTATGTTTTTGTCCCAGGTTCTTCATCTCATTCTTTAGGAGCAGTCACAGTTGATTTTGCTCTTGCACCACCCAAGAATTTTGTTTTTAAAAGGAATTCTTCCTTAACTCTGCCAGATAAGGACCTGGTCAGTGTGTGTGGATAGCTGATATGTTAGAGAAAACCTGAGACAAGCCTTGAAAGCCTGGCTGAATTGTGCAAGGTTTGAGTGCAGTGCTGGACTTCAGCTCATAGATGTCTTCATAGTGATAGATGATTTTAATTAACAAGATTTGCTTGTCTTGATACAAAATCCATGCTGGCAATTCTAAAAAGGAGTTGAGATTTGAGAACTTCAGTTTCCTGCTGTTTGGAAGACTATGTTAACTGCTTGCCAGCTGAATATTAAGAGGGGGGAAAAAAAAGTACAAATTGGTGGAGGATTCTTAAGTTTATTTTCCCCATAAGCTGCACAATTGGATTCAGTTAATTTGGCCAGGTCAGTAGCAGATTATTTCAAGGAAGAGGCTTTTCCTCTTCCTCCCATTTCTTTCCCATTTCTCCTGCCATCATAAGTTACCTAAAGATGGGCAGAATCTCAAACAGCAAATCAGATTTATACAATGCATTCTACTATGAAAATTGCTGTTAGGAGACAGGGTAAGTTGTCTGTCTTCCAAGTCCTGTGTACATTTTGGCAAGGTATACTGTGATAACACACTGAGAAGGGAAGTGGGCATCTCATGCTGTACATGGTATGTTTGTTGATTTGTCTTTTAAGAGGGAATGAATAGGATAAATTGCATTCACTTAACTCTGTGGTTTTCAAGTTTACAGTGATAAAGTTTGCTTACATATCTCAGCAAGAGGCTTTAAATTGTTTGATGTCACTGTCTTTAGTAGCACTATTTAAAAAGGTATATTTCTGTTTCTAAAGTGGTTTAGATTGAGGTTCTATAGAACTTACCACCCTTCTGAATCCAGAAGAGACTGGGCAGGACAGTTGTGTTCACAGTAGTTTCAACTCTGTAGCTGCACAGGAGATTTAATATTGCTTTCCATAGATTAGAATGTTAATAGGCTTTTTGCCTCAGCCTGACAAACTAAGCCTCTTCTTCCTGTTTGGTCAGTGAATTTGCCCTATAGGTTCCTTTAGATTATTTTTGATGTTGGAGAAGGCTAAGGCTGTGTGGAAACACAGAAGATGACAAGCTAAAGGTGCTTACTTGGCATAGTAGAGTGTCAGAGTTGTTAAATGTGATGTTGTTTATCAAGTTCATTTCTTCGGCAGGCTGAGTTTGTGCTCTGTTACTGTGTGCATGGCATTAAAAATCAAATCCATCTGTGCTATATATCCTGTTTCTATGAAATCTCACCCCATGCTGTGGCCTCAGGGAAAACTTATCCTGAGTTCAGTATTAAGTAAAGTCAGTCTGGGCTGAGTCTGTCTAGGGAGAATTTTCTCTTAAACTTACCCTATATACATAACTGAACTACTTTCATTTGTATCAATTTCTTTAATTCTCTTGGCTGTCAAGAGGAGTTTCTTGCTTGCTGCAGAAACACTACTTTGGCAAATAGAGGGAAATCTCTTCATATGAGGCACTAAAAAGACTCAGATTTTTATTGAAAGAGGTGGAAGTGTAGTGGAAAATTAAGAGGGGAGAAAGTCTTGTGGGAAATAAGCTTTTTATTGGATTCTGACAGTTTTTCATGTACCATCAGATTTTTGTATTGCTTGTTTATTTATAAACTACCATCTTAGCATATTATAGCAATGCTGGTAAGATGCACTGAACCTAGGGTGCATTTTGCTATTACAGAAAATGACTCAAACCCATGCAAATGGGTAGGAAAGTCTGGGTGCTAAACGTGCCTTGCTATCTTCTGTATTTACTGCTGTGGAAGAGGAGCATTAAGTAGAAAGCCTCAGCCCTTTGATTTTGTGCAGTGTTTCTGGTACAGCAGTAAGAGTGCTGCTCTGCCTGGATTTTGTTTGCTTTGGGTTTGTGTCAATGGCTGAAGAAAACAGGTCTTGGTAGAACGAGGTTTTATAGGATGAAATGACTTTCTCTGCCACAACGACATCTCTTCACTGGGTTATTCCAGTTTATACTGTAAATGGAACAGAATTTGGTCCACAGAGTAGGAGTCACTGCATTTGGCATTTAGAGTAATGTCATTCTGCTATTTTTATAGTTTAAAAATATGCTTTCAATTGATGAGAAAATCTTTAATTTTTCAAATGAATAATCTAAAGGTTGGAGTGTGTATGAAAAGTGCCCTTTTTGCTTTAGCCAAGTAGTTGTGTGGGTTGGGTATTTTTTCTTTCCCCCTCCAAATGGCAGCTCTAGAGCCACACTATATCTGGAATTTCTCTGTTACTGCCTGGCAGGACACGAAATTCGTGTGGCTTTTGCACAACAGCCACGTGGCATAGCCTCTGTGTTGACTGGAAATTAGGAAGGTGGTAATGGTGCCTCTGGAGGGGAAGGTGATTGGAAAGCAAACTTTCCTGCAGTCCTGCACGAGAGCTCTTTCCACAGGAGCAGTGTGGTCAGGCTCATGAGGTGATGAGCCAGTGATTAAACCTCGCAGTAAAGAGAGGATGCAAATGAAGAAATACCTGGTTTAAAAAGCCCCAACCCAGCACTGAAATAAGAATTCTCAGTTTAGACTTGTTATTGAGCAATGCTGTTTAATTGGATCAGTAGTTTCAGTACAAACACAGATGCTTCACCTGCAGTAATTACGTTTTCACTTGGTGAATCTACAATAAACATTTTTCCCCAATTAAACATTTTCCCCAATAACTGCTGCTTCTCTAGCCACTGAGTTCAAAATCTGTGTTACCATTCTTAATTGTTGTAGCTAGGAATTGTTTTGGCTCTCCTACTGTGGTGTCTGATAGCTTTAAGCTTTGCTATTTTGTTTCAGCTGGCTAGTCTAGCCCTTTCCTTCTAGGAACTGATAGTCTCCAAGTAAACGTAAACAAAAGTGGTGGCTGCTCTCTTCATGGAAGTTGTTTTGCTTTTGGCTACCTCAGGAGCTGTTGGTTGGAAGCTTGGCACATAGGACTGTAGCCTACACTAGATGGCAGTGTAAAATGGGAAGAAGCCTTAAGACATTTGGGATTCTTAAGGCCGGTAGAAGCTGCTACGCTTGCGGCTCAGTTAAGATAAGCATATTTTTGCTGCATGTGCTCCTGTTTAATGTGAGGTCACTTATTTTTCGTGATCTAAATTTGTCTTCAATCCACCTCGTTTGAGGAAGAGAATGTTTGAGCAGCTGCTGTAAGATGCCTGGCACACTGTAAATGCAGTCTGCAGTTTAATCTTGGTTAGCTGCCTTGTGTTTGTAGTTATTTATTGGTCAGAAAACCCACATGTCCTTTTGAATATGTTATGAGAGATGGTTATTTGAAAACTGGGACAAAAGCTATCAACTGATAAAACAACTCAAATGAAAACGAGACTTCAGTTTATTTACTTTATAGCTGTGTTGTGGCCATTTATCATTTACATAGGATAATCTGGTGTATACATATGTTACTTTCTTAAAACATAAATGAAAGAAATTGTACATAATCTCCAGGGCAAATTACTGATGTCAAATTGTATGTTCTGTTACAGTTTATTTTTTTTACCTTACTGAGAGTGCCTGTCTCTGAAGTGATGGATGTAGAAAACCAGCTGCTGTGATGCCAGTGTTTTTAGAATGATAGGATGTATGAGCCTCAAAGAGCCCAAACACATCTGCATGCTCTTCAAGAATTGCAAGGGGGGAGGGTTCAGTGAGAATTGGAGTTGGGACAGTTGGGAGCAAAGTGCATCCTTTGTTAGTATACCTTGGAGTGCTTTCAGAGGTTTCCTTTAGCAGTGCCTGATCAAGGTGGAGAAAATAACATTTACAAGAAAACTTTAAGTCAGTTTCTGTAGCATCAAGATGTGATAGCCTAGAGATAGATTTCCCTACTAAGACATAAAAAGCAAGAGGGATTAGAGGACCTAGCCTATAAAGGTTGTATGCATAGCAGTTAAACTGCCTTGTTACAGATTTGCAAGTGAAATTAGAAAGCAGTTTGATGTGAGGCTGTGAAAGCTTTACGTCTTTATAAATTGGATTTTCTTCCTCTGACAAGAATGAGAAGCCTGGTCACAACTGCCTCTTTGGAACTGCAGGCTGGAGAAAACCAAGGTATCCCCATGCTGGGATTGGTAAATGTAGTCAGGCTGTCAAAATATACATGTAAATGGATGGAGGACTTTGCACTAAATTTGATCAGTAATCAGGCTGGTGGTAAATTAGGAAGATCTTGCATGCTTTAGATATAACTCATGACATGCTGAATGTGTTTGAGCAAAGAATATTGCACAAAATTCCAACTCCTGATAATGACTCCTTTTAAGTAGAAGATTGAAAAGTACTATGAAACAGTAGGAGTGTTTGGGGAGAAAATAACACTTCCCTTGCCTTGCTCTTCTGCTGCTGTTATAATGCTTTTCACAGAAGCAGACATTAGATACCATTGGTGTCTGTAATGTCAGTATTTTGAAGATAATGTGAAAGATTTACTAACAGAAACTGTGGATGTGCCAATAAACCTATGGTTGGAGACATAGTGCATGTCTGTCTATGGGTCTCTGAGGGACATAGTAAGTAATGGCCTTCTGTGTTTGTGGTCTTTTGAAAATTCAGCTTTAACCTTTATCATTCATAGATTGCAGCCAAGGAAACTAAATTCTCTGTGGCAGCTCAGAATCCTAGTTGTTGCCTGAACTCCAAGTGTAAATTGAGATACCACATCTTACTTTGGGTTGCAGCTTTCTGATCTGGCATTCACAGATAATATTTTTGGTTGTTTGATTACCAGTCTTAATTGAATGGCAAACTGTGGTGGGAAAAAAAAGCATGTTAAACACCTATTTATTCCCCAAAACAGGTTGTGGATCCACATATTAATTTGAATAGGAGTTGTCCTACAGCTTGCAGCTGAAGATTGATCTCAAGATGTGTGGGAACCTGACAGAAGCATACTGTGAGAAGTCACCAACTGACTCACAGGATGAATGGAATACAGACACTGAAGCAAGATTAAATGGCAGTTTATTTTAGACCCATATAAAAAGCATTCCAGAAATAAACTGCTTGATCTAGTGTGCAATGCTCTCACCTCCAGCCATGATCATGGGGAAACTGAAATCCCTTTGTCCACTTTGGGATTGTGTTTTATACAGGCTGAGGAGGCTTGATCTGTGCAGGTGTGGTGGTATCAGTCCTATTTTCTTCCCTCCTCCTCTTGTCCTCTCAACCTAGAGGTCAGTCACTCAGTTACCTGATAGTTTTTGTTCTGGGCTGCCATTTGAGGTCCAGCAGCTTGTTCTCCAAAATGTTACTCCTGAGAATGGGTCTTGTACTTGTCAGATGTGTTCAGGATGCTGTGGAATATCACACCCATGGCATGCTGTGTGCTCAAAGATGCATTAGACTACCAAAGGAATCCTCTGTGGTTACTGTTCCTGGCACTGTCATGTTACAAGGAAGGGAAATACACTTTAGTTTACTTTTTTGCATGTGTAAAAGAAAATGTGTCTGTTTCTGTTACTACAGGTGGTTCAGTTGCCAGTTGCAGAAACAGTTTTCTTGTCTGTTACTGGTGTTTATGGGTGCAGGTTGTAGGAGTTGCTGAGATTGATCTTGGAAACCAGGTGATGAGCCCCAGCTAAAGCAAGCAGTGCCTCCAGAGCTGTTGAAAATGTCACTTCTTACCTGAGCAGTGGGGACAAAGGGAAAATAACCCTTCTGGACTTGTCTACTTATCTATCCAGTACAGCCATACCTTGCAGTCTTCATCCAGGTGGTATCATTTCTTGGCCCTCATGTTTGCAGAAATGACATGTTCCACTAAGAAACATAGAATCCTTTTGGTTTAAAGAGACCTTAAAGATCATTGATTTCAACCATTAACCAAGCATTGCTAGGTCACCATTAAACCATGTCCCTCAGCACCACACTTGTGCCTTTTAAATCCCTCCAGGGACAGGGACTGTACCACTTCCCTGGGCAGCCTGTGCCAATGCTTGACAACCCTTTCAGTGAAGAGAGTTTTCCTAATATCCAGCCTAAACCTTTCCTGGTACAACTTGAGATCTGGTCTAGTGATTGGCATCCCTGCCCATGGCAGGGGGGTTGGAGCTGGATGATCTTTAAGGTCCCTTCCAACCTGAGCCTTTCTATGTTTTTGTCTTGTCCTTTCATTTGTTACTTGTGAGAAGAGACTGATCCCCACCTTGCTGCAACCTCCTCTCAGGGAGTTGGAGAGCAAGAGGGTCTTCCCTGAGCCTTCTTTTCTCCAGGCTAAACAACCCCAGTTCCCTCAGCCACTTCTCATAACCCTTCTTCTGTGGACACTTCACCAGCTTCATTGTCCTTCTTTGGCCAGGCTCCAAAGATGCTACAATTGTTTCCATGTTACTGTGAGAAGACAGTTGTAATAATTATTTAAAATCCCTCATCTAGCACTTGCTCACCTTGTTGAACAACTTGCTAATGAGGTGGCCTGGAGTTATCTATGAATATTTAAGAGAGCATGGAAAAAATGGAATCTTTTTCAGAAGAGAAATGATGGTTACTCATTTTCAGTGCACTGAAATTACCTTAACAATCAATTTTGGTATGTTACAATAGACTGACATGCTTGGGCATTTTGCCTGAAGCAGTGTTCTATTTTTTATTTATCATTTTTTTTAACTCCTCTGTGTGATCTGGCTTGTCAGAACAATCTATGGCAGGTAAAATGGAGTTTTACCTCAGGTTTGTGACTACTTCTTTTTATAACTACAGAAATAATGAATAGCTTTATCCCCTTGAACTGTTCCAGTACACAAACCACTCCAAAACATGGGCACTTCTGTCTATTTTAAATAAAATCCTGATCAAGATCTAGCCTATGTCTGTGGGAACTTGTGTTCTTGCCAGATACTTCCTAAGTTCTGAAAACCAGCTTTGAGAATCTGTTTGTCTTCTGAAAGAGCAATGTCTCCCACTATAGTTTGAAGGTTCAGATAGAAATATTTGGATGGAAATTGAATTCTGAAGTGCAAGAATACTTGAAGACATAGCAGCAGATATATTTTAAACAATTTTAAAAGACAATAGCAGCCTGGCAGTTATGACCTTAGTTTTTCATTTCTGTATTTGGAGCAATGTTGCAGCTTTACATCCAGATGATTTGTTAGCTCTGCTGTAGTAAATAATTCAGAAGAGCCTTTGTTGTATAGTCAGAGATGCCACATATCTCTCACCTCCCTAAGTGATAGGAGAGGGTTCTGACCTCATTTGCAGTGCTGGAAGTTTACTGAGGCTCAAGGAAGCACTTTGAAAGATCTTGGCTTTTGTTTGGCTTCTGAAAAAAAGTCCTAGGTTAATTCAAAGTTATTTAAAATCCAGTTGACTGTGGAACTACACAGAAGGGGCAGGGTAGTCAGAGACAGGGAAGTATTGGTGTCTTGGAAGGAAGTGTAGGTCACATCTTGAGAACACTCGTTGGGCTGAGGCTCAGACTCTCAGTCAAATGTGCTGATACCTTGATCAGGTGAGGGAAGGTGAGCCTCTGTTAGAATGGCAGTGCAAAACTGGAGGAGAGCAGGGAACCTCCAGGGAGTCATAAAAACATCAGGGCTAGTAGAAATTTTCCTCCCAGATGGGGAAATGAAGGGATATGACACAAACAGCCCCAGTGTTGTAGCTTTCCTGAGTGTTTAACAGTGAAGTTTGAAGTCTTTGTGTGCTTGGCCACTTTCCATCTTGACTCAGAGGCTGTTTTGTCCCTGTTTATGTTGAAGAGAACTTCTGTGTATATGAGGAGATGATGAGCTGGCTGCCTCCTTAGTGTTCACATGTGAGACTGGCTTCATTTATGAGGCAGGAATGCAACAGGGTGCTTTTGGGTCACAGACAGCATCATGCAAAAATACCAAGTGCAGGGCCCTGCACCTGAGTCAGAGCAATCCCCAGGATCAGTACAGACTGGGTGCTGGACAGATTGAAAGCAGCCCTGCTGAGAAGGACCTGGGGATTCTGATGGATGAAAAGCTAGAAATGAGTTGGGAATGTGCACTTGCAGCCCAGAAAGCAAATTGTATCTTGGGCTGCTTCAGAAGAAGTGTGGCCAGCAGGTCAAGAGAGGATTCCCTCTCCTTCTGCTCTGGTGAGAGTACTGTATCCAGACTGGGGGCGTCAGCACAGGAAAGACATGGATCTATTAAAGCAGGTCCAGAGGAGGCCACAAACATGATCCAAAGGCTCAATGACCTCTCCTCTAGAGAAAGGTTGAGAGAGTTGGGATTGTTCAGCCTGCAGAAGGCTCCAGGGAGACCTCACTGTAGCTTTTAAATACTTACAAGAATAGGGCTTGTAACAAAGATGGAGAGAGGTGTTTTACCAGGCCTGTAGTGACAGGACAAAGGGTGATGGTTTTAAACTGGAATAGGGTAAATCTGGATAGAAAATAAGGAAGAAAATATTTGCAGTGTGGGTGGTGAGACACTGCAGCAGGCTGCCCAGAGAAGCTGTGGATGCTGCATCCCCAGAAATGTTCTAAGTCAGGTTGGATGGGGCCTTGAGCAACCTGACCTAGTGGAAGATGTCCCTTGGTAATTTGGTGATCAAGATTTGCCTTTCAAACTGTTCCATAGTGTTAATCTTGATTATTATTTGGGAGAGTAAAAGATTAGAGTTTCTTCTAATTTGCTCATATTAACATGTTTAGTTTATTTCAATTCTTACTGAGGATGCAGTTTGTTTTACATGAAGAGCCTTGGTTAGTTCTATTTCTGTCCAAACAGTGTTATTCCCATTCTAGCCCAGTGAAGGATATTTCTAGCTTTCAGATCTAGCTCTTGTCATACTCAGACTACTAACAACATCAGAGAGTGCAAACCAGGACCCAGCACTGAGGTGGGAGATGCATGTAAGTTGCCATGCTCTTCTCAGTCCAGCTTTTAACATCTGTCAGATGATGCAATCAAAGCAGTAAACAGACTTCAGATCTTGTAGCGTCTGTAGGTAGCAGGTGTCTGCAGAGGCCATGGACTGCAGTGGCTCAGGTAGCTGAAAATTATTTATGTGTAAGTTGATGGACAGAGGCAGAGCTTATTTTAAGTCATAACATGTGAAGAAGGGGACACAAAGTGTAAGTAAGTTCCTAAGATTGAAGAGAGGCAGACAGATAATTCTTTTTGTTTCTTATGCCATGCACACAAAAACAAATGCCTTAAAAGAATTACCAGGCAAGGAGGAGATAATTAAACCATCAAACACAGGGAATTTCATGGCCATTGTGTGTAAACAAGTCTGGCAGCTCCAGGCAAGGGACCAACTTAATTAAAACAAAAACAGAAAAAAAAATTAAATCTAATTTAATTAACCAATTTATCAAAGAAATATGTTGGAAAACCATTAGTCTTTCTACTGACATTAACACTTTGCCTCTAACTGCAACATTTTAGGAAGGGAACTTGATAAACTTTCTCTGGCATTATTTTACAAATGTATGAACAGCCTTATGTAAAAGATGAGCTTTTTTCTGTAGTCTTAACTGCCTGATACTTAATTCCTTTTTTTATCATAAAATATTTAATTCTCCTTTCCTAAATAAGATGAAAGCTGAGATCTGTAGCAGGAATTGCATTTTCTTCTGGTTATTGGAAGATAAACACCTTCTGACTTTTCTGTTAGTATTTGCTGTGTACTCCCCAGATATATACCTCTCAGTTGATCTTGAGGAGACACTGCTAATTCAAGTTTGCTTTTTCTCACTTCTACCAGTGAGTCTGATAAAGCTTTTCTTTGAGAAGAATGTATTTTCTCATTTATGGCTAATGGTAGCTGTAATGGGATATTGAATGGTAGAAAATATGCTGAGATTTTTAAAAACTAAGGAAAAAACCCCAAACACAAAACTCTTTTGTCTTTATTTCTTTATCTAGTTACAGCCAGTGGAGATTTTTATCTTTTTTTAAGTGGACAGGAAAGAATAGTAACAAAGCCAACATACAGCCTGGGAAAGGATGAAAAGATCCCCAACAGTGCTGGTTTATAGTGAAGATATAAATAACTTCCCAAAGACAGAGTGAAGGCAGTTAGACCTTTGAGAACCCCAATGTTAACTTGGGGTAGTATAGCAGAGAACAAATCCCAAACCACACAGAAAAGTCATGGTTGTTCAAGAAGCATTCCTTAGGCTGCAGCACCATCTGGGATTAGGGGATGGATCTAGACAATTGTGAAGCCAACAGTTTGGAAGCTGGTTTGTATTCCATCTGAATTGGAGTGAATGGTTCCTCAATATTGGACAACCAATATTGAGATGGAAGAAGACCAATTATTTTTTGAAGGGAAGAAATGTGGAGAGTGTGGGGTTTTAACCTACAGTAAAAAATTCCATTTTTTGCCATGTTTCTCCTTGATTGCTGTGTTTAGAGAGAGTTCTGCTTCCAAAGCTGAAAGTGTTAGAAAAACTGTATTTATGCTAATTTTCTATTAACTCCTGTGGTATGCAGTCTCCTCAAAACTCCACTGAAAACAGGAGCTTTAATCAGCAGACAAGTCAACCTGGAGAGCATCACTCTGCTTCCTTATCTACTCCACAATTTATCCAGGGGTTTGGTCAGCAGCTTCAGAGTGGCCTGTTAAGTACCAGTCAGCCCTGTCCTTGCCAGGCTACATGTCATAACCAGATGAGGCTGAACTTTGAGGTTCCTCCCCACCCAACTCTCAGCTTCTCCAGGTCTTGCTGAATGGCAGCACAGCCTGCTGCTGTGTCAGCCAGTCCTCCCAGTTATGTATCATCAGCAAACTTGCTGAAGGGACACTTTACCCCTTCAGCCAGGTCACTGGTGATGATGTTGAGCAAGGCTGGGCCCAGTACTGACCCCTGGGGAACACCGTGAGCCACAGGCTTCCAGCTAGAGTCTGATCACAGCCCTCTGAGCTCTGTTGTTCAGCCAGTTCTCAATCCACCTCCCTGCCCACTCATCACCACTTTCCTGTTGTGTTTAGCTGTACTGCTACTGCCTTGGGCCTCTCTGACATCATTTTGGAAATGTTTGGAGTCAGAGCATGTGCATGTCTGTCTCTTCTAGCTCAGTGGGGCAGTGATTCTTGATAATAACAACTAGATTCAACTTCAGGTTCATATTATTAGAGGATGTAGTTAGCTAACACATCTTTTGCAAGTAATTTTCCAAATCTTACTTTTGGTTGTGGATTTAATATTTAAAATATGAGGATTCTTAATCTAAGAGTAATATTAAGGGCCATTAATATTTAATTCAGTGTCATAAGAAATAGCTTACAGTCATTTTTGCAGATGAGATGGTGAAGATCTCTCCTAGTTCTGTTGGAATTCTGGTGCTTATTAATCACTCTTTGCTTAAGGGATAAGGCATAAAATCTCCCTTTGTATGTGTCTGCCAGAAATTAGATCACATTGGAAGGAAGGAAATGCTAAGTTGGAAGGAATTTAGGTGAAGATCCATATTTGTAGGTTTAACAATTATTTTTAAACCTTAATCTGGAAAAACAAAGCTGCAAGTTCTCATTTGTGTCAGCACTGCAGGAAACTCCAAGCTGGCCCAGATTGCTCTGCTGGTGCTGCTGTCCCTGGCACTTGCTGTTTTGCTGCTCTATTCTTTTGTGGAAGTGTAGAAGTAGAAGTAGGACACAGAGGAGAAGTCTCCTCAGATGTGTGCTTGTAAGAGTTTCACTCTGCTGAGCAGTTTGCTGGTCACAGCTGATGATTTACTGGAGCAGAAGCTTCAGATCAGATCAAGAAATTAGCATCCATTAAGATCTTCAGGTTTAAATCTGCATCCTTATTAGTAAGGGAACACACTGCTGGTTTTAGTCCAAGTCTTGCTGAGAGTTCTGGTTTGAATATCTTTTCTGAAGAATTTTTCATAAGGTTTCTTCTGGTTCCCTTGTGCTCCTCCCCTGAGGTGCAGGGGCACTTCTGGTTGAGCTTTGAGCTGCTTCCCAGCCCTGTTCCCTATTCTTTGGCTTAGTTGTAACATAATAGCAGTAAGAAATATGTAATGATCTGCTTAGATGTATTGCCATATACTGAAAAATATTCAACACTTAATTTCTTTGTTCTTTGTGACTTTAAAAGTGGTGGTTTTCTGTCTGAGTTTAAAATGTAAAGTTATTTCTCACACTGAATTCACTTTTCAGCACAAACACACAGGATTTCTGCCTGGAAAAGGTTGATTTATTTATTTGTAGAGAGGAATACATAAGACTGCACTAGAGCATTTTAGGTACAGCTTTGTAGAGAGTTTCTTTCTATGTATGGAAAGAAATTCCCATGTTTATCTGGGAAACAGTTGGGAATAGTGGTTTTTACTAGAGAAAGCTTATACTGGAGGTGGTGGGAAATTAGCTTTGTGGAAAGACAGACTGTGTAGCTCCTTTACTGAAAGCCAGGCATAACTGAAGCAGGAGAGAGATATGAAGGATCAGCATGAGAATATGAGTAAGGATGAAAACAATGAGCACTGTTGGCCTGAAAATGGAAACGTGGAGAGCTGGAGGAAAACCTGGAAAGCTGGAAGTGAAGTGACAGTCCCTTTGTTCATTTGCTGTCTTCATTTGTTCTTCCTCAGGTTTTGAGGCTGCTTTCCTGACAAACTTCATTTAATTCAGTGATGAGAAAAAGAAGATGAGAGTTTGAAGTACAGCAGTGTGTGTTGTTTTAGGCTGAGGAAATCAGATGCAAAGTAACAAAGTTTGTCTCAACTGTCTCATTATATGTCTTGTCTCCTGGTTTTGGTGGTGATAGCAGGGCAGCAGCAAATTAGTTGATTGAACAAACCTTTGGGCATTTTGAGAAACTCTTCAAGCAGAAAAATGAGAAATGACAGAATTGCTGGGACAACAAGGAAAAATGACATTTCTGTAGTTCTCCTAGTTGATGCCTTTGTTTTTCTTTATAAAACTTAAGTGCAGCTTACTTCAGGGCATCACAGATAGCTGTTGTCTTTGTTTTTAACAAAACCCAAAAGCCTCAGCAAAAAACTGTCTCAATTGCATGCCAAAAGTAGGCCTTTGTTTTTAAATCACATTCCTATGCCTGTGTAGATAAGACATTCAAATAGAAAAGAAAGCATTTTAAATATTCAATGTAGTTTATCAAGAAAATGCAATTTAGTTTGGATAGTCTACAAATAAATTGCCTTATGTCTATGAAAAATCTTGTGCAAGCCATAATCAAAATGCTAATTAAAAGAATATAAATCCAGTCACCCTTTTCCATTTCAAGCAAGTGGAAAGTGATTGTCATTTTTTGATCCAACACAGGAATAAGTAATCTTAATTAAGCAGTCTTAATTTGTATACCTGATTTCTTATCCTTCTGGGATGGGAAGGCTGGTTACAAGGCACTTGAATAGTGGTAATGTGTAGTGGTATGTAATTTGTTAGATG
The DNA here is from genome assembly GCA_013399015.1 of Galbula dea. Taxonomy (NCBI): domain Eukaryota; kingdom Metazoa; phylum Chordata; class Aves; order Piciformes; family Galbulidae; genus Galbula; species Galbula dea. The sequence goes on along the minus strand of VWZX01001131.1, from coordinate 898,358 downwards.
GAGAGAAAGCTTTGTTCTGTGAAAATTTGATCATCAGGGAATATTGGGAGGCTTGGAAATGTTTGCTCTAGATAGGAATGAAAGAAAAGGTGCTTCAGTGGTAGTGACTAACTTGCCCTTTTTGCTGAGGTCTCAGTAGCTTCTTCAATGCAGGTTGGTTGCTGTGTTTTACCCTACTTCAGAGGGACTGTACTGATTTCTCCCTGTCTGGGTCCAGTAACCCAGTGCCACAAGAAGGTGATAAGTTCTTAGTTCTTCTTTTGTCACTTCTTACCACTGGCCAAAAAAGAAAGGCAGAAGAGCAGGCAAAGCCTTTCCAGGTAGTGTGGAGTTCCACCAGGTGAAATCAGAGTCCTGGGGTGTTGTGGAGTCAGCTGATACAGGACAGCAGTGGAGTTATTCTGCTGGGTGACTTGCCACCCAATAGAGTTTCCTGAAAGCTGTAACTGAAATGCAGAATTTAGTGGAAAATAAAATGTCTTCTATCAAATGCAGGGCTGAGTTGGAATCTGTATTTGCTAGCAGCTTCTGGTGAACTGCTACTTTCCACTCCTTGAAGCACAATTTAGTAGAAGAATTTAGGAGGGGGCCAGAATTGCTATCGTGGGATTAAGTCTCCTGATGACATCAAAAGAGGCAAATTATACTTTTCTGGGCCAATGATCTAGAGGTCAAAATTACTGCTGTGTTTTTTAACCACTTTTTACTGTGGTTTTCTTCCTTTAGTTTTAATATGCAAATTACCACTCAAATCTATTAATTGCTTTATCAGCATCCATGGAAATGAAATAAAATGGGAGAGAATGCAGCTGTCAGTGGGAGCTGTGCTCATTTAATGGCTGTGAAATCTGACCTCAAGCTAGGCTTCCTTTTATTTCCTTTCCTATGGATAAGAGATTTGATGGAAGCATTTTGGTATGAGAACATTTCAGAAATCTGACAGATATTTAAATAGATCCAGACTGCATGCTTGAATCTGTACTTAGCCTTTCATTTAACCTGAAGACTTAAAAATGAAAACAAAATAAATGAACAAAGCATTCAGGAAAATAATTTTGAGTGATGCCTGCCATGGGAAAAAAAAAAGCCAACAGCAAACTGCCTGCCAGGCAGTATCAGACCCAAAGGAGATGACCTCAGCTCTGGTCAGGTGTGGCACAGGGGAGTAAAACATAGTTGCTGCAAGGTAGGTATTGTATTTTTGTATTTTTAATGCTCTGGTTTAGAGTAAATAGCAGATGTGCTGCTGCTATGTCTTAAGGGATGTCCTAGAACAGTGTCCCCCTGCTCTGGTACATGGCAGCTGGGGACACAGCCATCTGCTGTGACATTGCAGTCTGGGACTGCTGGAGGTGCAGCAGGGTTACTGAGAATGCTGAGATATGTTCTGACTGTAGGGATCTTTTTCTGTGAACTAAATAGATGTCCCAGCACTGATCATCATCTCCAGAGTGCAAGACCTGAAGTACAGTGCTGGCTTTTGGGCCAGGAGCAGATGAAACTTAGCATTTCTCTCTTCAGGCTCAATTGGGATTGCTCTAATTTCTGTCAGTTTTGAGCTAATGCCTTCCCAGTCCCTGTGCTGCTCAGACTAGTTCAAGCATACATAAGGTACTTGGGGTAAATTGCTTCTCTCCTGCTCAGATTGACTTCCCACACCCCTCTCCTTGAGGCTTAGGGGGATGTAGGACCATTTTATTGCTGAGGAGATGAGGATTTAGTTTACTACCAGCCACATTATGGCTTCTTTTAAGGATTAGCCCAGAACAGAGAAGTGAAATATTGAATGTAGATACTACTCCCCTCTTTCCCCCTTCTCTTCAAAATGGTTCCAAACACTGTGCAACCAGATACTTGAACTATATACACTGCTAGGTGCCATTTCTGTTGCTGGATTTTTCTTTATTTAGCTTAGTTATGTTGGGGTGAGATGCAGCAGCCATTTCAGAGAGCTAAGCAGCCACTCTTAAGGACAAAGGGAAGAGTAGTGTCTATGTAAAACTGCATGAGAAATTAGAGGAGTGTATCTTGGAGTTAGTCAGATTTTGCCCAGGATGCTGTAATTAAAGCCCTCAATGAAAGGCAAGTCTTCATTGCTTAATCTCTTCACATCAGCTATCATCTGTGTGCTCTCCCAGTGTCAGGGGCTGCTGTGCCACAATGAAACTATCATTTTTTCACCTTTTCTTTTTACCTGCAGTACCCAGAAGCCCTTTCTAGCTTGGCACAGCAATGAGGCCATGAAAGCTTTCAGGCTGCTTGCATTGTGTGGATGTGGTTTTGATCTCCTCACTGCTGAGAGTGTGTAATACAGGATTCAATGTGCTCCCCAGCTCTTGCTGCAGCAGTAGGATACTTGACTCAGTTTTAGTTTCCATAATGTTTTTCAAGTGGAATTGTAGCTCACCTCAGAGTGAGTGTTCTGGGGAGAATGTGAATTTCACTGGGAAAGTCTCAGAATTAAACTTCCACTTTTGCATGAGATGAAATCTTGCAGTAAAATTTGGCTGGTTCTCCACAGTGGTTTTTGTCCTCTATCAATAATATCAGCTTTCTTGCTGAAGAAAATTGAAGCAAGTTGATCAGTTGTTGCTTTCTGCTCCTTTACTTGTGTTGGTAGCAGCAGTGGAAGGTAAGGAGCAGAAAAACAAATATCTTGGTCTGCATGTCTCCCAGCCAGACCTGTTTGTTAGTTAGCTCTTCCATTCTTCTTACCTTTCCAGTTAGGGCAGTCTGTACAGGAGTTAATTTCCTCATCAAAGTGAGGGAACATACCACTTACAGTGCCACTTTCATCCTGGAAATGGCAAGTTACTTTTCTTCTGGAAGGCATGAGCATTCAAACACATCCAATGCCTTTGAAACACTTACCAAAGTGAATAGAATCAAGCTGTCAGGGCCTATAATCTGTCCAAGAACTCTAATTCTTCCAAAGCTGGAGGTGTAGAACCAGAATGTTGTCTTTCTGAAATGTATGTCCTATGAGTAAGCAGAGGTCACTCTTTCACAATGTAAATGTATCATCAACCTTTCTAAGATGTTTGAAACATCTGCTCCAGATAGATCATGCATTGGCTGATTTGGTGTGAAGACTGAGGCAGGACTTGGGGGTTTTCTTCCTTTGCCTCCTTAACCAGAATATCTACAGTGGAGAACTGTGGGGTAAAGGAAGCAAAAGTGGGTTGAAGTAGTGCAGTCTTTGATCAAGTGATCAGTCATTGAAAGCCAAAGCATTTACAGGATGACAGCACTGAGCTCCATCTGGCTGTGATTTCCAGGGTCTGTTTTATCTACCAAGGGGTTGAGGAGTATGGGGCCACCTTGCAAAGACCTCTGCTGAGGAGTGATTTACTTTGCTGCCAATGGGCTGACACCAGTCTTTAGTTAGCCATGTCTAGCCTGTAATCAGACTCGGTGGGGCAGATTAGGTGCCCTTATAAAGGGAACATGACTGGAGTAGATTGACAGGAGAAAACAACATAGATACTGAAGCAGCTGGATTTAGATAAGCAGTTCCCCAGGTGGGCAGAGAGATTTGTTTGGTTCTGAATGCTTTGTTTAAATTTTAGGCTAAGAAATAAAACTGCCATCCTCTGGATGTAGCACTGAGTCCTTTCAGATGTTAGGAAATGGCTTATTTGCATGCATTTATCTGCTTGGTTATGTGGGGGCTTTATTTGCTTAATGATGGTGATCAACTATGCTGTTGACAAGAATTAATCCCACCAGGAGCAGTCTTGCAAGTATGGAAAACCATAACCTTCAGGGATTGTGATTCATCCATGCTTAAAAGGAACAGTCAGACATTAAACCCCAAGTTTATTCCAGAACATCCCTGAGATCCCTGGCCCCTGGCTTAGCGCAGGGGATGAGCTCTGCTGTGTGTTGCTGGAGAAGCTGGTGTCTTTACCGATTCCTTGTGTTGTGAGTGCTGGGGAGCAGAAGCAACTGATGTTCTGGCTCTTCAGCTGTCGCTGGTCTCAGCCAGGTGTAGTTTGTGTTGCTAGCAGTGCTCGTTTGTGTCGAATAGCAGGTGGTGAGGATTAGCCAGGCTTTCCCCCGGACCCCTCCTGTTTGCTGGTGGGAGTGGTGTCTTCTGCCAGTGGGGAGGCGTGGCGTCTAGGGGTGCTACACTTCACCACTGTTACTGCTGGTCTCAGGGAAGAGGGCAAAAGCAGAAGCAAGCAACAATAGTCTCTCGAAGTCAGTGTCTTGACACACTAAGCTCAGGTAAGGTACTTGGGTGTAATTGTTTTTCCTTTCAAAGTCATTTCTAACTCTTCTGTATTGAGTTGTGCCACTGTTCTTTTTGTTGCTATGCTCAGACTGGTCCTGCCTTACAAAGGGGAAGCTTTGAGAGGTATCTCAAATCTGTTTGGCCTTACAAAGCAATCCTTATTGGAATATAGGCTTTACATTATGTAGCAGCCTAAAGAGTGATGACAAATACATGCTGTCTGCATCAGAGCTGTCTCCTGTTGCATGAAAAATCTGCTGTTTTAGTTGAAGGAGCTCAGCAAGGACTGTTAATAGTGTTACTGTTAAATCTTCATCAATACAAATGCTTTCACAATAACTTGTCCATTGCAGCATCATGTTAGATTGATTTGTAAGATGTTTCTGGTCACACATTGCCTGGTAGCTTTGTATTTCCCCTGTACCTCTTTTTTTGTTTCTTACTCTGCACAAACAAAAAGCCCAATAACAAGAAAACCCACAATGTGCAGGGTTTGATCCTAGCAGCATCTCCAGAAATCTGCTGTGAAGGAAATCTTGAGCTATGTATACTTTATTGATGAGACTCAGAAAGTATGGATTTGTATTTTGTATATTTGGAAATAATTCCTCTGTCTCTGTTCTTTTATTTTTCCTAGCAGCTTCTTTTTGTGTCCCAGTGGAAGTACTGAATTAATATCTCTCCTTATCTGGTCTTTCGTTTTTGCACTAGCTTCTCTTTCTTCTCCAGTAGTCAAACTTGGTGCCTTATGACTTTCTCTCCTCTCAGGATATATTATTCTCTTACCCTCTACAGGAGAAATTGCTGTAATAGATGTAGGCCCTGCTGAAGTGATTAGGAAGTCTAAAGGTTTTGTCAGTAATCATCATTAGTTTCCATTGAAGGATGCATATCTAAACTCCAGACTTGATCCCTTTGGCACGGGGGCATTTGCAGGTGAAGATATTGTTCAGTGGTTTTTAAAAAAAAGAGAAAATTGATAATAAGCAAGTTGTAGGTTGGTACAAGCTGGTTCCTGGTGTCTGGCAAACCAGAAGTGCTGTCAGGCATCCTGAGGGTTCCCTGCTGTCTAATCCCAGGCTAAATTCAGAATGATTTCTCAGTCATTCATCTGAAGTCCTATCAGTGAGTTGCTCTCCTAATCCCAGATGGATTCATTTAGTTACTGCATGTTTTTACATATCCTGCTAATCCTTTCTGTGATCACTCCTGCTTTGCTTTCAATGAATGATTTTTTTCCTTGAGCTCATCAATTCATGCATGCAGCTGCTTTGCTGGCTGTCATTTGACTGTCTGGTACCTGCATCAGTGAGCTAGATCTGAGTACATAACAGCTCTGGATAGAGAGCTGGTAACAGTTTGACCATAGTGGCCAGGTGGATCTTCCATCATTTAATCATTTTTGTGAAATATAGGCTGCCAAGTTTCTCCTTAAAGTTATCCCAAAGTTGCAATGAGATTAGGAAAAAACTTAATTGACTATTACAAGAAGGAATCAATTATAGAGAAGACAAAGACAGACCCAAAGTTTGCTGACCTGTGTATTACTACCTTAGCCAGTAGGTGGGATAGAAACATTTAGAACACTAAGGTGCTTAAATGGCAAGAAGCAGTGTTCCTAGTAATATACACATGCACTTACCTGACTCATGTCTCTCTAATCTGTATGCAAGCAGATGTGGTAACCCTAACCAAGCTCTGTCATTGGCTGAAGAAGAATTTGGAAGCCAAATGTAAATTACTTCCAGCAGAATGAACGTTTTTACCTTTAGAAGAAGTTGTGTTCATCAAAGGAGCTTTTCTTCTTTTACTAGACTTGTCTGATGATATGTTATGGGGAAGCTATTCAGATTTGGCAGGGTGAAGTATCCCTGGCTTACATTGTGCCTGAAATGAAATAACTGCTACTGAGCTGAGGTTGAGTAGACAAGAAATAGGGTTAGGTTAATGCTTGCAGCAGGGCCAGGCTTCCTTGAAGGAGTAAGGTGATGACCCTAAATGCCTTGGGAGGATTTGTCTTGTGCCCTTTTGGCAGCTGTGGTAGGAGCTGTATTCCTTCCTGGGTTTATAGCACGTACTGTTTGTGGTGCTGAGGAGTGAAGTGGTGACAGAACTCACTCTGTTCTCCCATGATGTTAATATGGTAAGGAATTGAAGGGAAAAGATTCCAAGGAGAGATACTATGTTTCTCTAGAAGTTGTGTCTTGTTAGTACACGTTCTTCCTGACATTGACAGGGCCCTGTGAAATGAGAGAAAATACCCCTATTTACTTCAAGTATGTGTGAATAACATTTGTTCTTCCCAAAAGAAACAGAGACCAAAGACCTTCAGAAAATACACAAAGATTTTCTGTTGCTTTGTAGAAGTAATGTAGTTTCAGTCATAGGCCTAATAAAATGTGTTCCAGCATAACTTTCTGACCTTCAGGTAAAGCATGGTGACATCTCAATTCTAAATGGACTGGTTAGAAATCCTGCCTGAGGATCCAGAACTTTCCTGTTCTGTGCCATGAGAAACTGCAGCTTGTTGTCCTTGCTGCTTATATTCTGCACATTTTCCATTTCACATTCTCTTTTTGCTAAGTGGAGCTTGTTTTTCTATCAATATCTCCTAGTGACAGAGATGGTGCTGGCTATTGTTTGTTATTCTAAATTGCTTCTGACTTCATTTCACATGTGAGGAGCATAGAAGTACAGATTTGTGGTTGCTGCTTTCACACTGTCATGGTTTTCTTTATTCTTGCTTCAGAAGAGTGAGAAGCCACCGTTTGAGAGTCAGTTTCCTTACTGTGGTAGGATCGTTGCAGCTCTGAGTTAAGGCTGCCTTGTTGTGTTGGGAATGTGGAACTTAAGTGTCTCATACTTTTTCAGTGACTGAAGCCCATTTCCAGCTTGAATGTTTTCTGTCTTCAGTTTCTAGAAGGGTACTTGGATTTTTGGTACCTGGAGGAGTATGCTTAGGAACTTTTAAAATGAGAAATAAACTTGTCCTGTGTTTTTCTGGGAGATTCTTTTTTCCCCTCCTTATTAATGGTTAGAAAATAAGTCACTAGAAGCTCCAGGTAGCCCATGGTGGTGAAGCTAATCTGTTTTACTTCAGGAGGAGGAAAGGTGAAAACTTAAGTTGCAATGAGCCTCTTTTTTAACCCATTTTGTTGAATGCACTGCTTTATCATGGGTAGACCTAAAGGCTATGGGTTGTGTGTTGGACACATAGGAGGAGTGGAGAGAGAGAGATACGTACAAAAGGATAAATAGAGATGTCTAGTCAGATACTAGTGGCATCCTTTGGCTCTGAAAACACAAGGCTGAAGAGAAATCTGGCTGATGGAGGGTAATTAGACATAATGTGGGAATATTGATGGTTTCTTCTGGGACAATGTAGTGGCCTGGTGAAGCTGCCTGGCTATGTGGAGGCTCACTTGGCACTGAACAGAATCCCCTCAGGCCTTGGAAGAAACAGATGTGGCTGGATAACAAAGTTATGGATTATTTGAGACCTGGTCCTACTGAAAGGATTTGGAAATGTTGTCCATTTAAACTTTGTCTGCTAGAAGAGGAATCCTTTAAAGGTGAGCTCAAACTGGAATCCCTGGAGAAACAGCTTCCTGGCATGGAGAATTTGTGCCATTGATAAAGAACTTCCAGCTGAGCGATGTGATAGATTTGATAATGCCTATTACATTTTCTTTACTTTTAAAGTATGGATGAAAAGAGGTAGGAAAGCCAGAGCAGCACAGCAGATAAAGCAGTGTAATTGTACAGAACAGTGGACAATTATTGGAATACAAGTTAAGTGCAATAAAGATTTATGAGAATGCTGTCAGGTAAGGTAACTAGTGGTTATGACTATGCCAGCTTTGAATACAGTTGAGGTTGTGTTAGCTGAAGTGCAAGCAAAGCTGAAATGTGCAGCTACCAGCAACTTGGGGTCCAAAATGGAATAATTTCAATTGCAGAATATTAAACTGGATATCACAGCCATAAGATAGTAGCAAAGCAATCATGCCAGAACATGAATATTGAAGAATACAGTCTTTTCAGGAAGGCTAGAAATAGAGGTTATTGAACAGCACTGTAATCTGTGTTACATTGCTCAAATAATTGAGAGACAGTGTGAGTGAAACAGAAGCTGCTTCAATTGATGTCACTTTAGTGAAAGGTGAGAAGCTCTCCTGGGGTGCTGATAGATTTCAGAAGTAGATGCAGTGCTGGATCTGGAAACAGGTAGCTGGAGTGGTGTAAAGATTCACCTAGAGTCAGGGTAAGGTGGCCATGCTGGTGAAAGCAGCAGTCTCCTTCAGTCCTCTGCCTTCTGTGCTCCACTTTGTTATGCTGTGAACTACATGGGGCAAGTCCCACAACTGATCAATGACTTCTTTTTCACAGAGCTGGTTTTGGGTTGGGTCAGTATCAGTAGGTAGAAGTACTGAGAGTGGTGGTTCAGTGGGTGTGCCAGATCTCACCTGTTTGCAGTGTCTGTATTACCCTTTCTAGGGGAAGCAAAAGGCAGGAATAGTTTCTGTTTTCTGGAAGGTCACATCTGAACTCCTGGAAACTACATGAATCATTTAGGAATTTGCTTGACTGGGGAGTGTGTCAGCTGAAGGGAAGACAAAGATGTTCTGTGTGGCTGCTTTATTTTTGCAGCTGAAGGGAATACCTTCCAGCCAAGCCAGCATTTTAGTTTTCATTATCTGGCTCAGAATAGAACAGCTCACCTCTCACAGCTTTTTCCAACAGATACTTTGCTTTTAAGGTCTTATGAGTTTTAAGACTTGAAAAGGGACTTGCTGATAGTAGCAGTGATCCTGATAGAAGGCTGCTGGTTGGTTTCTGTGGTGCTGCATTATGCTGTTACAAGGTCATGCCTCTTGTGGGAGAAGATTGGCTCTGTTTAGGGAGAGATGTTGGCTGCAGCTCCATTGTTCTTTTCTAGGGTGTTGTGAGGAAAGGGTAGCAGATCTGAGAAATTGAGGAGGATGAAGGCATAAAAGTTATTCCATGTATATGTGTGTTTCAGCATAAAATAAAAAGGCCACTGGAGCTATTAGGAGAAACAGGTAACTGCTTCCTGTTTCTGTTACCTTCCCTCTATACACTCCAAAAATTTCCAAATTGTGTTTCTAGGTGGTTGTTGGTTTTATGCAAGGTAGAAAAGCTTGGTAAAGGGTGTCCTAGGAAGTGGCATGACTCAGAAAGTGCTGAATATCTCAGGCCTGTCATTTTCTATGCTAATTTTTTGTTTGTTGGAAGTCCACAAAGGCTGATAAATGGTAGGAAGAAATATTTGAACTAGTTTCAGATGATAATCTGTTCAAATAGATTACAGAAGTGCTGGCAGCCTACCAAAGCCTGAGTGAAAATTAGTGCATGAGCAGCCTAGTTTCATCTTGCAGGAAGTAAGAAAGCCAGGAGACAGAAGTGAGAGCTTGTAAAGGTAGAAATCACCTGAAGCTTTCCATGGGTACAGTTGGCTAGCCTGGCTGCTCACAGCTACCTGATGCAGGTCTTTAACTTCCTACAGAAAGAGAGAACTTCTTCTTGGCAATAGATACACCAAGGCTCACTAAATGCCAGTTTCTCTACAGAAGGTATCTTGGATCTTGCCTCTTACCTCAGTGGGGGGTGGAATCTAAAAGCAATAGTCTGTTGTAAGACAAATGTTCCCCTACTGTTTTATGTCTTTGTAGGAAGGTTGCCATCTGCAGATCCCCTGCAACCTTCTTTGGAATACAGTCTCTGAATTAATGTAAGCCAGGACAGCAGTCAGCTGATTCACCTTCAATGGTTGTCAGGGTAGAACTTAAATCCAGTTGAGATGTTGAAAGTTCTCATGTAGCTGTGTCTATGCATCTGCCTATTTGAAATTCCTCTCATAGGTTAAGTCCTTTTGCTGACTCTGCATTGTACTTTTATTTCTTCAGTCCAAGACAGAAACCCTAGTGTTTTTCTTGACTGTGCAGGGATCAGTGGTAGAATGCAGAATTGTAATGGGGGGGACAAATGTGTCTTATTTATATTTTATGGCCTAATAATTACTTTATGGGTGCAATCAAGAGGCAGTGTGTGAAATTTGCAATAACTCTTTGCTTAATGAGGGTTTTGGACTAATTTAGCAACTTTCCCTTTGAAGGCTGTTTCCTGTGCTATGTGTGTTCTGAAGATTAAAGAGGTTCCTAATCCAAAATGATATAAAAATATTGTACCTTTTGAAAGGAAGAGAAGGAACATTTTTTGAATGCATTTGGGAGGGTCTCTGAGGACTTGCAGACATGAGTACTGGTATTTATCTTGATGAAATTGCTAAACTAGTGAAATCAGGCAGCCAATGCTATTGAGTTTGTGTGAGAGGTTTAGGAGATTGCATCATTAGGAAGTTTGTGTTTTAATACTTCACCAAAGTAGCTGGAATTTCTGCAATTAAGTGCAGTACTAATGAAAGCTGCAAGGTATTTTCCTCTAATGTCTTGAGTGTTGAAGTCCACTTAAGATGTGTAAAACAACCCTTAGAACCCAAAAGACACTACTGGAGGTGTTGTTTAAGAGCAGTGTGAAGCTGGTTACTCTTTTGTACTGGCTCTAGTGACCTCCTGCACTTACTGCTTTGAGTAGCTACAACTTGGTGGTTATCTGAAACTACTAAACTTCATTTTAGCAGCTGTTCTGCAGGGTGCCAGAGCCAGAGATCAGTTGCAAATTGTTTCAATGTGTAGATCTTTTCATGCTAGTCTTGTGCACTGAAGTCAATTTTGTGCAGGTGTTGTGTGACAGAATTGCCCTGTAATTGAAGATTCCTTGAATGTGGCACTGGTTTTGATTGACTTCTAAATTCATGTGTAGGGTAAGAGGTGGGGTTTCATCTGTAAGTGATAACAAGTGTCCATATCTGTCTGTGATAATCAGCAATGTGCAGCTGGTGCATAGCAGTTACATCTCAGCTCTTTTGCTATGGCATGGGGAGCAAATAGCTGTGATTGTTTCATGTCCCTAGTAAGTGATCATGAAAAATACAACTGCAGATGCATGAGGATGGGGGGGACATGCTTCATAAATTTTTGTGGTCCATGAGCTGTCAACTGTCATCCATTCTAAAAATTATTGGTTCCAAGGACATAGACTCCTCCACCTCTTTCTCTCCTGGCCACTTGTAAAGTAAATTAACTGCTTTGGTTTCCTTGTAAATGATGGTTGTGGTGATTGTGTGGAGAAAAATGTTGAGAGGGACTTCAGCTTCAGCTTGCCTCTCACTAACCACAAGTATTAAATAATGCCTGTCTCTTGAACCACCAGCATTAAATAACTGAAGATAATATCTTTCCTATCTGAGTTCATGCTAAGAAAGATTAACTAGGAGAAACACTTAAAGGCACTATATGACTAAGTAGTTTTCCTGACTGACAGCTTTATTCTGAAATGGAGACAGAAGGTAAGTGGATTATTGAGCTAAAATGTCTTTCTGCTCCTTCAAGGAGAGCCAGTGCTGCAGCTGAAGATAGACACTTCTATCAGGGCTTTTTACCTTTAATTTTATTGTTGTGTCAGAACTGGCTGGGATGCCTTTGGATGGTCATTGAGTTCTGAAGTTAAACCCGAGTCTGAGTCTCACCATCTCTTATGCCTTTTAGGTCTGAATAATGTTCAGACATTGTCTGGCAAACTTCCAGGCAACAGACACCTTGAATATTATCTCTGTGGATCTCTGCTGGCCCAGCTGCCTTGCATTTCAAGACTGGTGCTGGCTTATAAGTACTGAAGCATGCTGTCTCGAGGGGTTTAACTGCTGTGTACTGCTCTTACTGTCCCACATGATTTACATGTTATGGCTCAGATGCAGAGCAAGTGATGCACAGATGTGATAAAAGGAGTTTCTAGGCCATTACCACTTTACTAATAGGTAAGTGCAAGAGACACATCATGTCTCTTGGGGGGAAAAAATAACAAAATCAATATGCACATCTCTTCATGGGTGTTTTTTTCCTTTTTATAGCCTTTCCAGAAACCCAAAGTGTTCTGTATACCTGGCTCTGTTTTTTCCTTTGTTGGAAAACAAAAGCTTTCTTAAACTTGTCTCATCCCCTGATTTTCTGTGTTTTGCACTTTGATGTGGAGTACAGATATCCATGCATTCCAGTGATTACTGCATTTAAGCATGAGTAGAGTTTAGCCAGTAACCCTGATTGCTTTGACAGCATGGGTTTTATTCAATTATTGATGGTTTCCAGTGACTCTTAAGGTCTGACTTTCTCCATGCTACTGGAAAAGACTGAAGCAATCTAAAATAACTGCTGTAGCTGAAGGTGCTGTTCAGGGTAGATTTATAAGGTATTTATAGAATCACAATCACAAAATGTTAGAGGTTGGAAGAGACCTGGAAAGATCATCTAGTGCAACCCCCTGCCAGAGCAGGAAAGCCTACAGCACCTGATATTCCCAGGCACCTCCCATCCAAGTACTAACCAGGCCTGACCTTGCTTAGCTTCTCAGATGAGACAAGATCAGGTGTTCTCAGGGTGCCTGTAATGATGGACTGGGACTGACTGGTTCCCAAACCAGTAACGAAGTAGGAGGCAGTTGAACTTCTAGAACTGTCTTCTCTAAATCAAGAAGGCTTCAGAGGGGCTCTGAGAAACAAGCTGATGTCACTAGAGAAAAGAGGAATACTTGAGTATGTGGCAGATGTTAACACTTTGTGTTAGAGTTATTGTTCCTGTAAAGTAGGTGGAAGTTGGAGCAATCTTCCTGCTTCCACCTGCCCCATGAAATGTATTTGAGCCAAAATATCTTTAGTACTATTGATAAACTGTGGAAATGCTGCATAAAACTACAACTTCTGCATGAGCTTATGGAGACACTGGCAAGCAAAAGTACATTATTCTTTAAGAATTGTGTAGGGAGATGTCATCACCTATGTAAGCTTGTTGTTTTCCCTGTTGCTTACACAGTTCCCATACTATGAAAGCAAGTACAATGTTAGTAGTGCACAAGAGTGGCAATCACAATAAACAGCAGCATCTCTTGTTTTCTTTCTTGTGTTGTTTTTAATATTTCAGTTGACCTTCATACCTGGTGCCTAGATTTTGCTCAGCTTCAACCAAATAACTAGCATCATCATTGTCCTCCTCCATCAGTTACTCCATCTTCATCCTCTTCCCTGGCAACCCCATGAGATTCAATGCTAAGGATTTGGCTTCACTGGCCAGGAGACCAGCAGATGATTTTGACAAGGAAGGGAAACTGAAGATTTGCAGAGTGGTCAGAGATAAAGTGATAGGTAAACATGCCTTGCACTGAGAACTGCCTGTGGTTGATATGCATGTTTCCTGCAGTTGGCAGCTTACTGTTTCACTAATTGCATACACCTCAGAGTTTTTGGTTTCCTCATTACTGATGCTTGAGTGGTGCTAAATACTTGTCTAAAGCCAGCTCTTCAGTTTGCTCAAGGTTTCAAATCTCCTTTGTCATGTATCTGGGAAACAGTATGCAGTCCTTAGCATTGTTATTACTGTTTTTGCTGTAAGGAAAGATTGTTTTTTACTGCTGGTGGTTGCTAGTCACCAGGCATTAGTTGCCGTGTTTTGAAGTTTAGATATCCAGTTCCTCAGGACCTGCCCCCTCCACCCCAGAAACCTGTGTTCTTTTGTCATAGGTTTTCTGTGGCTTGCTTCCCACCTCCTTTGCAGGTTTCTTCAGGCTTTTATGATCATGTTTTAAATGTCTTTCAATTTCCATTAAGCTTGAATAAATGTCCATTCCCTGGGTAGCTGTTAGGAAACAGCTCCTTCCTATTTAGCTGTAAAATCAGTCCTAATACAATCTCAGCACCAGCAAATGTTTTATTTCCACTTGTCCCAGTTGATCTTCATTGTGATTACATTTACTTTTTGTTTTATTAGAACTAAAACAAACCCCAAACTAGCAGAGACTCAGTTATGATAAGGGACTGAGAGAATGTGCTGCATTTTCAGAGTATTTGATACCTTTTTCTAATGACAAGTAGCCAAACTTTCCTGTGGAGGATGCAGCAAGCTTCCTGAACAGAGTACTGGTGAGTATCCACTGCCTGCTGCTTTGGGGTTCCTCAGCAGGATTCTCTCCCTGGCTTCTCATTGTAGGCAGCATGTCAAGCCCTTTCCCCTGGATAGCTGATGTTTATGAGCATGTTTTGATCATTTTCTTCACTTATGAATATACTGAGTGGGAACAACTGCTGCTGAAAACCTCAGGTTGACCAGAGCCAGACCAAACACTCATCTAGCCCAGTATCAGAGGCTGGCTGTGCCATGGTCAGTGCTGGGAGATTTTAGGGAAGGCTTTAAGCAGCTGTGCATGTGTTTCTATTGCCCAGTAAATCCTTCTGGCTCCCAGCAATCAGATGATTACCCCTTGAGAGATGATGTTTTGGTCACTGTCTCTACTATGCACTGATAGATGTCATTGTTAGCTTGACTCATCTTTGGACTTGCTTATTGTGCTCATTTACAAGGCAGTGACTTTCCCAGTCCCGTGTAAAACTCTTTCTTATTAGAAGAAGCTGCAGGGTGGATGTGACAGGATTGCTTCTTGCTGATGCCCACAGGGTTCCAGAGGGTGGAGTTTACTCTTAGCAGAGTCCTCTACTTGTAATGTCAAACAATGTATTTGGGTCTGATAACTGTCTTTAGATTTTTGGCTGGTGGATGTGCATCAATGTAATACGTTACATTCCTGCCTGCATTGGTCTTGGACTTTAGTAGCTATGGAAAGATTTGGGAACTTCAATTCCTTTTTTAACTGAAAACACTTGTTGTTAAGCCCCAGTGCCTGTGAGTGTGAACCTCTACTTTCTCATGGGAGAAAAGCAATTCTGATTCTCAAACGTTGCCTCTTGAAACATTTTAATTGAGCTTATCAAGAGGAGGAGAGAACTTATTTTACTGTAAGAAAACATCCCCTTTTCAGTACCATGTCTGTGGTGGTGGCCAGCTCTGAGGGAGTACAAGCAGTGTGTATATCTGTGTATGTCTGTGTATATCTGTGTGTATATATGTGGGTGTGTATCCACAGAGGCAGCTGTGCAGTATAACATGACCTTAGGGTACAGCTGTTCTTCCAGCTCCCAAGCAAATCAAGGTCTGGAGACATGGGGTTTTGTGTGCCCTCTCAAGAATAAAAAAGAACACACCTTGTGTAAAAATATTCTTTCCTGTGTTCAAAAGCAGTGTAAAGAGATCACATCTGTCTGAGATCTGTATCTGTCTATAATGGATACATGTATTTATCTGCCCCTACAGTTACATATACAAGTGGGTTTTTTGAAGAGGAAAAATGGTACCATTTTAAAAATGGCTACTTTACAAAAAGGAACTTCTGGAAGTTTGACCTACTCCCTGAAACTGGAAGATTCCCTGTTGTTAAAGATGTGATTCTGTGCCTGCCTGTGTGCATGAACACAAACATGTTATTCCCACTGGTTAAGCACTTTTTCCAAGTGCCATAAAATAGTAATAGCAAAGTGACTATAAATAGTGAGGGCTCATTTCTTCTTTTCTGAAAATGGGAAATTCAGATCAACATGTTCTTAATGAAGTGGAATGCTAAATGTTTTTCTGTCTTAACAAGCATTCTATCTGATGGAAATGCTGGAAGCAAAAGCCATGCCATGCTAAAGTGGCTGCTCCTGCACCCATGGGAGGAAGAGGGAGAACACTGAGTGGATGCTGCAGTCACCCAGTCTGTCAGCTGCAGAGTAGAAAAAACCTTCTGGGAAGTTACTTGGCATTTACCAGCATGTTGTACATAGGCAGCTGCTGAGTGAAACTGGCTTTTTTTGGGTTGTTAATGATTTCCTTTCCTTACCTTTAGAACAAATGCATCTTCTTTAAGAAACATTTAATGTGTGAAGACAAAAGGTTGTTTTTATGCCTCTCTTCTTTGCATACAGAGCCCAGGGAGAGATGGTGCAGACTGAGAGGAAATCTGCTTTTTCTGATGAAAAATAAGGTAATTTGTTTTCCTCCAGCTTTTCTTGATGTGTTAGTCTAATCTGTGAGAACTTGAGTAATCCTTTTTCATGATAGCTCTTGTCATTGTGCTTTTAGGGACAAAAAAAATATAAATCACTGCTGTTAGAATAGTGAAGATGAAAAATAAATCTGTTGGTTGCATTCTATAACACTAGGTATTCTTCATGGTATCAGCATCCTCTAGCTGAATCACAAATAGTCTGTGGCCAGGGTCTGCTCATAACATGCATGGGTCTAAATCCAGAATGATTCCATCAAATGCCCTAGAATAATGAAAGCAAAATCTCCCAGTGAAGAGGTCTTGTGGTAATGTTCAAGATGTGATTTCAGACCTCTATGGCAATATTTTAGGTGGTTTTGTATCTAAATTTGTTGTGAAGAGTGGTGATATTCTCCTTTTCTTGTTGTAAAGAGCAATTATATGCCTAAAATTAAAAGAGCCTGACATAAAACAGAAGTCCTGCAGGAGCTGCTGTGTTCTTTCTTTGCCACTGGCTTTGTTAGGAGTTGAGGCCACTCAGAATCTGGTGGGAACAAGCTCCAAGTATGGAATTGCTCTTTCTTACTCTTTTTTCTGCTGTTATGAATGCTGCTTCTGTAGTTGCTTAGACTGGCTGGAAAGCAGCACTGGATTGTAAAGAAGTAGAGAGTAGTATGAATCTTGAGATGCTTACCTATTAACAGTATCTTAATTGGCTCCTGGGCTGTTTCCATACAGTGTGGACCAGCAGTTGGGCAGAGATGATAGCCCTGGCTGACAGATTGTGTATTTTTGTTTGAAAGATCTTTTTTTTCCATGAGCTACAGTGGCTCATTCTAATACAGTGAAAATATGCACATATGGTATAGTTTTCAAGCAGAATTTGCTTTCAAAGCACTGTTCAGGAGCATGTGATAGATTTCTGCATGTATGCAAACAAAAATGAGACAGTGTGATGGAAAGGTTTCTCTTGAGTTCTCTATGGCAGCATTCCTCTGGATGGGGAAAGGAGCAACAAGCTTTTGGTAGGAGAAAGCAGGCTGCTGGCCACTCCTGTTTCACTTCATCATTACTCTTCTGCTCTATGATTTGCAGAAACTGGTTTTTAGTAAAGGACTTTTAAGTTTCAAGCTATCTTTTCTACTCCACATTCCTCCAAGCAGGCTGTTTTCATGGGGGCTTCTGGCACTTTGTGAAACAGCTTCAGGAAATATTTTGGTGAACTTGGCACCTATAGAGAGTTTTACTGAAATCAGATGTAGCCATCAGTTTGGCTCTGGAAATTTAGAGAGGACAGGGGAGCCTCCTGCTTTTCTTCCTCCTCCTGCTCCTGAGGACTGCTTCTCCTGTGCAGTGAGACTGCTGTACCTTTGCTGGCCTGAGGATGACTCTATATGCTCCATATTGGTATCAGTTGTTTCATTAAATCCATTTTCATGTCAACCCATGGGTTGTCTCTTCCTGCTTCACCTTCTCTGCTGGGGAGGGGTCTTCAGGTGTCTGCTCTAGTTTAGCCCCACATGTGGGCTAAATGTAGGCACTGGAGTGGTTCTTGGGTTCAGGGAGTGTGTGGGTGGGTTTGTGTGTGTGTGTGTGTTTAATTGGTTTTTCTTCTGTTGTGTGGATGAGGTGCATATGGATGGTGTGAGGCAATTTAATTGCACCAGCAAATCAGCCAACCTGCTAGGTCCACACTGGCAGTTCAAATGCCAAGCTGTGTTTTGAGAAACTTGGAGGATGAGACCCAAATTAATGGCTTGTTACTGAAATGATTGAGGCTTGCAGTAAGTAAAGGGGAATTCCCCTTGAAATGCTGTGGTTTGACTGAACCACTTAAATAGGTGGGTGATTTTTTTATCTCTGTCTAGGTTGTGGCTAGAAAACCACATCTCCTTCTGGTTTCCTTCTTTAAGGAAGGTTTCACAATTTACAGAAGTTAGAGGGAGCCAGGGGGTTTGTCAAATGGTAGCATCTGGAAAAGGCTGGTGACTTGACTCATGCCAGTGTTTTCAAAAGGGGATTTTGTCAGATACTTCAATTTGGGAGGTGTCAATAACAGAAAAAGAGGAGGCAGACAAATTCAAATGGTTGCAGGATGGCCACTGAAACCCAAGTGTGGTGAGATGCAGCTGGAGCTCAGTTTTGAAGTGTCACAACTTACTAGGCTCAGTGCAGAGACCACTGAGTGATTTGAGGGCACTGCCTTACTGTAGGTCAAACTAAATGATGTAGCACTTCCTAGTCAGCTTATATCCTAGGCATCTGTGAAATGGTCATTTCCAGAGGATTCATCTGTTGGGTACCATAAAGGATTGCTTCTTTGACAGATTTCTCTTGAATCTCTAATCTCTGTTTCAAAGGATGTAATTTATAGGCATACCAGGTAAAACCAGAGCAATTTGTGTGCTGTGAGGACAGAAAGAATACCTTGGATTTCTTTTTCTTCTGACTTTTTTCCCTATCTCATTCTAGAAATGGACAGGCATCCCCTCTGAAGCAGATACTTGACACAGGAAATCAGTTGGAATTTTGGGAGCGTAGTTTGCCAGTCTTATAGCAAAAGTTATTAAGCATCTTAATAAGCATAGTTGCCAATTGTCTTTTCAATACCCTACTGGAACTTTGGCTAATTCAGGTAATGTAATGTGTGAAAGATGTGCCCAGAACAGTGCTGGTGAAGCCATGTTCCTATTTCTGTTGCTGGAACTTGTCTTATGGCTTGTCATGGAAGAAAACTCTGATGCTTTAGAAGCTCATCTGAATGCTGAACAGTTAACTCCAGAGGCCAGTGTCATAAAATGAAGACTGATTTGCTGCTTTTCCTTAATTGCTGTCAGGGGCACGTGCATGTTTGCATCTACAAATGCTTACAGTTTAATGATAGATTCTCCTTCTAGTTCAAATGTCCATAAATTAGATGACTTACATAAGCAATGTATTCTCTCTGAAATTACAAAGGATGCTTCCCAAATTATCTGTGCTGTAAATCTTAAGTAGCCTGGCAGTACATTCTCAGTGTAGGGAAAAAAATGTGGTTTATTCTTCCACTTTATCATATTTAGATGTAGCAGAATAGCCTATTAGCCATCTTAAGGACACTCATTTTCCTTGGTGTAGCAGTGAAGTTGGTTATTTTTAGACTTGCAGTAGGCTAAGAAGTAGACCTGCTTGTACTGCCCACAGATGGCAAAGTTAGAGTAGTGAGGGGTCTAGAAAAGGTCAGGGGCTCTGCAGTGGACCCACCAGAGGACACATCTCTGCCCATCAGCAGAGCAAGTAGTGCCTCTGGGAAAATGTATTTAAGAAAAGGCAAAATGCTGCACAGCAGTGAGGGAGTGTGAGAAACAGCCCTGCAAACACCAAGGTCAGGGAAGGAGAGGGGAAGGATCTGCTCCAGGTGCAGGAGCAGATACTTAACCTGCAGCCTGTTGAGGAGACCATGCTGGAGTTAGTGGAGATGCCCTGAATAATCTGCAGCCCTTGGCCAGCCCAAGCTGGAGCAAGTTCTCCTGGAAGGAACTGTAGCCCATGGAGAGGGATCCTGTTGGAGCAGGTCTTGGATGTCTGCAGCCCATAGGAGGGATCCTACACTGGAGCAGGGGAAAAGCTTGAGGAGAAAGGAGTGGCTGAGAGGAACTGTTGTGGTCTGACCACAGCCCCCTTCCCCCTGTGCCACCTGGGATGTGGGGAGGAGGAGGTGGCAGAGGAGTTGAGAATGAAGTTGAGCCTTGGGAAAAAGAGGGGTATGAGGAGGCTGTTGTTTCACACCATCCAGGTCTATTTTAATTGGCAATAAATTAAATCAGTTTTCCCTGGGTGCAGTCTGTTTTGTCAGATATTAGCTGGCAAATGATCTCTTGTCTTCATCTTGACCCATGAGCTCTCAGATTCTACTTTTTTCCACCAGTCCTGTTAAGAAAGGGGAGTGAGAGAGCAGCTGGATGGGTGGCAGGCACCCTGCAAGGTTGACCCACCACAGGTATGATCCCTTCTGGGAGCTGTATGTTGTTCATACCTTCCTGTGTGTAGTCCTAAAGCCTGGAGCTTACATGTACAGGCTTTCAGGCCACTTCTCAAGAGGAAGCAGACATGCATTTGTAGCCAGCAAAACACAGGCAGTGGGGGCTGATGCTTTTGAAGGCAGTGGTCTTGAAACTGTGCTCCCTGAAGCCATGGTTAGCAGTGTGACTGGGCTGGGGAACCTAGTGTGTGACAGGGCTTCCAGAGAAAAGTTTGCCATCATGCTAATCTTGGAGCAATTCTTATGGTTCCTAGTCCAAAATACTTAAAAATAGCTTTATTAGGTAGTGTTTTCAGAACTGCTAAGATTTGGAATTAGGAAGTGATATGTGCCTCACCTGAAATACGTGGCGTGTGGGTTATTTACTTATTTATTCTACTCATCTTTATGTGCCTTTTTTTCACTGGCATAGGAGGGGAATTTTGATTAGAGGTTTCAGATCTCTTTGGGGATCACTGCACAGTGCAGTGTTTTGGTTTAATTACAGATCAGAATTTATAGCACTCTTTTTCTCTCCTATTTTTTAAAGAACAGTGCCTGTTTTATCATGCTGTGTCACTTCCTTGTTTTCTGTTTACAGATCCCTCAGAATATTTTTTATTCTTCTCAGAGAATTAAATCACTTGACTTTTCTCCATCTCTTACTCCTCTTACTAATTCAGGGCTGGATTTCTTCCCCCCCCCCCTCACACCTCTGGTTAAAAAATCTAAACTATTGTTTGCTATGTTTGTGTGAATTTGGAGTGATTGCTACTGAGGTGAAGCAAGAAACTCCCTAATCTCTCTCAGGTTCATTTGCCCAGATACTAATATTCCCAAATGGTAATGCTGATACTTAGCCAGTTTTGTAAATGACTTTGCACTCTGCACATGAAAAGACATACTCAAAAGTACAATTATGGTTTTGCTTCCAGTAATAGCTCCAGAGGGCCCATTATGTTTTACTGAGTAAACATTCTGACATTCCTATTTATTTTTGAATATGTATTTAGTAATTTATTTCCAAATGGATTTTTGATCAATAGTCTGCAGTGGATTCTGGAGGGGAGAGTCATTAGTGTCTATTGTGGCAATCTTTCTTAGTTGGTGGTTTAATGATCCTGGGGAGGTAACCATTCTGATCTATCAGGTCAGTTTGGCCATGCCCTGGCTCAATAAACTCATCCTGCTTTTGTGTGTGAAAGGTTGCCATTAGGACTTGTCATGTATTGATTGAAAAAAGAAATGTAGGAGGAAAGTAGTTTACTTTTACAGCTGACTGTATTTAAAGCAAAAGCTGTTGGGAGTGCTGATAGTGGCTTGAATTAGCAGTTCTCTTTCACACATCAAATCATCAGCTTGGGTTTTTTCCTCTAACCTGAACAATGTTGTGCTAGCAAACATGTGTGGCATGTTGATACTGCAGTGAATCTGTATGTGTTCCCCCTCAACCCAGGAGATTTCTACTGAAGAAATGAGAGACTTTAGACTAGACAGGTGTAACTCCACCTGTGCTGTAATGCATCTAATGCCAGAGGGAATGAAGTGAAAGATGCTGCATGCTTTGAGACTTTTTGTAAGGAACTTGCCTTCCCTTAAACCAAATGCTTAAGACTTCCTAGACAAGATTAATGAGCAAATCTAAGTGGTGGTGCTGTCAATAATCACAAGCTTTCTGCAGTGTTTGGGACAGCTTAGCATAAATTCTGTTGGAGCTTTTATCCCAAGTGTGATGTACTGAAGAGTTGGCAATAAAGCCTCTAAGTAGGATTTCAGATCAACTCATAAATCAATAGCCAGAGACCCATGTACAAGATAGAAATAATGCAATGATGAGACACTTCTAAGGTTTGGATGGGAATTCCATTGTCATGCAGCTGTGAAAATGTTATGCAGTTTCCCTGCCATAGTCCTGTGTGAGTTCTGCAATAAAAATGGGAGAAGGTATCAGTGAATCTTCTCTGCAGTCAGGCAGGCACACAGGGTATATTCAGCCTTTCAGCATAGCTGTATAGCTTCAGTAGTTTCCAATTTGATATCTTTTAAATAATCTTAGAATAAGATTGCCTTCTTTATACTGAAGCTGTGGAGCTTTTGCTGGTCTGTTGGACTATGAGGTTTTCTGAGTGTGTGGTTTAGTATTCTGTAAGTCAGTGATCTCTCCAGGGCATCTTGAAATAAGTGTCTCTTCTGGCTAAGGATGTACTTTTCATAAACCATTTTTCAGCTGTGATTTCAATTTTCTAGAGCATACTCTGTATCAAGTATTAAGGTCTCAGCAGCCAGGGTAAGGATTACTGCACAGTGGAGTATTGCTTAATACTGCATGTGTGATATAATTATGGCCATGTTTGGAAATGTCTAAGCTGAGAAGCAGGCAGGTGAATCTCTAATAGAATATTCCTTAAGTGAGTTTCAGGGAAAGATGTTGTTCCTGTCTTGGGAAGGTTTTGATTTACAGTAGGAAGTATGATAGAGAAGGAAACAGTAAATGAGAGAGCTGTGGCATAGGCAGATCTGGAAGCTGTATCAGCCCTTCCATGACTCCAAAGTCTGTGTGTTTCTAAACACATAAACATGATACATACAGTGCCAATGTAGTATTAGGAGGGAGGAAGCTGCTGTCTTCATGCTGCCCTTGAAGAGATAATGTAAGGAGCATACAGTTGCCTAGAATAGTTGGGGCAGAACAGTAAGTAGACAAGCATGACCCTTGATTTCCATAGTAGCTGTTCCTCCAAAGCAGTTGTAGTGCTGACCCAGACCCTTGTATTTGGGGAGTCCTGCAGAGCCCTGTAAGCCTAGTGACACCTTCTCTGTCCTTGGGGCAGCGTGGGCTGAGAGGCTGTGCTCTGCCACTGAGCTATGTGCTAACTGTTGTTGCAGTCTACTTTCTGGCAGTAGCTGAAAATGCAATTTGTAACCATCAAGTAATGAGAGTAACTATTTGCTCCTAGTTTTACTCTGAACTGAGAACTTCATCTCGTTCTTTTCCCTGGTTTAACAGGATCTTGGCAAGCCCTGCTGCCTTTGTGCCATCTTTCATTCTCTCACTTATCTTGCTGCTTCTCCTTCCTCCTTCCAGATGTTACTGACTTGCTGTCCAGATAGTGAAGCCCTCCCTTCCCTTCCACTGCCGTCAGAGGCAGACCTTGCTTAAAACCTCTGCTTGTGTTGATAATTCCATTCTGTCTCTGGTTTTCTTCTGTCTTTCATCTCTTGTTTAACTTATTCCATAAAGCCTTTCCTTCAGCTTTTCGATGGCAAAAGCGTGCTTTAAGCCTTCCTTTCTCATGCCTACCTGGCCTTGACCTACCTGCTTTCTCAGCTGTACCCATTACTCTCTTTGAGTCTCTCTGAAGTCTATTACTGCTTTGTTTGCAGTGTTACCTGTTGCATTTCCACCACATTATCCTTCTCAGTCCCCTTGCTATCTCTTGCCCTCTACAGAAGAGTCTTTTACTAATCTTTGAACAACCTCTTTCACATGAGAGCTAAGCAGCATCTCTCTTGTTCATGCAGCTGTTGGCCATTTCCCATGCTTGCTCACCTTCTGACTGTGACTTCACTTTCTCCTGGCTGTTCTCAACTTCTTCCTTTGACTTAGTTCCTTTGGGGGATTCATGATGTGCTCTACCTCAATTGAAGTATACATGAGAAAAATGTAATTTAAACCTGCATATTCTTCAGTACTAAATTGCATCTAGATCTGCCTGAATACCTGTTTGTCCACACCACACTTTCATCTTGCCTTTCAGAGACCTCTTCCTGTGCATTTAGCTGTGAATTCAATTTCAGCAGGAATCAAACAGCTGCTTAATCTTTCCTGTCAAGTTCTTCCTCCCATGGCTTTTGATGGCTGAAGCAAACGTCACTTCTCTTCCTGCTACTCAGCCCAGTTTTAGTATTACTTTCAACAGGAGTGTGTTTCTAAGTGTTCTTCTTCTGGCTATGTCTGTGTTGCAGATTCTTTTTAAGATAGATCACTCTTTCCATCTCTCTATCACCTAAACCTCTGCACTGGGATGATCCTATTTTGCATTTTCATTTACTGAAGTATCCTTCTCCTGATTCTTGGGAAAGATGAGATTTAACTGAACATCCATTAGAACTCTTGCAGAAATTTCCCTAGGTGTTGTTTTGACTGTTGCTTTACTTTGCATCTGACTCTTGCCTCCTTCCTTTTGTAAGCTCTTTGTTTTCACTCTGAAGGTTTCTGCCAGTCTCCAGCACCCTACCTGTTCTGATTCAGGGCATCCAGTGTCTGCTTTCATGGATCTGTGAAACCAACAAGGCAGTGCTAGAACAGGACACTAAATGTTATCTCCTTATCTTTAAGTTCTGCCTTTATAGATCTTTGCTATGATACAAGGTCACAATGATAATGCCATTTTTTCCTGTTCTTTGGCTCTTAGGTGGGCTGATGCAGGCTTGCATGTCTGTAGTGTATAAACTCTCCAGCTTTCTGGTGATTTAACAGCTATATGCTGTATCTGTACAGTGGAAAATACCATAGGGTCCTCTGTAAGCATGCTATAATAAACATTTGATCTGAGCAAGTCACTGAATTTGTAAACATTATCTAGGTTTTATTTCTTACAGTTGAGTTCTCCTATTCCTGCAACAACTGGTATAACTTTGTAATACCTGGAACATGTTACAGTTACCTAATTGGCAGTAATCTAACA
The DNA here is from genome assembly GCA_013399015.1 of Galbula dea. Taxonomy (NCBI): domain Eukaryota; kingdom Metazoa; phylum Chordata; class Aves; order Piciformes; family Galbulidae; genus Galbula; species Galbula dea. The sequence continues at coordinate 873,448 of VWZX01001131.1, read as the reverse complement.
CAATCTCGTTTAGAATAGATCATTGTGTAGATATCTGTGTTTGACAAAAGGTTGTAGAGCATCCCCATGTGCTTCTCTCTTGGTTCACTGGCTGTTGTTGTGTTTGGTCCTGCACTGAAGCCTGTGGTGGTTCTCAAAGCATGTGGGGTCTGGCAGATGTTTGTGTTGAGCAGCTTCACGCATGGCTGCAGAGAGAGTCCTGGGGCTGAGGAGGCATTGAGTATTTGAGGGAAGCTTGCAAGATCAGGACTTCATTAGCTTCCACAGCTATTCTGGGAGACTTGGGTGGCAGTTTTTGAGATACAAGCTGTGATTTTTTTAGAAACTGCTCTTAGAGCTGTCAGATCCTGGTGAGAGAAGACCCCAGAGCTATACTGGGAACAAGAAAGGCTTTGCAAGTGTGCACGAGTGCTGAGCAGACAACGTGGAGCAGTCTTTAGCTGACTGAAAAGCTTGGCAGTTATCTGATTGCACATTAGCTGTTAACACATGAAAGATACCTAGGGATGGAGGAAGACTAATAATACCAGTGGATAAACATGCTCCATGAAGAGATGACTCCTGCTGTCACCTGTGAATCTGCACTGAGGGGAAGTTGGTATTGACTGTGTCTGGAAGAGCTGCTTGGCTTATATGGAACTGTTTCACTTCACAACACATTCCAGTGAAGAGCCCCTTAGGAAGGATAAAACTGTATCAAGCCAAGCACAGAAGTGACACTTGATTATTTTAGTCTAAACTAGGATATTACACCTAAGGGAATGCTGTGAAGGAAAGTCAAAGACTGATCTTTGAAACAGTATAGCTGCACTTCTTTAGTGCTGACTGACTAGTAGTCAGAGGAAGAACCTTTTAGATCAAAACCCAAACTCTCCCCCAAAAAACAATGGGTTGCATCACTTCTGTATGAGGCAGTAAAAACAGTTAAGTTAGTCAGGATGCTGGTGCTAAACTCTTCCTTCTCTGAAAGAGGTCTTTGCCTTACATGATTCATGCTTCGTTGTCCTGTTGGATAGGTAATGTAGCCTTGCTGCCAAGTTGGGATCAGTTAGTCTCATTTTAGGATGTAACCTGTTGAAGTCTCTTTCTCTGGTGTTCCTAGTGGAAGGTGTCAGTAGATGGCAGCAGCAATCTCTTCAGCTAAGCGTGGCTTACCGGCCAAGTGAACATCTTATGCTGATGTTAACTAATGCTGAGGAAAAGCCGCTCCACTGAAGTAATTCACTCGGGGCTAAACGTGCTTTTATTTTTGGCCTGAAGCAGGATTTTGAAGCCAGGGGCTGCTGATTAACCTCGGTTCAGACTTTTATGAGCAGGATGATGAGAGGAGGGAAGCCAGAGGAGTATATCTCGAGTCATGTTGCAGCTGTGAAGTGATTGATGCCAGCCAGCCCAAGGAATTAATGGGCAGAGCCCCTTGTACCATCAAAGATCTTCTGGCTAGTCTGTGCTTGCCCCACTGTATACTCATTAGTGAAGGCTGTATTTAGTGAAGGGAGGAGAGGAGCTCTGCATATATATGCATACATCAGGGTGCTGCTCTTTAAATTGCATCCCAGGTGATCCAGGCTAGTCTTTTTTTTCTCCTAGTGCTTGCTGCTGCAGTGGCTCTGAAGTTTGATCTCTGATCTGTGTTGCACTCTGCCTCCTGCTGTGATGGGGCTTGGACTAGATAGATGATCTTTCCAGGTCCCTTCCAACTCCTAACATTCTGTGATTCTTTAGGAGGTGAAGCATAAGGAGTTGATTTTTCTGCCTACATCCTTTCTTCTTTGCCCTTCTGAGAGGGGTTGACTGAGGAGGATGTGCTATGGCTGCTGAGAAGTGCTTCAGAGAGGAGCTGTTTTCCTACTCTTGAGGATCTAGCTGTAACCTAGCTGCCATGTAGGGATGAGGGGTGACTTCTCTCTGTCATCTTGGGATGAGTGTGGTGAGGACAAGGTCCTGGTCACAGTGGGACCAGGAAGTATTTTGGGATGGTGGTGAGGAGGGAAAGAGGTCAGCTAGATGGCAGTGAAGGGTAGCCATGCTTCCACAGGCTGTGCCAAGAAGAATGCTGAGGTTTATACCTATCTCACTCTGAGAGAGAATGCTCCCTGCATAAGTTGGGTGCCTCTGTTTTAAGGCTGTAGAACTGTTCTAGCCTCACATTTGGTTTGGTAGCAGCTATTAGTAACTGCTAAGGACAAACCAGTGCTTTCTCCTTCAATGTCTTCACTAAGCACTGCCATTTACTATCCTCTTTTTCTGACCAACCCCGAGAACTGAGCTGTGTTCCACAGTGACACCAGGACCAATCTGTTGAGTGCTGATAGCTAATTTTAAGTCTATAGTTACAAAGATGGTTCTGTCTTTTGCCAAATGCACAGAGTTTGCACTTACCAGCACTGAGTCCTTCAGTGAATATTCTATCACTTGGTGAGGCTATGGAGAGCCTGTAGCTTTGCCTTCACTTTTGGGGGCTGACTTTCTTTCAGATGTTACCACCTCATTATACATGTCCTGGGCATCTTGCAAATGGAAGACATCTGCCCTTTATGCTTTTGCAGTGCCATTTTTATAAGCAATTGGGGAAGGATTTGTAGCACTTCTTCACAAAACTAAAGCTGATATGTGCTACACCAGTGCTTCTGATAACTCTAACAGGTTTGTGATGGGACTTCTTTCCAAAGCTATTAACTCTTTACCTTCTTATTGTTTTGTTTTTGGACTTCATTTTAGTCTGTATGATTATTTCTACCCATTTGTCCAGCACAGAGCTCTTCAGTAGAAAGATTTGATTTCTATGATGTTCCTCCTTGTAGAAGATAGGTTAAAATCCTGGTCAATCCTTGCCTGTAACTAATATTACCAAACTGGAGTTTAAGAAGGAAAGCTGAGCACTTGTTAAAACTGCAAATGTTACCTAGATGAATAAAAACCTTGCAATTCCTGATATTTAAAGGTTTATTTTAGCTACCTGTTTGAATTTCAGAAGTGGAAATCAATCTGTAGCTGAAGTCATGAATACTCCATTCTTCTCTCTAGAAAGAAGGTAACAGTGGCAGACCTGCCACATGAAACAGAATTAGAGTTTGGTTGTGTGGTTTTTGGGCTGTTTTTATCTATTTTTATATTTTCCTGAGCAGGATTTTTTAAAGTTAACACCTTGGTGTTTTTTTGGTGATGTTTTTGTTCTGTGAGTTTTTGGTGTTGATCATGGGCATTTGGCCTTTGTTCTAGGCTTACCCAAGCTCTTACTTGGGCTCATTTTGAGTATTTGAGAAGTCTGCCTGCTACTGAATGTACCTGTGGACTCTTCCCATTGATCTTTCCTTTCTANTTTCCTGAGCAGGATTTTTTAAAGTTAACACCTTGGTGGTTTTTTTGGTGATGTTTTTGTTCTGTGAGCTTTTGGTGTTGATCATGGGCATTTGGCCTTTGATCTAGGCTTACTCAAGCTCTTACTTGGGCTCATTTTGACTATTTGAGAAGTCTGCCTGCTACTGAATGTACTTGTGGGCTCTTCCCATTGATCTTTCCTTTCTGTCAATATTGATCAAGAGTAGAGCAGCTATGGAACACAACAGCTGGTGAAACAGAGGTGGAGCTGTGTGCTGTTTCAGAAGGTATAAAAGCTTTCCTAATATAAGAACACCCTGAGGTATCCCCCTGAGAGAAGCTAAGCCTCAGCATTAGCAGTGCTGTCTCCTTTTTATCCCAGCCTAACACACTGGTGCTAATGGAGCAGCTCTTCAGAGGGTGGCAATTAGTTCTATTTCTGTTCAGTGCACTGCAGATACTGCTGCAACATGGTACCTGAGTGACAAGCTCCCATCTCCCACCACCTTCAGCTGCTTTGACTGAATTGAAGTGGGGATTTTGGGATGCAGCACTACTGCTTTCTTGAGCAGATTTACCAGTGACCATGAAGAATCTGCAGCTGTTCACTCAGTCTCTTTTGGAGAAGGTATTTTAATGATGGTGACTTGATTGATGTGCTACAAAGTGGAGGTGGAAGGAGGAAACTGGGCTGCTGCAGAGCTGTGTCCTGTGTGGCACTGAGTGAGTGCTGTGAAAGGCTGTTACATTTTGGAAGAGGCACTCTGGGCTAAGTCATAGGCTATTAATAATAATCAGAGGCTTTAAATACCACTGAAGTTTGACCTTTGTAAAGAAGCTTGATAGCCTCTGCTACAAAACATATGCAGTCTGTGGCCTGGGGAGAAGCAATTCTTTATATTTATTTTCCTTTTATTTGACATGTTGCTTGGTTCTGAAATAAAAATGATTTTTGTTAAGCTATTCTCTGCAGAGAAAGGTTATTTTCAGGAAAAGCAGTACAAATAAATATGCTAAGTTTTACCTGGCAGATATTAAACCAGGAAGAAAATACAGTTTTCCCCCTTACCTCAGCTTCCTAATCAAGTGTAAAACTTTTTCTTTATTTTTTTTACTGAGGGGTGAGGTTGGGTATCTTTTGGTTTTCCCATCCCTCCTAACCCAAAAATAGTGGATAACAGGATTTTGATTGGCAAATGATTTTGAAATGAATGATCCTGAAATGGTAAGGAATATCCAAATGATGTCCCAGACTCAGAAATGCAAGACCTGGGAGGAAGATGAATATTTCTCTTCCTCCCATGTTGTGTCACTACAGCTTTCTGGAAACTCTGCAGCTGGAGGAGAGAAAAGGCCTGGTGTGGAGTCTTGTGTGTGAGCTTTGTTTGTTGCTTCAAGAGCCCTCCAAGGGGAATCTCTATTTGTTCTTCAAACAAACAAACAAAAACCCACCAACCCCCCCAGGTTATCTTTTCTTCTCTTTAGAACAACCAGTAAGATATGGAATACTGTGAAATCTCTCTTAGATCAATACTTGATCAAGAACATTGATGGTTTCTCCTTTCTTTCCAGTTATACAGGAGCTCCAAAACTGTAAATATGCAAATGTTCTCTTGTACTGGAGTCTCTTTGCCTATTCAAAGTGACTAGAAGACTATTGAAGGGAGCTGGCTCTTGCCTGTTAAGTAACATTGTTGTGGCTTGTGAAGTAGGGAAATGGAATATGTGGAAGTGCAGCTTTCATGTTGATGTATTGCTGGCTGTTATGCCTTTCAGAATTATAAAAGACATACTTAAGTATGAAGAGGAGAATAATGTCAAGGGGAAAAAAAATGTTACTTTTGGGCAGTGGTTTAAAATAAATTCAACTTGAGAAATAGTGAGAGTTAGGTGTTCCCAGTTTGATTCATTCCCTTGCATTAATATATCCCCAGCATTCTGTGGTGTGAATGACCTTTTCCATTTCCAGTTTTTTTCAGAAAAGGGCTGAAATTAGAGGCAAGACTTTTCCTTTTTTCTACTCCCATGCTGAATTGGGAATATTTTCTGGTCCAGTAAGTAAGCAAACATTTACAAATGGAGCAGGAGGAGAATTTGAGGGAGATGTTCTGTAAAACTGGAGTAAACCCAGAATTTTCAATTGCTTGGTACCAGAAGGAAGAAAATGGATAAATCTTTTTCCTTGAGAAGACTCAGGTGTTCCTGTAGGTGCTGTTTGTGGTGGGTGTGTGCCTTGGGTTTCTTTCAGCTCTTCCCACAGCCTATGTTGTGGATTGAGAGATCTGAAGGCCATAGACACTACTGGCCTTAGGCCAGGCTACCTTTCAAGACCCGTGGAAGCAATGAGCTCTAGCTGGAACTTACCAGACTGTCTTTATGGGTGATTTGCTTTCCCCAGCTCAGGAGGTTGTGGCAAAGCCTTAATTCTGCCTAGCTCTGGATACTACAGGAGGGTATCAAATCAGTTTAACAGCTTTCCCTTTGTGAACCCATGGTGACTGTACCTGTTGATTGCATTGTTCTTGAAATGCCTTTCAGGAGTAGCCAGGATAATCTTCTCCCTAGTTTTTCTGGGAACTGGGGTTAGACTAACAGATCTGATGGAAGAAAAGGGAGTGAAAATGTCTACTGACTGCTTTGGAAGTGAGAATCAGGCTTGTGAATTCCCAAATGTTTGTGGATTTTCTTCTAGGGGTTTTCCTGGGGGTTTAGCTCTCTCTCTTGTGTAGGTGAAGGAGGTAAGAGAGGAGCAAGTGACAAGGGTGTGAAAAGGGAACAGTGCTTGCTTCTTTGTTCCATTTCCCCCAACCTCATTCACACTAGGTGTTGCTTGACCTACAGCACTTTAAATGGGATGTGGCTTGCTAGCTACCAGCTAACCCTGTCAGCTTCAGCTTAAACATAGCAATTGCCATGAGTCCCCTACAGCAGGACTGGAGTTTATGCTCCAAAGGACTCCTCAGTAAGCTTCCTTAAACTCCTTTGGGTTCTCAGCAAAGGAAGACAATGACATGTCCTTCCAGTTCAGTAATCAAGGAGAGATTTCATGACTCTGTGGGTTAGGATGCATCTAAAAGTTGTCTCAGAAGCAGTATTTGGGAACTGAACTGTAATTGGTGGAAGTCTTAGATGCTGAGAGTAGATGGAGTGAGTTTCCAAAGTCCATAGGTGTAAAGAGGAGAAGATTTCTCTTGTTTCACTTGAACATCCTTTCCAAAAGTATCCTTTGATAGACTTTGAGACTTAGCCTTTTAAAAAAATAGCCATTTTAAATTTCTTATTGAAAGAATGTGAGTATTTTTGGAATTCCATAATGCTAGCTGCTTTGGTAGGCTGTCTTATGCAAAAGGTGAATTATATTCTGATTAAAAGTTAATGTAGGTTGAGCAAACTTGGAGTTTTCAAAGTTTGGTTTTGTTTAACTTTCTATTAAGCAAATGTTTGTGTTTTAAGCAGAGCTCTCCAAAGGCATAATCTAGGCATCTTTGTCTTGCAATCAGTGTCAATATCCCTTCCTTCATTTGGAAGTTTTAAAGGCAGTAGTGTGTGTTAGTGCCATCCCTTCAAATGCCAGAGCTGAACGATAACCAGGTTCAGCAGATGGAGCCTGTGAACTTGATCTGGAAGAGGGCATGGTGCCAAAAATACCATTCCTTCATGTGTTACAAATGACTATTGCATGCTTTAGACTCTCTTTTGTTCTTTTTGGTGACATTAGATTTTGTGGTTGAGATGTATGTTCATGTGCAGTTATCTGTGCTTCCAGTCTTCCTCCTGATGGCAGTTTTGTAGTGCAGCCCAGTTAAAATTCCATGGCAGAGAAAGGCTCTTGATTGTTATTGACTACCTTCATTTCAGCTGTAAATCAGCTTCAACTTTGGGTGTAATTTCATATTTGTCTCCCAGCAGTAGAGTTTACAAGAACAGAGAGGCAGAGGAGGTGTGAGGCTTGCCAGGCTGTTCCCATAAGTCATTTGGTTTGGCTTCAGAGTCCTGTGGGCTTCAGGTTTTTAGGGTTATGCCCTTAGTATATGAGACCTCTGAGATAATTCAAAGTTAAACTTGATATTGCCTAAGTGTTCCATTGATTTCTTAGATAAGTGAGATGTGCACATACTGTCTGCAGACTAATTATATGAAATATTCTCTCCAGGAGGAATAAATGTCCAAATAGTAGGGAACACGTTCAAGATATAGAATGAACTAGATGAAAGACAGTTTTCTACATCATTAAAATACTTATTTTCAGATGTCATAAAGCTGCTAAAATAATGGAGTTGAGGTTATTTCTTCAAGGATAAGACTAAATTATAAAGCAGTGGGAAATGGAAAGTAAAGTATGTGCTGAATATATTTATAAAGATTAAAAATATGTACTGAACAGAAAGATAAATTTCAATGTGCTTTATTACATTGAGTGTATCAAGGATAAATGAGAGATGGCTAATCAAAATAAGCCAAGAAGAATATGAATATTGAAATTATTAAATAGGTTTTTATATCTTAAGCTGGGAATCCAGTAGCTTTGGTGGGATAGGTTAGAAACATCTCAGGAGTATTTGTAAATTCTCAAGAGAAGTTTTTGGGCTAACTAATGACACTAGTGTTAAATTCTGGTGTGGGGGTTTTTTTTCCTCCTTTTTTTTGTGGGGAAAACTTGGTTACAAAAGCACTGAAAATGCAACTTTATGATCTCACCAGGTTGAAAAAAGATCTTTCATTGCAATCTACCAGTGACAAGGTAGACAATCATCTTTCAGGGGGAGGAGCAAGTGTAGAATGGAACAGGGCTACCTTAAAACTGTGGCAGTTACAACAATACTAATGTCAGTAGTAAATCAGTTTCTGCACAGATATTGGTTATGGATTAATTAGGGCTTACCACAGTACAGGCTGTACTGCTATCCTGTAGTAGGTCTTGTTTTGGGGTTTTGCAGACTTCAGGGAGGTAGCAACTTGACCAAGCCTGTTCAGATCTTGCAATCCCCTTGTTCTTGGTGTTCTTCCTTGCTAGGAATAGACTCAGCTGTACTAAGTCTCCTGTTTGCTGCTGCAACTGACTGAAGCCAAACAGCTCTGTCTCCTTGGAGGCAGAATCCAAGCTTGCTGCATTCCAGAAGCTGAATGCTGATACTCCTCCTCTTCCATGCTTTTCCTAGGGTGATAGAGAGAAGTGATGTGTGGCAGTAGAAGCAGTTGATGAAAGCGCTCCTTCTCTGGCTAAGATGGTTGGACTTGAGCTTCTCATTTTCTACTGGCATTTTCTTATTTCTCATGAGATCCATGTTTCAGATGCTACATTTCATGTACATGAACATTAGATGTTCATGCTGCATCATTACATGTTACCAGGCATGTCAATATTATGGTGCAATTCTTAAGAAGCCATTAAACTTGACACACTTTGTGACTCTTCCTATTATGTTGTCATTATCCTATTCACCAAGACAGAAAGACTAGTAGCTAATATAATGAACTAAACCTTTGCCACATGCTTAAATTCAAGAAGGATTTGCTGTGTGAGGAGTATTTGGAGTATGTTAGAAAAGATGATTGTAAGGATGGAAAACATAAGTGGTTCAGTGAAACTGTGATTTGCTTGCTTTCTCTTCTGCAGAGTCTAGTTGTTCAAGAAGCTGAATGACTTCAACACCCACTCATCCTTCACCATGTAATAAGAAACACTATGCCTCCTAAATAAAGTTTTAATAATCTGCTCCAAACTTCACACCCATTTAACCTTTTTAGCCTAACTATTCTTCAGTAAACAGCTAAGTCAGGAGCCTGCCTTTATAATGTCAGCCAGTTTTCACCTCTAAATAGAGCATATCTTAATCTTTGGAACTGAAGATATCTTGGGCTACAGCTGTAAGACTATTGTAGGTTTTCTTGCTGCTAAAAGAATGCAGATTTGTCACATATAATTCTGTGTGCATTGGCAGTGACCTTACTGCTAGAACTTGCTGTGACTTTCTGGAGACTCTTGAGTTTCCTTCAGTTTAAATACAGAGTGTAGAATTAAATCTCCACTTCTTAATAATAATTGGGAAGCTGATGGACCTCAAACTTACTGGACTAGTAAATGTAATTTTCAATAAAGGAAACTTGTTCAGAAATGCAAAGCTATTGCTATTTCAAAACAAATTACAGCAATCTGTCAGAATCCTCATGCTAGCAACAAAGTTCAAGGTGCTGAATTTTTCTGCAGGGCAAATGCAGTTGCACGATGCTGCTTGTGCTCTGTTGTGCTCATTTGTTGTTACTGCTATAGAGGCTGGGTGAAAACTCACAGAAAAGGGCTTTAATTATGCTTTGTTTGTTACCAGAAGGCAAAGATTGCAGAGAGAGAGAGTGTGGGGTTCTTCCTTCCCTGCCCTGGCAACTTGATCAAAAATAAGGTGTATATACATAATACTAGGCTTGCCCATCTTACTCCATTAGTCCCATAATTTCAAGTCAGAGATATTATCCAAAAGGTCTTTTTGGACCAAGTCTAAGCCTAGCAGGCAGTGCAGGAGGAGTATTTTTTGCCTTTTGTTGCCTGGGAGAAAGGCAAACATATGCTTCAAGGTTATCCCTTATGCTCTGCTTGCTTGAGGTTCCCCTGGAATGGGGCAGGGGTGAATATGTGCAGGGCAGAGGGGAGGCCTCTGTCACACCAGCTCTCCTGAGCATCTTTGGCCCTTGCTTTGGAGCCTGGTGCTGTTTCTCTGCAGTAGGAAGCCTATGGAGAAGCAATTTCTTAGTTACATGAAGGCTCAGTGTTGAGAACCAGGTCAAAGATTACACTGAGATAACTTGTCATCCTCTTCAGGGCTTCCACTTCTACTGAACTGTCAGGGGTTTTTTGGCTTGGATCAGTTCTCTTTCAGTGTCCTTTGAAAGAAACACAGTTCCCAAGCTTTTCTTTTCAGCTGAGCAGGAGAAATACCATGATGCAAATCAACTCTTCTGTAAATACCTGTCAAAATACTCAATTGGTTCTAAACCTAACTGTTACCCTAATTTCATCTCTGCTTGCCAGTGGGATTTTGGCTTTGATTTTTGATTGTGGGTCTTTTTTTGGTGTGTGTGTTGGGTTTTTATGTGGGATTTTTGTTGTTGTTTTAGGGGTTTTTTTGGGTTTTTTTCCCTTTTAAAATTAAAGCCACATTTTGTATTTTCTTTGATCCCCTTGGATGGAAGGTTTAGTTGTTTGCAATACAGGAGATTTGGCAACTACTTGCAATAATCATTTTGTAGCTTTAGGTCTCTAATTTTTTTGCTTTTATCTCATTTGATGTACAAAGTAATTTGGGAATCTTCTGTGGGAAGCCCAATTTATACTCTAATCTGGAGATGAATAATTAGATCTTTGTTCAATGTAACTTTGTTTCTGATGGAACAATTTTGGGTCACTAGTGTGCATTTTATAAGAGTATAAAGATGGGAGGAAAACCCAATAAACTAAACCTACTGCTGTTTAGGAACACAGGGGAAAAACTCCTTACTTGAAGGGGAAAAAAAAGAAGATCTGGAACAGAAAACTGCATCTACTTAGTGTATTCCATGTAGGAAAAATGGAAGATGAAAGGCAAAGGTGGACTCCTGGTGTGCCAGCAGTGTTGTGTACAGATGGTGTGTTGAACAGCAGGCTTGGCACAAACACAGCCATATCACAGGTGGGGCTTCTCCTGAAGGTCAGCTCCTCTACCAGGTGAAAATTGCTTGCTCAGTCAGGTGACACTTTCCCTAGGGGTAAGTGTTTTTAACAAATAGATCCATTTATTTTGCTGTGCACTTCAAACAATGTCTAATATCCAGGGTGTTAGGAGTTTGGGGTTAGGTTTGGGTTTTCTTTATGTAGACATAGCAGTAATAGAATGATGCCCTTAGTCTTGTTTGAAGCAGCATCATCCAGAAGGCTTAAATGCTTAAAAAGCATCAGGAGACAAAAAGGCAACTGAACCTTGACTGGTTTTAAATGAGTTCAGTTTGATTTTAGTCAGTAGATCTACATCTGCTAATGTCACATGAGGCTCTGGCATAATAGGCAAAGGGCACTGATGTTGTAACCATAGTATCTGAAGTCTTTGTAGGCAGACAGGAAGGTATATCAGCTTTCTTTTAGTCATTTGAGTTCTTCTGTTGACTACTTCCCCAGCTCTCCTCTTTGAAATCTATAAATGAGTTGATCAGGTGGTGATGGGGACAGGTGAGGTGGTTTAGTTTGTTTACTTTGAGTACTTCCTGAGCTGACACTATCAAGGTTTGCTATCCAAGTGCTCTGTGCACAGCAGAGGTGGGAACAAAGATAGCTTTTGTTACCATCTGTAGCATCCTTAGTGTTATGGGCAAGTCAAACTGACCTCTAGTTTTGCAGTCTGTTCTGCTGTGCTGTACCTTCTAATTTATAGCTTCACAGATCTTTAGCCTGTAGTGTTGGTCCCCTCTGCTCCATTGCACAGAGCTTTACATCTGCTAAGATGCAAGATGCAGAGAGTAAAAACATGGACAGTTCCTAGCTATCTAATTAAGCCATGTCTTATGTCTTCATCTCATACTTCTTACTATAAACAAATTAATACAAGTTTAATCTTCATGGTAACTGGATTTCAGAAGTGGAAAAATCAGTGTCAATATCCCAAAAATGGGGAGAAATCTTTAGTTTAAGTTGAAATGATGATTTTGGGTATATACTACTCTGGATAAGGTTTGTCTGTTCTGCTGCAAGGACCACAGTAAATTTGTGCTCTAAGCAGCATGCTGATTACATTAGGGAGAGAGTCATTATCTTTGCTCTAAGTGATTTGAGATTATTTTCCCTGGATCAGCTAGTCCATGGGGTTCTGTAAGCATGCAGCAGACTTCTTCCCCTTTATGTGCTAAATGATTGCCTGAAAAAATAAATGTGGTATCTTGGGTTGCTTTGTCAAGTCAGATATTTGTATTTAGGAGTGGCTGCATCTGAGTGCATGTGTGAGTATGCCAATAAGGACATGATACAAAGGAAGCAGTGATAAACACTTGGAGACATCACAAACCCCACCTTCAGACTGCCAGAATCATTGTGAGTAAATAAGCTTGGGCTACATCAGCAGTCATTGGAGTTTGCAGGACCTTGTGAACCAGAGGATTCTCTTGTTCTGCTGAGGCTTCTAAAGGACAGCAGCATGTTCAGCTCAGAGACAGCTTTCTAAAAGAAAATCTATTGGCTCTGTTTCTTGATGCACACTCCTAATTTACTAGCAAAGTTAATTGCTTCAACCCTAGTAGGCATCTTGCCTCTTTCTCCTTTCTTTTTCTTTTGGAGGCAGTCTGTGTTAGAATTAAAGGGAAATTCCAAAAATAACCAGATGGAAATAGAAAAATTGCCCAGGTAGCAGTTTCCCAGTCACAGATTAGGTGTCCAAATGTCTTCATGGGAGAATTGTTCTCTAAACTTTTAGGTAACACCAGAATATTAAGAAGGATGGTCTGCTTTTGTTTGTTCTGGTTGAGCTCTCAGTGTGGAAGCAGGCTTGTTTTCTTCAAAGGGTATTGAATGATTACATCTGTGGGCTTTACATGTGGAAAATAGATGGCAACATTTATAAAAGGAATGGAGAACAGTCTTAGTAGTTACAGCTTTAGCTAGGATGCAGTAAGACTTATTTCTTTGTTAAGAGATAACAGAAGTAATAAAGCTGGTGTTAGGAATCAGCTCTCCATGTGATCTGGCTGTCTGAACTGGTAGGAATATTGCTAGGCTAATAGACCCACGCTGCATGAAGGAAGAAGATTCCTAATGGCCTTGATGGTAGCTGGGAAATCACCCCTGGAAATCCACAGAGACAACTTGAATAATTCACTGGAACATAGAAATTAGTTGCTGATCCCAGGGCCAATTCTCTCAGATTTAATAATAAACCAGCAAAACCTGGTGCAATAAAAGGACTTCTGCCTGACTGTGTGCCCCAGTGTAATAGCAGCCTTTCCTTCTCCCTGTGGCACTCTGCTGAGCTCTGTTCCATGACTTCCTTTTGTGGATTAATAAGACTACTAATTTGAAGTGTAATGAAAATGTGCTCTAGCCCTAACTTCTGTGGTAAGTTCCAACTAAGGCACCAATATATGCAGTTATGAATATGCTTTTACTGTCTATTATGTACTTGACATTTTTAATTAAGTCATCCCAAATATCCCTTTCTTCAAATTAAGCCTCTGCTAAAGTGAGAGAATAAATAATTTGAGTAGGATAAAAGCTATAGTCTAGCAGAAGAAATGCTGTGTTTCAAAATGCCTTAGCCAATGGTGGCATAAATTGCATTTGTTCAATGTTTGGGCCAGAGAAGAATATAGAATTTTCTCCTTTGTTTTAAGATAGTGCAAACTATTGCACTAGGACTTCAGGTGGGGTCTCACAAGAGTGGAATAGAGAGGCAGAATCACTTCCCCTGGCCTGCTGGTGAGGCTGCTGTTGATGCAGCCCAGGATACGGTTGGACTGCAAAAGCACATTGCTAGGTTGTGTTGAGCTTTTGCCAACCAATGCCCACGAGGCCATTGCAGGGCTGCTCTCAATCCAGTCTTCACCCAGCTTGGATTTGTGCTTGGGATTACTCCAACCCATGTCCAGGACCTTGCACTAGGCCTTGCTGAACTTCATGGGGTTTGCAAGGGCCCACCTCTCGCGCTTGTCCAGCTGCCTCTGGATGGCATCGCTTCCCTCAAGCATGTGTAGGTGTCTGCTGTATCTGAAGTACTGCTTTTGGGAATCTAGAGGTGCCTGCCTTGTTCTAAACAGTATGACCCTCATGCCAGACACTGCTGTTTGGTATTTCAGCTTTTCTGTGGTGCAGTTTTGTGCAACACTTGAAAATGATGGTGGAAATGAAACAGCAACCATGAAAATTAGAATTGCTATACAGCAGAGAGCAAAGTACTCCATAATGTCAGCTTCCCTCTTATTAAACCCCAAAAGCTCTTCAGAAACACATGCCAGATGACTGAGACTGTTATTAAAGAATGTTTTTGGAGTCTATAGAGCTACATTTATGTTATGGCTGTGTTATTCCCCAGATCAAAGTTACAAAATAGATGACTAGAAAGAAGATCTTCAGCTGTCTGAGAGCTTTCAGAGACAGACAGACAAGCAGTCACTGCTGCTGAGAAATTTCATTTATTGAACACAGTAGGAATATAATATTCCAAATGAATTTAAATTATTTAATGATGGAATAATGCCAAATTCCTCATAGCTTTTTTCATTTGCATCATCAGTGGTTTTAAGGATATTGCTGGTTGAATGCATTTCAAGTTTTTGCCTACTCTGCCACTGCTATTTCAAGTCCTTCTGTTCTCCTGGGGCTGTTATTTTGAAGACCAACACCTTCACTCAGGAGAATTGTAAAAACTCTGAGTGAGGTTTCTGTTGGCAGAGGGATCTGTTGATTTAGTCCCTCTGTGTGTCTGTCTGCTCCTCTTTGAGCAAATCACCTGGCCTCAGTCTCCTGGGATTCATAAGTAGGCTGAAATGCAGATTTGGAGGAAGCCCAGAAGAGAATGGGGTGGGGGAGAAAAAGCTCAACTCTGCTACTGCATATGCTAGGTAGAATTATGGGACACAGCAGCCATGGTTTTGAATCTATGCCCTGCTAACAGTACAGGCATAACTAATACAGTCATTTTCTTTGACTCTTCAGCAGTGGTGAGCTAATGAGAAGCAGAAGCTTGGGGGGAAATCGTGGCCATTGATTTAGACCACATCTTCCACTTTCCTCTGTCACCAGGCAGTTCTTAAGGTCAGACTTCACATGAGCTAATCAAGTGTGAGATCAGATCATTAGAAGCAGTGGCAGAGACTGAGAGAGAAATGAGTCTCTTCTGTTTTCTGTGTAACCTCAAGTGCACTGTGAAATGGTACACGAGGACCTTGCTGATTTGCAAGGGGTGATAGTGGTCAGTAACCAGTTCATTGGGCAGTAACTCTCCAGTGTCCTGCTTGTCTTCCCTCAACTTCCCTGGAGGCAGGAGCTGAATGATGTTGAGTGCAGAAGAGTACTGTGATGGCCTTGGAAATGCAGTATGTGTAGTATCAGTGCATGCTTTGGAGATTGCTGTTCTGAAGCTGGTGATTCTGTGTAGATTGCAGTCTCCTCTGCACTGCTGGTGGCATCCCACATTCAAGTAAAATATCCTTAGAACTGATCTGGTTTCAAATCCTTAAGTGAAAAAATCCCACTCTTTGTAGTGTTTACTTGCTTGGGTATTAAAATGGAAATGTTGAACCTACAGGAGTTTTTAATTTTACTAGTAAGCCTTCACTGAAGGGTTGTAGTTTTTGTTGACCATAACATGAATAATTAAGGTAAAATGGTCATAGAATTCACAATTATGTGAATTAAGAACTCCTGTAATGAGGTGATTAAAGTGGTTGTTGCCTGCATGTGGCAGGGTTGGCTAGCTGTTTAGTAGCTAATTTAAACCATTCTTATTGAAGGGCTCTAAAATGCTGTTGTGCATGTGGAAGAATGAGAGAGATCCTTGAAAATAGAGAAATCATGCAGACAAAGCCAGTAGATCAGAGCTGTATTGGTTGAGTTTCTTCCTGTACTTAGTACACCTTAAGGTTCTGTGCTTCTTATTGTACCTTTTGCACTTTAAGGGTTTACAAAGCTTGATGTCCATGTACCATTGGGTCCAGTAGGCACTGGTTATTTCATCACTGGCTTTATAAGAAACATAACAGTACAAATACAGCTTTTAATGCACAAGACAAATCATTTCTATTCTCCAGCAAACGTACTCTAAACCCATGCTTTCATTGCAGAAGTGTTGAAACTGGTTTTATTTCCTTTTTTCTTTTGTCTTGGAATGCAGCCTTCATGGAAGAGCTGAAAACTGAAGGTTTGATTTCCTGGCTTTGCTAACTCCAGGAGAGCTGTTTGGAAGGCCAGCTAGTGCCTTTGATAGAGAAGCAGCCATGCAGATTTCCCAGAATTAGAGGCATCTGGGAAGAAGACTTGAAATATCCCTTTTGAACTTCCTTTTTTTAGGCTTGTTTCTCAAGGAACCTTTGAAGCTTTTTAATGAGTACCATTTCAGTCTGGTACAATCAAAACCTGGGGCCAGGAGCAGGATGATGCCATCCTAAGAAAAGTCAAGAAGATGTCAAGATGGCTTATTGTTCTCTGCAGTCACACCTCTTCAGCATTTGGTTTTCAAAGGCTTTCTGCTCTGTTAAAGTGTTTTTTGTTGCAAGGCTGGCTCTTGTAGCACAATGTGACAGCAGTGGCATGGCACCAGGAAGCTGAAGCTTTTTGGAACTGTACAGTGAACTGGACCTCCTGCTGGAGCAGGTCTCTGCATCAGTTATTACTTTGGCATGAAGAAATCTCTTTTTGTTTTCAATGAGAGTGAGTTATAAAAGTTGAATCTTCTAGTCAAGTCTGTTCCTTCCTTAGTTTATTGCTCTTGATCTTTGGATTCTTTTGTAAGTGTGCCAAGCATGTTTTAGCACAAGTACTTCACCTGTCAGCAGATTAATGTTTAAGTCTTGTGCAAGTAGATGTGTCAGGTGCAGTTCAGTGGGGGTGATGAGTTCCCCTTTCTGAAGGGGAAAGGAGAAACCTTCTCACCCAGAACTGAGGGCTGATTTTCTAATTGGCTTCTGGAAAGAAAAGGAAATTTACTTGGTGTGGCAATAAATATTTAATGGCAGTGTGATGAAAGTAGAGGCTGGTGTAATCCCATGGCATTAACTTTTGGGATGCTTCTTACATGGAGTGTTTCTCAGGATAAAAAGGTCATCTTTAAAGAGTGTCTTGAAATCCATCATAGAAGGTGGTGAATATATTCTTAATATAACTTAGACTGTAGGATGAAGGATGGAAAGAACTAGTTAAATAGCTCAAGGATGTTTTAGATATAGTTCAAATAATTTCTGTATAGTTTCTATACTAATTCAATGTAAAATAATGGAATCTAATTACAAGACAGTTTTGATTCTGAAGGTGAATATCTGACCATAAAGTTCAAACCCTTCAGGAAGATTGTAACTTCTCTTTCAAATGGTTTGAATTTGGCTTTTCTGTCTGATTAGACTCCTGTGAGTCACTGGATAATAATCTACAGTTCATTCTATTTACTTCTTTTATTGTTGTCTTACTGAGGGTCCTGATCATTTTCAAAGCAATTCCCACCTCAGCTCTGGTGGGGTGCTGGTGTTTTAGGAGAAAAGGTATCTATCCCTTGAAGGATCCAACAGTATAGTTTGGAGCAGGAGGTGAGGGAGATGAAGTGAAAAGATCCTGTTTAATAATAGGAGAGCAGAGCAGTCAAATGAATAGACCTGAACTTTTTCTGAAAGGTTGAAAATGATTTCTCCAGGGCAGAGAACTGCTTGAAGGGGCATGAAAGGAAACTTATGCTGTTGTTATAGCCCCAGAGAGTGCTAAATGTCCCACTGACTTAGCACACAAATCATTCAGCTCCCATAATAGCACAGTGCATTTAAAACTTGTGTTTGAACCTCTATTGTTACTCATAATCTTTAAGCAGTAGTTCTTAACAAGTAGATTCATACTGTGGGCTCTTTTCCCACAGGTGTGTTTTCCTAGGTGTTTTCAAGCTAGGTTTCCTTTTATTTCTGGTCCATGAATCTTATCCCTTGGTTCTCAGCCTCTTTTTTTGTTTTGGCACTAGTGCTCCCACTGGTATTCTCTATTAGCTCTCTTATTGTGAGTATGAAGAAAAATATTTCTGTTAGGTTTGACAAAGTTTCTTCACTTCAGGCCTGAAAACTTTGCAAATCCCATTATTATCTCTGTATCCCAAGGCAAGTTTCTGTGCAAGGGTGAGATTCTAATTTGAATTTAGACATGACACAAGTCAGGTGTTGGCAGTGGAGGAGGAGGAGGTGGGACACAGTAAAAAGGATGAAATGTAATGGCTGTGAACACTTCAGCTATGGTTTCCTTTATTAAGGATATTGGTATTTTGGGGGACTAGTGAAGATGAGCAACAAGATAGTTTCACAGTTCACCTACTTGATGTGTCCACCCATGGTCTGATTCAGGAAGAAAGCCCCAGAACACTGCTGTTAATGCATGTCTCAGTTGTTTTCCTCTTGGAGCTGAATGTGAATTAATTAGCAGGATATATTGTTGCTTGCATAAGGAATGCATGGTTTTGGTATGCTTTTAGAATGGATTTCCTAGCTGTTTGTTGGTAAATGGATATTGTTACCAATTCCTTCTTGTTACACTTAAAACCTTGTTAATTGTTTGAGTCTTGACTACTTTTTATCAGTTATGTCTGTGAAGAGGAGAAACTGAAGTCCTGTCTTAGAAGGTGGAGTGTTGTAACACAAAGCCATGAACCAAGTTGGCCAAAGCTTCATGGAAGACTGTTAGGCAGAGCAGATCTTGGGACTGAGTGTCTGAAGGTTTTCACAGCCAGTTTGTTTTAGGGTTAACTTCTTCATTTTGAACTGCAAAACTCAGTCATGTTTGGTTTTTTTCCTAAATGTTCATGTTCACTGGGGAAACCCTGTGCTTCCTGGAAGCCAGGGGCCAGACTGGCTGCCTTTGCATGTTTTGCTGAGGATTATAGGATATACTGTAGAGAAGCCTCTCAGTTGATACTGTACTGAGCCCAAAAGTATCTTACTGAGTTGTTAAGCTGGGACACTGGGAAACATTAGATATTTATTTACAAAAGTAGGTCGTGGTTCCTTGTTTTTTCAGGCCCATTTTCAGTGGTGATGTGTGAGTAGCATCACTATCAACTTCCACATGCTTCATGTTGGCTGAGGTCACACTGACACTGGGAAAGGAGTTTCTTTCTATTAAACTTATAGGCTAATTTTTTTTTGTTAAGGTTCACACAGGTATCAGTTTCAGTCATTTGAAAGACTGAGATCCAATATAAGAAAGGGAACCAGCTCTTTTTTGTTCTTTTCCCCATGTTTGCCTGTCACAAGGAAGGTGACCTGTCATGCACATGCTTCTCCTTCAGAACTAGAAGTGTCCTTGCTTTTGTACAGTTTCCTGTCTGAGGAGGAGGAGAATATCCACAGTGGAGCTGAGCTAAACTTGCCAACTAAGGACACCTGCACTTCAGTTTTGCTTTCCTTTGTGCTGCCTGTGGGCAGCTATTGGCTAGTACTGTTTCAAATATTCTGTGTTTTGGAGTGCTCTCTTTGTAGAGATCTCCTCTTATGTGAAAAGGGCAGCCCAGGGAAGGTTAGGTCTCCTTGCTTTGGGCTGAAGAGCAGTTTTTGTTCTTGTTGCAAAAGCAGCAGCTAGCATTTTAAAGTAAATCTTGCTTTTTGAATTCTGTAAGGAGAGAGTGCTTTCCTAAATACTCTTTTCTGCTGAGAACTTGGGTTGTACATGGAAGTTTTCCCCACTTGTGAACCTATCAAAAGAATTAAAAAGAAAAAAAGAACCAGATCTGTGTTTCTGTAGAGTAGTTGGGGTTTTTGTGTACAGTGTAGACCTTTCTGAAGCTTGTATTTTAGCCTCAGACTAAGTGAATTCATTGTGAATTGCTGGGGTTTGTTGTTTTTGAAAGCATATTTAAAAGAAGTTAACAGCTGTAGCTCTTTCTGGCCTTTGACTCTGAAAATGTGCTGTGTAATTCAGTATCTTTACAGTGCACATCAGCAAGTGATGTGTTTTCTGTACTTCAGAAAGGTTCACAATGTAGCAAAAAACCCAAATGTATGGGCAAGTAGGGGTGGGCTAGAGGAAAGCAGTTAGTCATCAATACACATCAGATGCCAGGCCATACTGAGTACCTGAGAGGAAGGCAAACCACTTCAGAAGGTAGAAGAAGGTAACAGGAGCCAATGCAGGCTGTTGGACCTCTTTTACTTGGAGCAGGTATTTCATGTTACTTCAGTGACTTACTTTAAAGGCCTAGTCTGAGAGAATTCAGTGAATGGAATTGAAGGATGCTCTGCTTAACCTCAGTTCATGAATTAATGGGAAATGGCTTCTCAGAGTCTGGGGGTTGGTGCTAGGGGTTTTTGAAGAGGTTACTGTTCTTCAGTAAATCTAAGTTTTGGAGGTTTATTCTTCAGTCCTTCTGGTCTTAGAAAATGTAGGCCAATCTTCAAGACAGTAGCAAAAAAAAACCCCCACCAAGCAACCCAATAGATGTGAACATAACTGGGCTTGCAACAGTTGAATGAGACCTCTAAAAGCTGGTGTCAGCTGAGTGATCACAGAATGGAGATTGTGTTAATGGGAGTCCCTGCCTTTCAGCAAGAATGAGGCTTAATAGGATTCAGTTGTTCTAGAAAAGTTCTCTCCTGCCTGCTTGACTGGCCTCAAAATGTGAATTCTGAGCCTTGCCCAAGGGAGGATATTCCCAGGTGGAGTGCCTCAGCTCAGCTTCTTGAACAACAGATCCTGCTCCTCTGCTTTTTGAGTCCTTAAGCATTTCCAAGGCATCCTCCAGATTTGAATCCCTTATTGGCCTCATTCTCTCTAGCAGGAGAGCTGCTGACTTCCTCTTCAAGCCTGCTGTGGGATACCACTTGGATCTCCCCATAGCACTGGCAGTGATTCTGCTCTGTAATTTTGAACAAGCAGAAGGACTTTTTTGACTCCTCTTAACCTTATCTAAGAGTGAAAGTATTTAATATTGTAGATAAAGCCTTTTTTTTTAGGCAGAGGAGACAGGTATTAGTCTAGATGGGGAAATTAATGAGGTTTTGGAGACACTAAGGGAATGCAGATCTGTAATGTCTCTGAGCTAATTGGGAGGAAGTCTGTATGACTGAAACCATAATAGTATCTGAGTTCATGGCCTTATGGAAGCTGATTCCTGAAAGACATGAGGTGCTTGATGAGTTTGCAGCTGGTGGGTGTTATGTGGTGGCAGCATGACAGCAGTGTGCACTTTAGGGGGGAGATACCATTTGAAAAAGAACTTGGAAAATCAAATATTTTTCCATTTCAAATCTCTCTCTGTATTTTCAAATAGAGCTGAGTTTTGCTGTTCTCTCAGCCTAACCTGTGGCTGTGATTCCACAGGCAGTGCAAAGTTGCTCAAATGAAGTCTGAAACATCATTACAGCAGTTGCTATGCCGAAACACTGCTGTCACAAGCTACTTAGCTAACCTGAACTGTGATGATTGTATTGCTCATAGTGATTGCTGTCTCAAGGGCTCAAGTTGTCAAGTGTTGAAGAAGAAAACCTCTAGGTATTGTGAAAATTAGCCAACATCTCTAACTGCCTTTCTAGTAAAGTAGAGCTTTGTTGCTTAAGTAGTTTCACTCAGAGCATCTACTTAACACCTCCTTAGACTCCAGAAAAGGTTACCCATAATCTCAGTAGCTGTGCTCATGAAATAATAAGAAGATAACCTGAATTATTTTTACATTGGTTTGGATAAGGACTCTGGGTTTTGTTTGCTGCAATTCTAGTCTGTTAAGCTGCCTCCTCATTTTTAAGCATCATCAGTTGTGTGGGCACAGTTCCAGAAGGCAATCTCTAAACTGAAATGAGGTTATAGTTAGCAGTGTGTTCTTTGGGAGCTTGGCTTTGAATGCTCTCTAGTGATTAAACCATTCAAAGCATTGGGGATTTTTTGTTTCATTTTTCATGAAATAAAATAGTTGTGGGGGAACTCTTCAACAGGAGAAAAGCTGAGTTAGCCTTGGAGGTTCTGGAGAGTTGTCTTTCCAAATAGTGCATGGAAAATGATTCTAGATTATTATAAAAAGCAGTGAAGTGCTTCAGCACATTTAGGTGGACATGTTAGGTGTAAGTATGCCCTGTGATCTTTAACCATAGGTGTATTTTTTTCATGTCTCAAGCAAAATCTTACCACCACAACATAATGGAGCCCTAGAATTGTTGAGCTGAGCATTAGCATGTGTGTTCTCTGAAAGTTAGTTGTTGCTTTATGCAAATGTTTTGGCCACTGGTAGTGTTAATATGGTGATTATTTCCTGAAGAAAAAGAGGTGAAACCAAAGGCAAATTGCAAGCTCACATTACCTTGCAGCAAAAGGAAACTAGATCTGTTCAGCTAGCAGTGAGGCAGATGTTCTTTGGGTTTACAACAGCATCCCACAGCCATTGGGATTAAGAAGTACTTTTTAGCAGAGCCTCAAATGTCACAGAAGCAGCTGAGTGCCTTGTGCATTCAGAAACTGCTGGCAGCTGAGGTGGGATAGATGTAGGGGTTATTCCAGCCAAGAGTACAAGGTGTTGGTCAAGGGTTTGTCTGTTACTGGGCTTCTGTTTTGTTTGTTTGTCTCTCATTTAACTTTGAAGTTTTGCTTGCCCAGAGAAGTTTGCTCAAACTGCTACTCCTGTAGGTACTGTAGTACTGTGTGGTGTCTGTGTGTCAATGTTCATGCTTGACAGAACTCAATGTGCTGTAGCTTGAGCTCTTTTGCATCTTCCTTGTTTTAATATTTTTTTTCTCCAGCATAACATGCTAGGCATCAACCCTCTTACCCTCTGAACCAAGTTTTTTCTAAGTCAGAGGCTTCTTTTGAGGCCCAAAGCAGTTTCCTCATGTAATGATACATCTTCCATGTTGGAAGAAACAATGGCCTTTAATGAAACAAAGTTCTCTCTGCAATAGTTCTTCACAGAGAATAATTCAGTAAAAGTTAAAACAGCAAAATGAGCTTCTTAGCTGCTGGTGGCCATTGTGATGTCTTTTAAATCCCAGGAAAGCTCTTACCCTTTTCATCCCATCTTCTGCATAAGGGAAGACTGAGTGTGAGGCTGGGAGGGCTGGATATGCTCAGGCTATCTTCCTGATCCACACAGTTTGGGGATCAGGACCTCAGAGTGGGTGCTTGATGCTGAGTCTAAAGTCAGCCTGGCAGTGAGCAGTCTGTCTAGGGTGAGCTTTCATGGAGATGTTGTCAAATTGACAGTAATTTAGGCTGGGCTGATCTGGGAAGTGCCCAAATTTAACCTTCAAATCCTTGAAGGCTGCTGCTCCTGGGTACGTGTTCTGCACTGTTGCTGCACAAAGGAAACATCTCCTGTTGCTCTTTACAGCCTGCTCAACCTGCTGCAGCTCATTGACCCAACATCAAGAAGCAGGAATGGGAACAAGAGACTTATCTTAGAGAAGTTTGTCTGTTGGCATGCTGTGTTGAAAAGTAGCATGGCTGATTTCTCATTAATGGGACAACCAGAGTGAGCCTATCTGTTGATCTGATATGTGAGAAGTATTTTTTCCCCACAATAAAGGATGTTTGGGGATTTGTGTTTAATGAGGCCAGAACTGGGTCAAAATTAACACCTAAAATGCAGATAGCCTCAAGGCTTTGTGGGAGTTTGTACCCAGTAGTGCAGAAGCAGTGATCTTGATATGACAGAGCTGTCTTATCCTTGCCAGGTCATGTCAGGTTGTTTAACCCAGACTGGAAATACCCAATGGGACTTTTTACTTAGCTTTTCACCTTTTTGGCATGGTTGGTCTTTAATAATTGCTTAACAGCAGCAAAATCTCTTATGCATCTTTGATTCAGAGGGTTTTATTTCTAAGAGCTCTTTATTTGTATATAAAACTTAAAGATGGCAATATCAGATTTGTCAGTTTGTTTTCCTACCACCTTCTTGTACTACAGTGTTCCTGAGAGTTTGTCAGAATGCCACTGCTTTTATGGCCTTTGCAAACTAGCAGCATGTTTTCAGTAGTTACAGCCATGACAGTGATGATAATTTCAGTAACTTAAGTTTGTGTGTTTTGGGCAGAGCTTGTTTCAGTTTATGTACTGGCAAAAAAAGTGATTTGGCAGTGTAATTACTCTGTAAAACACAATGTTTTTTTTTTCTGGCAACATGAAAACATTATAATATGTCCATCTATCAAGTAACTTACAGCCATTATGTCAAAACATGAGGCTTATGTAGGTCAGCATAGCTTCAATTAAGGCTGAAATTCTGGTACATCCAAAGAATTAGTAATGAATGACCTCTTGAAGTTTAAATAGCACTTGGCACCCCTCTTGGGGAGGGTTGATCAGTGATGGCATTCATGCAGAGCTGAGGGAGCAGCTGCAAAGAGCCCAGTACAGCTGCCTGCAGTTGCCTGGGCCTGGGTGCCACAGCCTGTCTTCAGTCAGGGTGCAAAGTTGTGTCTCTGTACTGAAAAGATAAGGACAATCTTTTCAGCAGGGCCTGTTGTGACAGGACAAGGGGGGTTGGTTTTAAACTAAAAGAGGAGAGATTTAGATTAGAGTTAAGAAACTTTTTACACTGAGGATGATGAACACTGGCCCAGGTTGCCCAGAGGTGGTAGATGCCCCATCCCTGGAAACAGTCCAGGTCAGGTTGTTTGGGGCTCTGAGCAACCCTGATCTAGCTGAAGATGTCCCTGCTGACTGCAAGGAGGTTGGACTTAGATGACCTTGAAAGGTCCCTTCCAACCCAAAGCATTCTATGATTCTTTGTCCATGATGTGCATCCTCTAAGTGGCTGCTAGTATTTGAACTTCTCCATGCCCAGTTAGCAGCTCCCCTCTGACTGCTCCAGCATCACTGCTCAGGCACTGCTGTTTGTGGCTGTGCTGTCTGCTGAGTGTAGGATGTGCTTCCCATGGCTGGTGATGTTAGCAGGTTGGCTCTGCTCTTCTGCTGTGCTTGTGGAGGTGGAGGCAGAGCTTTCCTCTTGGTGTTACGTGGTTATGACACTTCAGCACTCTTCTGTGGAGTTGTTGTGGCTTTTGCAGTTGCTCTGGCAATTTATATAGGGGTTGCCTGTCACAAGAGATATGTTAGCTATGTCCAAAGAGTCTGTTACATGCATTATTCATCAGTTATAAACAAAAGTCTCCTACAGTAGCTCAGAGGTAAAACACCTACCTTCAGCCTTCACTCTTTGATACTTATATGAGATGTTTTCATTTGAAATGTAAAATGTGGGTGGATGTATGTTTTCATGAAGAGCTTGCTACAGAAATCCCATTTCTCAACATCTGCTGTGCTTTCAGTTACTCTGCTAACTTTTCAAGTGATTTTGATGCCTTCCCAAATGGCAAGATGGTAAGATGGACATTCTCCATGAAACACTTCACATCAAGGCCATATGGAGCAAGTAGTTACATAACTTATCTGTGGTTAAGGAAGCTCAAATTAAACATTGTCTAAAGGCATGTCTGGGATTTGTGATCTTTTTCCAGCTTGATGCACTGGAAGTTTGTCAGGCTCCAATGGAAGTGGCATTGATACTAAGCTAGGCTCTTACAGAGTAGCAGCAGTTGGTGGGGAGTGTATGAACCACCAGGTTTTCTGATGCTTCCCAGTACTGCAGGTGAGCCCAGGGAGCAGAGAATACCACAGCCTTTCTTCTTGGGGGAACTGTTTGGAAGCTCATTCTCTTCTCTTGCATTTCCTTTCCCTGTGGCCTTTGTGTGCATCTCCTTCAGCAGTGCACAGGAGCAGAAATTGTGATAGCTGTAGTAAATGTCTGGAAGACTTCTTTGTCTCTGTGTTGTGCCTTTTGCACCCCTTAGGGGGACTCTGCTGGAGCAAGGAGGTTGGACTAGGTGACCTCTGGCAGTCCCTTCCAACCTGAACCACTGTGGTTCTGTAGCCTTTTTGTTATCATTCAGGCCCCAGTGTGAAGGGGGGAAAAAAAAAGTAGTTCCATATTTCTGTCTACTGCAGTGTGCTTGCTGGGAAAACTAATTTAGTGATAATTACAGTATAATTTCAATATATTCCCTCACTAATGTAGTATGCTGTTCAGAGGGTGAAAATGCAAATAGGAAATCAGAGCCAGGCAAGCAAACCTTGAATCTAGCCTTTCTATCTTAATAACCTAATATTGCATTGCCAGTACTTGGTTTGTCTTTGTAGAAATACTTATTTGTAAAACTTGTTAGACTTTTCTGACAACCTTGAGACACATAATCAGTCAATGTGAGGATGTATGGCTGGAGGATCCTGGTATTCTGGACTCAGCTTGGCCTTCACCTTTGTCTGACACAGTTCAGCTGTTTTAAGGTCTAAAGACATGATGCATGGTAGTGTCTGAAGAGAAATGAACTGCTGAAACTCCTTTGCAGGGTGCTACATTGTGATAGCAACTATAACATTTCAGAAAAGGGAATATGTTGTTTTGAGCATTCCCTTAAAAAAGAGCAGACCAAACCAAGAATACCTGAACAGTAAGGAGAGAGAATAAAAATACAGTAGAGAGATCAATTCTAGGTAATACACATTTAAAACTGATGCAAGAAGCTTCAAACTGGCAGAAGAAACATGATAATTTGGGGTAGTTATTGTTATGGCATAGCCCAGAAGTACTAGGAACACATTTTAAGTGATATGTATGCAAGAAAACTTCTGGTTTTGAGAGGCCAGTAAAAAGAAGACACTCCATTACCTTAATAGGATTAGTGAAGAGTTTACTTCTATATGCATTTTTTAGCTGTTGAAAATGAGAGGTGTCTTACTAGGAAGAGTTCTTGTCTCCCATAGCAGTGGTTTGTCTTTTCTGCTGTGTTGCTTGTAGAGTGGCTGTACTCTGAGAGAAGAGCTCAACAGCTGTGAAGAGAGCACATTGACTTGGAGATTAAAAGCATGGCATTTTCCCCTAAAAGCAAACTTCCACTTTTAAGCACTGTGGTTAAAATAGCTTTTGAAAAGCAGATGTTTAAAATGCATATGTTTCTCATAAATCACATGTGGTTCTGGTGGTTTTCTTGGATTTTTTTCTTCAGTGTGGGGATATCAGTGCTGTCTTCAGGGACAAAAGAGCACAGAAGAGTCCATCTTGAGAGTTTAGATATATTTGTTGTGTGTGTAAAACTCAGGGATGTGATACTGCTGCTTAATATTCCTAGCCACTTGCCTGGATTAAACTCCAGCTGCCTTTAAGTGAGTGCTCAGTGTGTGTTGATTTGGAAGCAGCAAAAGAACTTCAACATTAGCTGTAGTTTTCATCTTGACTATGTTGCATTAGATAAAATGTTCTGGAAAGCTGATTGCCTTACTTGAGGACTTCTTGCACATGTGACAAACTTAGCCCAAAAGATGTTCTGTGATAAGGAATTAACAAAGACTGATTGTGCATGTCCCTGGCAAGAGTGAGAGAGGTTAGGTGGAATGAGGCTAATTCAGTGATTTCTCCATTGTGTATATTCCCTTTGAGATGTTCAGCTGGTTGAGTTCTCAGCCCTCACCAAATGTGATTAAAGCATTTTAGGATGATAAACACACATTGTCTGTAACACTTGGAAAAGTCACTGCTAGGTGCTTTGACATTTAAATTAAAGTAATATGATGGACAGAGTGAATTCAGTGCTGGAGGTAGTTTCACAGGGTTTCTGTGTAGCTGACTAGAAATGTTGTACTAATTCTTTAATGTGCTGTTATTTTATTGTACCTTAGATTGGGGGTTGCCCTTTATGCTCTGTCATTTTGCTCAGTTTCCTGGGGAATATCTAATACTTGAGTCAGTGGTTAAGGCACAGCAGTTACAGTGAGATGGTATATGAAGCAATAAATGGCTTTTAAGGGTGGTGAAATGCCAAAGCAGTGATGAGGTTGTTAAATGAGACAACTGTTTGTAAAAGTTTCTTTGGGGAGACATTTTTCTGCTTTGTTCTAGATAGAAAATAAAGCTGCTAAGTGGAAACATGAGAAATAACAAACTTATATTGAGACCTTTCCCTTTGCTGCTCAGTGTCTTTGTTTTGCATGTGAAATGTTGAAAGTCTGGAAGGGTTTGGCAAAGGAATGATCTTAGTAAACCCACAAATGCTGTCTTAGCTTTGGGTACACATCTGTCTGCAGGTGAATATTTTCCAGCTGTACTTGCAGTGTTTTGTGAAGGTTTCCCTGTGTTTGTACACAGTTGAAAGCTATACACAGATATGAACCAGGTTTGGAAATGGGTTTACTGCTTATTTCAGTGTATGGAAGGAAAAAAGTATGNTTGGGGGGGGGGGGAGGTACTGTAGCTGAAATTGCACTTAGGCATTTATGATACACTTTGGAACATGTTTGCTGTTGGAGATCAGTGCTAAAACTATGACATCTAGGGACTTATTTTTTCTTCCCCTTTTCAGAGCAGTAATTACTGCTTCAAGTCAGAATATGAAACCCCAATGAAGGTTGAACTTGCCTCTGAGAAGTGTTTCTGGGCTGTTACATTGCAATAAACATTGACATTTCCAGAACACTGTACAGCTTCATCATTTCTAAGCCAGGGCTTTTCAGCTGCACCTTTCTTGTAACAACAACCATCAATGTATTTTAATTTTGTTCTGAAAATACTTTGGGGAAAGCTAATTACTGTTATCTGTAATTGAGTATTTGAAGTAATTGTTTCAGAAACTTGAAGCTGTCTTTTTATGACCAAAGAAGGAGGAGAATGCAGAGGAGGGCAAGATAAAGACCATTAATATACTATGCCTGCTCAGTCAGCATGCAGTAAAATCATTTTTGGTTGCCAGTGAGCTTTTAGAGCATTTTATATCAAGATCTGTAAGTGCAATATGAACCAGCAACTTAATAATAATGGCAGAATTATTGCTTTGTCTTTTTCTCCTAGGAAACAAATGCATTTGTGATGAGGCTCGAAAACAGTTCTTAATTTGTGGTGAGAGAAGTTGAACCTAATTCTGTGTTAAATTTCCAGGGAATGTTTACAGAGAGTTTTGTAAACAAACTGTAGTTTCTTGCTTGGACCCTTTGGAGACTCTTTTGAGGCTGTGTGTCAGTGGATTGTACATACAGCTCAGTTTTCCTTCAGGAGCTTAAACCAGGTTTTCTTCTGTGACATTTGCTTCTGAAGAAAAAGTGTTTGTCTTTTGAGGTCACCTGGTAACTTTACCTCTGTGATTCCTTCCATGCTTCTTCTTCTATATACTTGGCTGGGGAAGATTTTCTACTTCTGTTCATGAGTTTTATTTCAGAATATTCAGTGAAAGTGGCCTTTAAACAGCCTGATGGAAAAAGGACTAGAGAGAAGACTGATGCTCTGTGTTTACCTGCATTGCAGGATAGAGTGTTCTAAATTATCTTATTACTGTTTGAAGTAAAAAGAACAGATCAGTTGTCCAACATCAGCTCAGCATGCACAAGTATCAAAGTGTATCTTCTCCTTTTTCTTCTGTGAATTGTTTTTTGAGTTCTTATTAATATCCTTTAGGTGAATCTTCTGAACATCTGAAATGAGGCTTTCATTTCAGAATATTAGCCTACAAAATGTTGATACATTTTTACCTGAAGCTGTCTGTCTTTCCTGACTCTTCAAAATACAGTTAGGAATACTGTAGTAGGAATGCAGATAGCAGTGGTGTGTCTGTGATGGTGGGAGAACAGGGTGATGATCAGTCATTAGAGGCTCTGGAGTTTACTAGACCAAGTGACATAGCTGAGAAGCTCTTGATCACAGAAACTTCTGTCTGAAATGAAAGCATCAGTATTCAGAGCTAAGTGGAAGGTGAAGACTGCTCAGAGTTCAGTTAAATACAGCTCAGTGTTACCATCTGGGAAAGGAAAGGCTGCTCCTGGAAGGAGAGATGGGAGGAGAGCAGGCAGGGTGTTCTTGGTGGAGGGAAGAGATGAGAAAGCAGTTGCCTCCTAAGGTAAAGAGACAGGCAGTTTATTGGTGGTGGAACTTGAGAAGTTGGCTGTGGAGGGAGAGATAATACTGAGCCCATAACTTTTATTTTATGGCCCATCAGCTGTATTTGGTAGCTGGCAGAGTTATGAATGTTAGCTGCTTATGGCAGTTTAGTTGCCTGTAAAACTGTGTCCTCTGTTCCAAAGCTTGTGTTTGAGAAGTGGTATGTATGTTTCTCTGGAGGGTGGCCTGAGAGATTAGAGATGAAGCAACTGCTTTATGAGAAGTGTCCTTCTACTGATGGCTGCCTGTTTTTGTCCTAAGTTGTCTGCCTGAATGTACTTTTTGAAACATTTCTTCATGCTTAGTTGCTGTTCTTATAAATACCCTAGAATAGGAACACATGATGTTCTGGTAAAGCAAGCAACAGTTTTTGAGCTGAGGCATTGGTTTTGGTCCAAATCTGTATACCAAAGTTGCTTTTTAAGAATAAAGTGGGATGGGCTTAATATTTGTGAGGTACCACCATTTCCTTTGATATTTAACTGACTAAAAATTATTCTTGCTGCTCACAATGTTTGTCTTCTAACTTGTACAGGTAGTCACATGAGTACTTGAGTAGATTCTGGTTAGTGAGAGTTCCTGAGTTGTAATCCTGAAGATCAGAAAGTCAGTACCATGTTTCAAATAAAATGTTGATAATCAGTAGGGAAGAGAGGTGTTTTTAAACTAGAATTGATGAGATTTAGCAAGTCTCATTTCACAGAATGAGGTAAGCTTTATAAATTGAGAGCTTAGAACTTGTGTGGTCTTCCTCTGTGTGCCCACACATAGATTGCTCTTTGCCTTTTATGTCCAGGGACTTGTTGGTTGTAAGGGAGTATGAGAAGAGGAGTTCCTCTGGGAGGAAAAAAACAACAAACCACAAACCCCAAAAGCCCATATCTCTTTCTGTGGCTGTAATTGTTCTGGGGTGGTTTTTTTTGTTGCATTTTTCCTCAAACATAAAATAGAGCAGATATCCATGCAGAAGATAAAGGGCCTCCTTGGGTTCCTGAAAGGATAGTTGATAATAATCAGTTGTTTCACCTGGGCATCTCTTTTAATAGGAGAGATATAAGCTCTGTGACTTAAATTAACCTCAGCAAGGAATTTTGATTTTACCTTTCCCAAAGGTCACCTTGCTACCTTAAGATTTAAGGAGTTATGGCCATGAAAAATTAGGAGCTTGGCTTAAATATCATGTGTGTCTTTAAAAAACCAAAAACATACCTGGAAAACTTCTGGTGTTGTGACTCCAGGAACTGAGAATTACTGAAAGCTGTGGCAGATGTTGAGACTTGCAATGAAATGGTAAAAATTGGCAGAATTTCTTCTATTAGTGGAGAGAAATGTTGTTCATTGTCCACCTTTAAACACCCAAAGATAAAGCATTTCAGAAACACACAGTACTTGTAGCAATGATGTGCTTGTGTTCAGCCTTCCTTACTTCCCTGGGACTGCTGAAACTGGTAAAAGCTGTAATTAAGCTGTCATACCTAATTTGAAAGTACAGTTAATATTTAATTCTTATTTTAAGCTATTTTTGAAGTAAAAAAGCAGTATATTGGGAACTGAGCCAGAGATGAATAACACATTTTTAAGATGACAGCCATAAAGTCTAGAGCAAAGGGGGAGTTGTTTTTAATGAGTGTATTATCTGAGGTATGTGTTGTGATACTGCACTGGAGTCTTGCACCAAAATACAACTTTAAAAACTTAACTAATCTTTATCTGAGCTGTATATAATTAACTTCTTAGGTAGGAAGGGCAGGTTGAGATTCTTCCAAGCTGTGTGTAGAATGTGTAAAGTGTTTAATTTTCACTTTAAAATTATGCTCATGCATAATAAACAGAGTGAATGTGAGGTGTGAATGAAGAGGGTGTACATTATTATTCTTACTACAAAGGCATTTTGAAACTGAAAGAACACTGGTTAGTTATTCACATTTGTTAAAGGCAATAGTCTATTAATACAAAGTACTTGTTTGTTCAGCAGGACTTGTTCAGGGATGTAAGTCAACATTTTCCAGCATGAATACAGATGAACAGTATTATATTGTCAGCTTGAAGTTGGTATCTGGTAGCATTGCATGATGGATTAGTCACAGTGGGTAGGGCACTTGTGAAAAAGATGATTTGAGTATCTTTCAGTGAGCTGACAGTTTGTAAAGGTTGTTGCAATGAACTACCAGGTTACAGCCTGTCTGGAATAATTGAAGCACCTCATCAGATTGCCAGGAAGCATATTTCTCCTTATCATGCAGCTTGGGTCATAGGCTTTGTGCTACTTAATAGGCACGGGGTGGGAATATTAATGTGGCAGAAGAATATATAATATCAAAGTGGATTTCAGGTTGTTGAATACTGCTTGCCAACATTTAAAGGGGTGGTTTTAATTCTGCAAATTATATGCTAGTGTATGTCAGCAGTCATTTGTTAATACCTCAAAATTAGAACAGTCTGTTTTGCTCTATTTGGTAATGGGCATATTGCTGCAGAAATACATTGAAGTAGCTTTAAGACTATTAGCCTTCCTATTTGTGAATGAAATTACCCTGTCAAATCCTGTTGCTTTTTTCTTGGTCATATACATACGACAGAATCTGTGCTTTAATTGCAGAGTGATGAACCTTATCTCTGCTAGCACTGGAATAGCAACCGGAGGTGGCAATGTGTATAGCATAGTCAGGAGCTCAGCCTGAGCACATGCATATATTATGGAGCTAGTATCAGCCTGACTAGCTCATTTGCCAGTACCTGGGAAGCTGTAAAAGCTCAGGATCATAGGCAAGTTGTGCAGTTTGTGCTGGTTTTGGACCTTACTACTACTGGTGTCAGAGCTAGTTAGGTCAACCCTAGACTCTCGTTAATACGTGTTGCAGACCTTTGCTTTGGTCACTCTGAGTGTGCCAAGAGGTTGTAGGCTACCATCACACCTGCTCACTGTCTTCCAGCTCTCTTCCTGGAAAACCAATCTTCAGTAAGAGCCTGAGGACACTGCAGGTTTCTGAGCCAGGTTTACATAGTCAGGATGTAGGTATGTGGTGGAACTAGGGAAGAGTGCCTGGCAAGGAGCAGGTGCTTCCCTTTCTGGTCTTACAAGTCAGGCACTTGGCCTGTGTCTTGCTGAAAGCAGCCTTGTGGCTGCTCAAGTACTTGGTTTTTCAGGTCCTCAGTCACCAACGTTTCCTCTAAGGCTTCTAGTGGAGGCAGTAGAGAGGTGTTCTAGTAAGTGGTGGACAGTGATGACTTGGCAGTTTAGGGGAGAGTTTCAGGTTCAACATCATTTGGTAAACTACATCTGCTACCAGTCCCTTCAGGCAAACTCCTATATTGCAAATATTTTCCTCAGTAGCAAGCAAGAACTGAAACCCATTCTCATAAATTGCATTTTGAAAGTTTTTTCCCTTTTTCCTGTGTTTCTCAGCATTGCCTTTTGTGTTACTCCTGTGTGGCTATAATTTTGTCCCTTTTAGTTATGTTTTGTCACTGTTTCCCAAAATTTCTCTAAACTTGATTTTATCGTAGGAAGACTTAGGAAAAGCAAACAAAGTAACTGGTTTAAAAAGCATGAGAAATAGATTGGTGCATTTAGCATCCCTGCTCTATAAGGCTGTTGATTTAATTACTTCAAACTTCCAAAAATAAAGTGTGGAATTCACCCTCTCCCCATGCCCCTACCCCTGGCTGACTGTGGAAATATTTTACAATGTCTTACTGGAAGAGTGTTTCCCTTGTACAGGGTGTATTTTCTACAGTGCTATAGCTTTGCTTTTCTACTTAATGTTTTACCACAGGAATTGCTTGGAATGTCACTGTTAATTTTAACTGTCAGCTTAGTTCTCACCTTGATACAGCTGAGAGGAGATATACTCTTCTCCCCCCTCCCTCCAGCAGCAAATCTATTGTAAAACCCTTTCATAATGACACAGTTCTTTCCCCCACAATGGTACATCAAGCCAGATCTGGAGGAATGGAAAAATAGCTGACATATCACTCTGTCTGACAACTCTAAATTTCTCATTGTTTTCATTTTTTGAAAGCTTTTTTCCCTTCTTTATCCAAAGATAAGTGGCAGACTGGAGTCTGCAATAATGTAATTACAAATTCCAGTTACAGATTTGGTGCAGATAGTTAGAAACAACTGAAAATACACCCGTGTAGCTTCAAATCCAGTGTGCTTCCCTCTCTGCTCTCCAAGGTGGTTATGGTTTTTAAGCTTTTTAACTGCCAAAATGCTGCATTGTACTCTGTCAGAAAACTTCTCTGTGCAGTGTGTGCTTCAGATTGCTCCTGTGTCTGCAGCTGGATACTTGAATGATGGTTGCCAGTTACACATCACCAAAATTCCTTTACTTTAAAAGTAGTTCTGTACAGTTATATAGGTATGAGTATGCACTTAGCAGACACCAGTGGATTTAGTAGCACAGTAGTACTTTGGATTTATAACAGCATACAGATAGCACAGCTTGGTCACTCACTTGGCAGAGGGAATTGGAAGGGTTTCTGCTAATTCTAGGTGTTGGGGCAGCCATCTACTTCAGCAGCATTGCTAGAGTATTTAAGTTGGGTTTATAAATCATTGAATTTCCTCCTCAAATCAGTGTTTTAAAACAATTTCCTGATTTTGGGGGCTGGTTGGAGTGCCCATGGACTTTGTCAGTAGTTTAAGAAAGATGTGATAGTTCAGAGCCTTTTTGCTACTTGGCATCCAGGAACTTTTTTTAATAAGTTATTCAAACTGAACAATGTTAGGAAGAAAAAAACCTAATGTATTGGATTGTAACACATGACTATAGATCTGGTTTTGATCCTCTTTGCCATGTGTAAAGATCAGATTCAGACATTGCCCTTTTAATGAAACCAAACTTAGAAAAATAAAATAATAGCTAGTCCAACTAAGCTCATATTGTGCACTGAAAGTAAGAGAAAGTTTGGGTCTGTTCAGATACTGAAAAACAAATCTGGTCTCTCTTAGATAAACATAATGGTTCCCTTGATTATAACTTTGTCATTTCATTTATAAATGCATTTCTTTTGAGCTTTTTATGTGACAGACAGAATAGCTTATCTGAATGATGAAAAGGCTGCAGTAGTAGTAATTCTGAAGGTTGTCTTCAGTTTTGGGAGATGCTTTGCAGCAACATGTACTTCCTGACTTGAATTTTGCTCATAAAGATTTCTTGCATTTCTTTTTTCCTGGTAGAACCTCAAAGAAATGCTTCACTCCATAGCACCTGAGAATCACTTCTGGGTCACCACGTATGCTTGACCTGCTGGATTCTGTGGACAAAAAACTTCCCACTTAGCACTCCTGAAACTCATAGCCCAGTTTCACTGTTTTCTCCTTTTTTTCTCTCTTGTGTTTCTGTTGGTTTCTTTTAATTTTAAACAATCAGTTTCCAGTCCCCAGGCCAGAATGACAGAATCCCAGTACATCCCTTTTAGACCAGCCCAACCTGAATAATATTTCACGGTAATCAATTTTCAGATGGTTTCTAGAGAAGTCTACCTTAGCCTATTTCTCTCCTGACTTCTGGCATACTTCAGTTTAACATCATATGCTTTTACCTGCTCCTCAGTTGTGTTTTAACCTTGTCACTGCTGGATGTTGATTTGTGCTTTGATTACTGGCTTTGGACTATTCATCTGGTAAGTGGTAGAAGGTGGGAGGGAGGCAAATGTAGACTTTCTGCCATGTTACCTATTCATTACTCATCAGTCTTACTTGATGAAATGTTCCCCTCATTGCTTCTGAAGGGCAACGGTAGCACTTGGTAAGTAAAGGGGATGTTGTGAGAATAATTGGGATCAAGCCATGGCTTCAAAAATGGTGAGGAATGGAGTTTAGATTTTGCTTCAGCCATCTTGGGAGGGGCTTGTTCCTGCCGTTTTGGGGTTGGGGAGGGGGGCTTGTGCCCCCCGNGGGGGTGTGCCCGCCATTTTGTGTGTGGGGGGTTGTTCAGGAGAAGGGTATAGAAGGCCTGAAAGTCTAAGGGCGTGTGTGCCTCCATTCTGTGATGCCCCTGGCTCAGCTCACTTGCATATTTTCAGTAAAGTTCTTGTAAGTTCTTTGCTTCAAAGACTTTGTCCTTTCTGAAACTTAATTGGGAGTGGGTGTCTCTCACCAAACGAACGTGAAACTAGACAAAAAGGTTAAGTCTGATTCTGGCAGGCCTAATAACACAGTGAAATACAGAAAGAGAAAGAGGTAGACAAGAAAGCTTGTGTGGATTAGGCAGGTGTTGTAAATAGAAACTTTTTTATGAGCCATTCGTTAAATGTCAAATATGTGGAACTAAAGTTCGGGCTTTGGATAAAAGTGGTCTAGGTATGAAAAGTTTTTCATCTTTAGGATCACTTGGAATAAAGTAGTGTTTGAAAAAGGGATGCTGACTTTACACTAATCCCTGCAGAGTCTCACCGGAGTGGAGAATGGGCTCTGGCATTGCACTGGGAACCGGCAAAGAGGAAGTAGGAATGCATGCTCTAAGGGTTACTTGTTACCAGATGTTAGGGATAAAAGTGGATAATAGAAGTGGTAAGGAAAAACATATTCATTCTGAGGGGGTGACTGATAGCTTCACTCTTCTGAAGAATGAGTCACACTTAGTAACCTAGCAGAAAAGTCTACATCTTCTCTGCAGAGCACTCACCAAAAAATGATGGCAGTAATTTGGATCTTATTGCACTCTGCAATAGATCTGTGTTACCTAATGTCATTGGAATTGCATAGCCAGAGACAACATTCACAGTTTCAAGTGATGATACAGAAATCCCTTTGACATAAAAATGGAAGAGAAATGCCTCCTGTAAGATTGGATGTTTTGTTCCCTCGAAAATGTCCTACTCTTTAAATAGTCTGATTCAGCCTTATTAGTAAATATGAAAGTTGGAATGAGCTAGGCTTACCTGATGTGCTTAGGGATGAGATGGCACCTAAACTGAATACCTACAACGTGAAAAAAACCCTAACTACTGAGTTCCTTTTTTTCTTAGCTTCCTTTGTGGTCTTTCTAACAGTTTATTCCCACAATAGCTCATTAAGCTGAAGTAGGATGGCACAGATCAGTAATTAAAGAATTCCTGTATCCATCTGCCTAGTGACTGTTATGCTTTGTTGTCTTTCTGT
The DNA here is from genome assembly GCA_013399015.1 of Galbula dea. Taxonomy (NCBI): domain Eukaryota; kingdom Metazoa; phylum Chordata; class Aves; order Piciformes; family Galbulidae; genus Galbula; species Galbula dea. Next base: position 836,431 of record VWZX01001131.1, on the reverse strand, counting down.
CTAGATGTTGTGTTGGCTGTGAACAGCCCAACAGAAGGACTTCCCAGTCAGGTTCCAAATCCTAATGTTTTGTCATCTTTATGACTCACAGAGTTCTGAAGCCTCTGAAGTGGTAATCCTGGAGCGCTGCTGGGTTGTGGAGTTCAGGAGTAAAACAGATGTTTCAATAGTTCTCAGTAAGTAAGACATAGCTCAATATGTTCAGTGTGGGGGGTTTATTTCTGTCCAAAAGAAGAAAAGACAAAAAAAACCCCTCAGCACTCAAGCACTGAAGCTTTGCTAAAATCTTAGCTACAATACATCCTGTTGCCTGTTAGATGCATACATCTGAATACTGCTTGTCTCTGAATTTGTGCCTAGAAAGAAAATCCTAAAAGCTTTTGGTTTACTTTTTCTGAAGTCAAGGTAAAGTCATGTCATCTGTTTCCTTTGACAACAAATAGCTTTCATTAGGTATTATATGCAGTAGATGTTTTATGTTGATGTGTTGCTTCATGTTGATGGATGCTGCAGTATTTCTGCTCAGTGGTTTGGAGACACCATTGTGGTATTTCAATAGTTGTGTGGTCTGCCTTGCTTCCAGCATGTGTGGTATTTATTTAATGAGAGGGGGAAAGCAATGTGGCACGTGTGAAAGCCTGAAGGTATTCAGAGGAGCAGAGGATTACACTGCACTAGTCAACCTGGGGTATCACACTGTATTAACTTCAGATGCTTCAGGCTCTTTGTGGGCTTCTGTGGTGACTTACCTGGGGATGATCATGGTAACTTACAGAAGTTTATCCTGGCATTGCAAAATAAATAAAAAACCCACCACTGAAGATAAAAATTTTAATTAAATTCTTTATCTTTCATTGGAAATTGAGCTTCCAAAGGAAGATTACCATAGCATCATCAGTAGCCATGGGATTATTTCATCACAACTCATTTGCAGATGAAATGCATCAGCATATAGAGTTCAGCCAGCTTGGTGAATTCAAAGCCCCTGATGTCTGCATTAGAATATCCTGTGGCTATAATTTACCTATCAAAGCTTCCATTCTGCCTTTGTTACAGCATATGCTGGTGAGCTGTGGTGGTGCTTTATATTTGGGAGTAGCAGTGGCTCGTTGATATTCCCCCCCAGTTTCCACTGCTGGGGTAGCAACTGAGAGTTACTTTATGCTAGTGTGTATGAAGAGAGACAACCTTTAACCTTTCTGAACTCTCTTACTTTGCATACTGGCATAGGAGGAGAACCAGTGATCCTCTAGAAAAGGAGGGGCTCTCATCCTGGACACTAACCATGTGCTTGTATTTAAATCCTGCCAGTAATTTCTCTCTTACCCTGTTCACCATGATTTTATGCTTATAAATCTCATTAATGAACATGAAGCAAGCCCTAGAGTATCAGTTTTGCTGTCACTTCTACATATTTAGTAAAACAAAACAGTAGCATCATCTTAAGAAAAAAAGATGATTAATAACAAATAAAGAAGCTTTAAAATTGTTTTTCCTCCAGCCTTGGATTACTTTATATTTTAAAAGGCTTTTCATTAAGCTGCAGTCTTTTGAAGCACAAGGGTCACCTCCACTAACTGCCTACACTTTTAATGGTGATTCAATTAATTATCTCTGACTCCACAGAAAGCCAGGTTTCTGTGTAAGAGTGTGATTCAAGTTGGAATCAACTACACTTTAAGATGGACATTATGAAGATGTTTTTAACAACAAATTAGTTTTCATTTTAAAAACAACTGAAATACCAAATTGCTTGCAGAGAAGAGGTAATTGCTGTGGTTAAATTGAAAAACTTGGGATATGTGAGTATGATTACAAAATAATGAGAGCAAAAAAGATATTTGGGGCTGATAGAACTGATGCCAAAATACACTTCTGACTTCAGACAGTTGGGTTAGATTAGAACAGAACAGGCTTTCAGTGCCACTGGGGATATCTCAGCTTCAGACTCTGCTGTTTCCTTATGTGACAGCAGCCCTGTTTGAGCAGGGGGATTGAGTTCTTTGAGCTGCAGAAGTCCTGTGGGACCATAACTTTGTGTACAGACTTCTGTGGGAGAAAGTCTTGTTGAGATCACTCTGCAGTAAGAGTTGTTGGTGAAGAGAGTCCTGCTCAGAAAGGGCTCTGTCAGCAGAGGAGTTGCCTTTCCACTATCTGCTTCCTCAGCTCTTGCTTCCAAGTGAGTCTCTGAATTAAGGAAAAGCAGCAAGGTGGGCAGGCTGCTGGAAGGGCTGCTAGGCACTTACCAGTGAGGCATCTCTACTTCAGAAGGTCCCTGAAGCAGTATAGCCACTGGTCCATATTAGCTTTCCATGGTGTCAGTTAAGTGATGACTATCTGCCCCCTTTGTGTGTCAAGGGGACAGGAAGCCAAGGCTTTGAGGAAAGCTCTATGCTGTGGAAATTGGACAGTTTCTAGACCACAAAACCTTCCTTCAAAATGTGTGTATAGCAACACTGCTGGCCAAGAGGATGTCAGCTTTTATCCAGCTCAGAATGCTCTGCTCCAGAGCTGTTCCCACAGGACAATGATACCTCAGTGTTAGCTTGCTTCTGCTGCTTTGTTGGCTAAAAAGTATCAGTGCTGACATTTAGGGACAGCTTCAGACATCAGAATTAGTAATATTTGGCTTCCCCACCCCCTGAGGCTAGTAGCTGTGACCCTTAATTGTGGACAGTTCCAAACAGAACTGTAGAGAAACAAGAAGAAACATTTGGGTAGCTGCTTATTTATTGCTCTTGCAGACTCATGTCCTAGCAAATATGAATCTGCCTTTCAGATTTGCCTGTGTAGTGATGTAAGGAGGAGTAGTACTCTTGCTTTTCAGCACTCTCCTAGGTTCCAGGAAGCAAGCTATCAAAAGGTCCTGGGCTGGTGCTTGTAGCTGCAAGATTGTAGCTTCAAGGGGAGAGAAAGCTAGAAGTATACACCCCCCTGCTTTGAACTTAGGGGTGAGTGAGTCTAATCTTTGTTTGGCAAAGAAAACTATTGTATTTAACTGTGGGAATGTCTTCCTGGGGTTTGTGCCAGTGAACTTGAAACCCCAGTGGGGATGACCAGCACCAAGATCACAATTACTGCTCTGCTAGTGCAGATTCCCAAGTAGATAGAAAGTTTTCTTAGTATTGCATGTTCTTAAATGTTCCATGCCCTGTGATTCAGAAATGATATCATAAAACTAGGAAGATAGACCAGATAAAGAACTGCTCTGGTTGAAGTCAATGGTGAACATCCTCCAAAGATCAGAATTTTTTCCAGACTAGCTCATGGTAACTCATTTAAGCAGTAACAGCATAACAAAGGCTGCTTCTGTACTTCCATTCTCTACAGTCACTCCTTAATGGTGAAGTATAAAGTGCTTTGGGCCACCTGTGAAATGCTCCTGCTTTGAGGATGTCTGAATACAAGTATGATTTTGTGGATATGCCTGCCACTCATTTGAGGGCTTCATTACATTTATGGGTTTGTTAGTTTTACTGTCAGAAAGTCATTACAGCTAAGTTTTGTCTCCTAATTGACCCTTGGAACTAGGGGTGTGAGCTTGTTAGGGTTTGGAGTATGCAGCTGACTTAAAATAACAGTCAACAACCTGGGAGAGAAGAGCACAAAGATGGTGATCTGTATTATATAAGGAAACCTCAGGAAAGTTGCAAATGTGGATTTTGGACATTGTGTTTCTTCTAATAGGTGAACTTGTACATAAAGATGAGATGCAATGAAACAGGATGGGAAATATATAACCTACCAACTGCTGGATCTGCAGAAGAAAACTTTCTGCATTTTCAGTGATGAATATTTTTCAGGTGTTTTCATATGCTTTTATGATTTAGCTTAGCTGTCAAGAGTACTTCAGAGGTCTAAATATAGCAGCCTGTAGTGTTCTGAAGTGATAGTTCAGAATGAATTTCCAGATCTCAAAAGTGGCACCTGTTAGATCAGAATACAGTGAATGATGCCCACTCCTGCTACATTTCACTCTCCATTTCTGGTTCCATGCACATTAAGGGTGATTCAGTATGTCTTTTGTGCTTGGCAGTCTGATTTCCACAGCTAAGAGGTAAATATAAATAGCATGATTTCAATTGCAAAACGTTTATTTCCTCCCAAAGCAGATGTTTTTCATCTAGCTAGTGGTAGGGTATTTTGAGACAAGATCACTGTTCCTATTTACATATAGAAATTAAGAGCAGCAGAAGAGAACACCTTCATATATTTGCATTTTGGTTGGGAAGTGTTGGCTTGTCTGACAGTCTTTCCTTAGGTAAGGTATCTTGGATATCCAAACTGCTTTTATTAAAGTTGTCTGTGCTTCTGAGGGCTGAATGGTAGAAGCAGATGTTTTGCATGCATGCACATTTTTTCTCTCTCTCTCTTTGAGAATGATTGCTGGTTAATTTTGATCCTGATGCTGCTTTACTACATGCCTCTTTTTTTTCCTCCCTTCCTTTTTCCATTGATAGCTGTAAAATAGCATGAATTAAAAGCAAGCTGCATCATTGAGGTCAGTGACAGAAGGGAATAGACTACTCTGCAGTTGCAGATCTTCAGAGAGCAGCAGCAAAGTTGTTAGCTCTTCTCATTCCTAATCTGTTTGGAAGGTTGCTGCCCTCATGGCTCAGGTGCAGTAGCAGATCACACAAGAGCTTAGAGCTGGAACTTCTTTGGCAAACGGTGAAGCTCAGCTTGTTCAGATTCAGTCACTCAAGTATGTATTTTGTGTGTAAACCAGGATCTGATGAGCATCTGCAGATCCCTCAGATATTGAATATTCTTGCCTCAAGAAGGGAATACCTTGTTTTCTGGCTGAGGCAGGGCTAGAGGCAAGGTTTTGTACCCCTATTAGCACTTGCTAAATTGCCTGTCAAGCCGGAAAGCCATTCTCCCACCTCCTACTCTTTGCAGTGTTTCCTCATGAATACTGTAGTCCAAATGGTGTAGGAAATCTAATCCAGCATTCTCAGCAGCAGCTGCATCCACACATTTAGATTCCCTTAGATCCACCCCCAGACAGAAAACCTGTCCCACTGACAAAGGGATTTTTGCCAGCGCTGCTTTAAGAGGCTTCCAGACTTGAGGTTTGCATCTTTTGTTTCCTCAATAATACTAAAAGCAGAGTTAATTGTGAGTAGCAGATGGCTCAGTTTATGAAGTGCAAATAGGTTTGGAATAACATGAGGGTAGGTGCCCAAGGTTAGATACTCAAGTTAGTAAAAGGGAATTTATGTTCACTTTGTGTTGAAAAAGAACTTCTCTATGTTGCTGGGCTTTTGAACACATCGAAGTGTTCTGTTTCTGTGGCTTACTTAGGTCAAAATGATTTTGATGTCCAACCAAATACTTTAGTCCTTATTCATACAGTAGCAGGTGTTTTATAGAGTTTTATGTTTCTAAATCAGTGGGTAATTTCTTTTAAAGAAGCATTGATTTTTTTTCCTTTCTTTCCTAGTTTATTCTTAGTGTGTGTCACACTGAGAGCCACATTGAATTTGACTCTAGGAAGCCATCTAGACTGCAGAGTTTTCAATGCCTCAGAGGTGTGTTTTCTTCCTGTGCTAATCTTAATCAAATCTCTGATTCTTGCTACCTACCTGGATTCCTTGAGAGATGCAGCTTTTTTCCTCCCTTTTTTTGTTCTTGGAATGTTTGGTCATGAAACAATTAGACTTCAGGCAGAACAGCAAATGACTTGTGGGTAATAATGAGGTCAGCAGATCCCTGGTACAACCTGTTGAGTCTTTAGAGAGGAAGGATGTCATGCTAGATTATCTGTGTGTGCTGGTGAGCAGTGTTCTGGCAAGGCTGGATGAGAGGCTGAGCATAAAGGAGCTCTAATAGAGGAGATGATGGACACATTCATTCTGGTGAGCACCGCTGTCTGTCAGAACCAGGGCTGCTGCCCTCTTCAATCAAAGTCTTGTTGAAGTTTGCAGTTCTGATAAGCTACCTGCTGTGCTGCAGAATCTGTGTTTAGGAAAGGATTTGCCATTTCAGTTTGGTTCTGCCCCCTAGCTTGGCAATATGTTAATTGCTTTTGGAACTGCTCTGTGGGTACGCTGAGTCTGACAGAGCTGGGGTTTGATTCGAGCAGTGGATGGGGTGCATGGTTCTGTGACCGTCAAAAGAAACGTGCCTCTGGTGCTTTTAATTGTGTCTGACATCAATGTTTTCTATCCTCTCCCTTCTGAACCAGAGTTCCTAAAAGCTGGTTGTGTGTTTTGAGTGCAGAGTTTGAGAGTGGAGAACCAGACCTTTACCTGGAAGCTGCCTCCAAGCCAGATTGTGAGTCCTGGGCTGTGGCGCTGGGAGCAGCAAACTCGGAAGGTTTGCGGAATCAAATCCAGCGGCTGCGGAGGCTGATGATGGAAATCAAAGAGGAGAGGTCAGCAGATGAAGCACGCCACTTTCTTCCTGCAGCCCAAGCAGACAGTCTAGGAGAGCCACGCTTTACCAGTAAGTGCATTCCACTCATGGAAGTGGCAGGATAAAAGTGGCCTGCTCTTTGTAGCAGTGCAGGTAGTGTCACAAACGGGGAGCGTCATGCTCTTCAACCTGCTGCTTGGCAAGATGCAGTTGGAGAGGAAGTAAACTGAAATCAGCTGAAATAGAATGACCTGCTAGGCTTTGATTCATGCAGATAACCTCAGGGGGGAACAAAGGAGTTATTACTGTGCTTCTGAGTTCTCTCTCTCATCTGTTTTCTTCATAAGGCTTAGGAATTGTTGAGTTAGAAATACTCTTTTCCTCTTTTGTGTCCTGTATGGGCTACTGTTTAAAACAGTCCTGTAACTTTGAAATGAGTATCACAGCTTTGTTCTTTGTGGTATGAAAGCACTCTGGGGCTTTGAAAGCACATAGCCATGTATTGAATATGTTTGTTGCCCTGGAGTCTGGGCAGTGGGGCTCTGTATTTCAGTTGCCCAGTTACTCACTCAAGTGTGCATCCAGTGTGTACCAGACCATTATGCTGACCCTGCTGGTGGCAAAATGCAACTCAGAAATTCATTATAACCTCATTAAGAAGATTAAAAATGAATATGTTATTTATTGTTTCTTGCAGACCAAGGCCTTTCTAAGCTCTGGAGCTGTAGTTTTTCTTGCACAGACTTGAGGATTAGCTATAGCATTTGGAACAGTGTGAAATTATTTCTGATTTTTTGTTTTCTTTTCTTAACCTTAAAAGGTATTCAAAGAACTGCAAATGAGCCAAAGCTGGAGTTCAGTCTTGGTAAGATACAATTTTGACTTCTTGGAGTTGCAATGATCTGTGTTATGTGTAGACTCATTTATATGTCTGTGTATATAATGTAGTGTTATAGAATGTATCATAGGAGCTGTTAAAGCAGAAGAACCCTGGTTCCTTTAGCTAGGAGACAAGCCTGTGCATTTCTTTGAACCCAGCAAAGATGACAGCATCAGTGACATGCCTGCAGGCTCTCACCCTGTCATTCCATCACAGTAACCTGTTTCCTGGTCCTGCCCTATGAACTGGGTTACACTTGGCTTGTGCACTGCTGGAGCTGTGCTGATTTAAAAGCTGATACCCTGTAGCTGTGCCCTGTGGGGCAGATGCAGTTCTGTCTGATTTGATTATTTTTAGATTCCTTTAACTCTCTCTGGGTAGTTTTCCTTGCATGTCTTTTAACAGTTTAGCATTATGGAAACTTTGTCAAGTAGGTTTGGTTTTCCTGTAGGGACTATTTCTGCTGAAATTGTTAAATGTTGGCATGGAAGAAGGACACAGTTCTCTGTTGGGGAATTGCCATGCTCTCATACTTAAGAACAATTTTAACTTTTCTTGTGTCTTTCTGTATGCATTTTATAGGTGATGTGACTGTAGTAGTTGGCTATAGCTAGTAACTGCTGTGCTCCAGCAGTAAACTCCCAGAATAACACTGTGGTGTAGGAGAGGGAGGAAGGTGCTACAGGCAGTGACTGCAAATTAGATGAGCTGTGCTGCAGAAGTTGCTTTCACTGATACATGTGCATGAACAGGCAGAAGTGTAAAAATGATGCAAAGCCATTTGCAGACTTGTTTGGGCTTGTGCTGGATGGAGCTCTGTTTACTCATGGTGTCAGTTTTTGGTTTGCATTTGGTTGTTTCTAGCAGGAATTTGTTCTGTGTTTCATTCCACAGCATTATTGATTGAGGCACTGCAGCTCTGTTAGTGGTCTTGCACATTGACTTCTGCTTCTCAGGTGACAAATAAGAGGAACAGGGATATTCAGTAGTGTAGACAGCTATGGAAAGTTGATTCTTAGTGTCTTCATCCTAAAATAGTACTAAATATTTGAGCATAACATGTGCTTTAGGGAAATCCACCTTCTGAGTAGTCCATGGAAAACTTCAGTTGGATCATAAAAGGTACCCTTCTTTCTGGAATGTCAACACTTCCTAGCTCCAGCCACCCCACTCACCACCACTGTGCTGCTCCTATGTGTACAAACATGCAGGCACCTCCTGCTGTTAAGTGAGGCAGAAACAGTTTAGCTGGGAAGGATGCAGGTTTGACCCAACCAGCCAGTTAAAATACCTCTCAGAAGGGCAGCTAGTCAAGATGCCCTCTGTGCTGTTCACCTGATTATCCACAGGGCTGCAAAGGAGTCTTGCTCTGGCAGGCTGGAAACATGCCCTGTCTTGCTGAGCCAGCTGAGCCGTAGAGCTGCCCCTTGGCTGCTGGCATGCCAAGGGCACTGGTTGGCTGAGCTCACCTCTTGGAGGCTTGGGTTGTGTCAAATTAAAGGCTTGGCCTTAGCTTTAGCTAATCAAGGACTTCCAAGACCTCTCTGGGAGATGAACCAAAGCATGGGAAGCAGGGATGAGAGAGACATTTGCTGCAAACAAGCAGGCTGCTGCCATGTGTGCCTAACTTAGATAACCAAATCTGGGGCTCTGTGGAGGCCTTTCAACTTGATTAAACTGGTCTTTGGAATTTAGAATTTGCAAGGCAAATCTAACAGTTGATAACCTATAACCAACAGGTCTCTAGCCCTGAAAGAGTGGCTGATGTCTGTAATTTTGTTCATCTGCATTGTATGAATCAATGCTATATTGAGTAGCACATCTGTGTATGCAGAGAGACATTTGCTTATGTCAGTCAGTATATCCATGGTTTGTCCCTTGGCACATAATGGCACTTTAACTTCTCTGTCACTAGATAGGCAAGAAATAGGTCAGAAATTGAGCTCTATACTAACTAAAAATGAAGATAGCTTTTTAAGAATGAGTTTTATTTAGGGCCAGTGTATCTAAATACTGCTCTTCAACATTGGAACTTCTGATAACTTCTTAAGTCTTGTTAGGGGCTTGTATTCTCTTGTGGTAACCAACTTGCTGTATTCTCCATCTGTAACACTGGAAAGTGTTTTCTTTATAAAATGTCCAAAACACTGCTCTCTTTTCACTTTAATTTAAAGTTTAGGAAAGTTTTTATTTGGTTGGTTTTTGGTTGAGGTTAAAGCACACAAGAAAACTCTTCTGAATTACAGCTTTTCACTGCAATGTAGGCAGTGCTTTCAGGAGTGTACCTGATCTTGGAACATTCCTTATTTTGGAGTCAGAGCTTCCTTTAGACTAAGGATTAGTCTAAAGGATTAAGGTCTTCAGGATTTAGATTTTTGATTTTTCTATTCCTGAGGAGTCTCTGGAAATATGGCTGCTTTTTGCACCTTGTATATGTTGAGAAGTTTTACTTTTCAACCTTTTACTTATTGTTTGGCTTTTCAAGTGATTCTGTTCTACCTGCTGGTTTGTGAAGCGCTGGGAGGTAGCACATGTCACTCTGTGCTAAGTGCTGAGTGAAAAGGAAGAGCAGAGCAAAAGGAATCAAAGCAGATCCTGGGCCTGAGTTAGAAGCCAACCTCACAAACAGTGAAGCTGATAAGAATCTTTCCCATGATTTTGAAGTGCACAGAATTCATTCTTTTATAGATGTTTATTCTGGAGTTACTCTTCCTAGTGCTGCTTTAAAATACCCCAGCCCTTGAGTCCCAGATTTAACTAAACATGGTGTTGGTTCCTGACATTTTCACTGTAGCTACCTGGTGGTATGTGAACTTGGCTCAAGTATTATGTCACAGTTATGGGCAATGAGATGATGCATATTGGGGAACAGAGCTTGCACCTCTAGAGGTGCATTTACTGATGGTGAACTGACAAAGCAGCATAAGAAAACTCAATGATAGAAAAATCAGGGCCCAGGGTAGAAGACAATAAGGAGAAATACATTAGGGAGGGGAAAAAAGAAGTCAAAAAGGCAACTTTGTTTTTCTCTCAGTGACCAGTACCTTTCATTTTGGGACAGGAAGTTTGTTTGAATGTTTAATGGATTTGAGTTGTAAAGACAGAGCCAGAGATACTGCATTTGTGAGGTAGTATAATAAGTCAGACAACTGTACAGAAAGCAATGTCTCTGCACATGTTGTAAACATACTCAGGTACCCATTTTAGTGGAAGCACTTGTCTAGCAGCAACAGAAGCTCTCAGTTTCTTGGGCAGAACATGAGGGCAGTGGAGTTTGATGGGCTGTCCTATTGTTGGGTAACCTCAATGTACTCCTCAAAGTTTAGAATGATGTAAATCTCAGTGGTGTCCTTTTACAAAATCTCATCAAACAGTGCACAACTTTCAGAAAACTTGAGCAGAAAGAATTAAACCCCATTTTTTTTTTTAGGGTATTTATTTTTTCATGTTATTAAATAGTGGGTTGATACAAGAGCTGTCTACCTGTAAATGCAGAAATTCTTCTTTTTCCCTGTCTCTTTCCCCTGAGAAATACTGTGAGGGTATCCCCTGGAAAAAGTCTTGAAGCAGATTTAATTCTGCATCCTGAACCTCAATGGTACATTGCTGATGCTCAAAGACCATGAATAAATGATTTTTCCAATTCTGAAACATAATCTGGAGCATTTTTTTCTGCAGCAGCTGTTCCTAGAAGATTGATAAGCAGCAACACTATTTTTACCCACACTATAAACTTGGAGTCAGTCCTGATCCTAGCAGATTTTTCCCTTCTAACTCATTGATCCTTCTGCTTCATCAGATTACAAGTTGGTGAACAACTGATACTTTCTGTATTAGTTATTAGCCAAAAAACCCCAAGCTCATCATCACACTTTTGAATAGATTTAGAAAGAAGTGATGATTTGTCTGTGAATTCAACTGAGAGTGTCAGACCCTGCTGAAAGGTTTCTGTCCCTCAAAAGAGAAAAGTTGTTGGCCATGTTAGAAACAATATTAGCAAAAATATAGACAGGAAAGGGGTGTGCTTTATTTTTACATTTCACCCTGTTTGGTTGAAACAATTTGAGTTTTACATGAGTTTGTTCTGGTCCCACACAAACTTCATCTTCCACCAAAGTAGCTAGGTCAGGGTTTTTTTTTCCCTGGTTTTCCTGATGCATTCCAGATGCTGTTTCTTCCCAACAACAACACAAATTAGATAAAAGTTGAAATTGGACAGAAGAAATTAAGGAAGAAAAGGTATCATGTGATCAGAATGCTTTTTGTTTTGGTTTTTGGGAACTGACTGGGCTTCTGCCTGTTTGAGACTTGCACTGCAGCATAAGATGCTGTAAATGCATTTTATTCTTAGCAAGTCAGTGCTGCTAGGATGAACTCTTGTTTTGACAGAAAGGATCCTCCCAAAGAGGTAGCATTTCAAATCCAGTCTAATAGTCTGTGTTGGCTTGTTGTAAGTGGTTTTGACTTAGGATGTGTCATGTCTTTGAGCTAACTCCCAGAGGACTTTCCTTTCCCCCCACAGCTTGTGCAGGTGAACTTGAGCTAACTTTCAGTCGTTTTCAGCTCAGTTAAAGCCACAAGTGAAACTCTCTTCCAGAAATGTTCTGAGGTGGTGAATGCCCATTACCTTTCATGTCATACTGTCTTCTCTCTTTTGGCAGCATTTGGTGATGGATCTGGATAACACATACTGAGCAAATTTGATTAAATGAGATCTCCTAGAGCTGAGTGCTGTTCAATTGGTGCCCCCTGAGGAGAGTAAGCTACCTTACTGTGTTGCTGCATTTTGGGGCACTCATGGAAAGTTTTCTTTTTTCTTTTCACAGTGGTGTCTGTGGGTTTTTTGGTTTATTTTTTTTTAGATATGCTGGGTTTGAATCCTAGAATCTGGTAATTAGGCCAGGTTTTCAAATCTGTATCTGTAGGCACTACTGTAATTTTACAAATCTATCCTTCAATCCCTTTAGGGCAGGGATTGTCTTCATTTGCATTGCAGCTAGAGAAGCAGCATGCTGTCATGAACCTTAAATATTAATCTGGACTAATTGTATCACTGAATATGCAAGGTCTCCAAAATCCCCAGTAATGAAGCTCTGGGAGTTGTTCTGCCTGCTTGCACAGGTTGAGAAGCTGAGAAGTTCTCTGATATAATACACTTAGCAGCTGTAGGTATTCTACAGAGACAAATATTTTACATTTGTGGAGGGAGTTAGAGCTGTTCTCTGGATGTAGTTCATCTATATGAAAATGGGTTCCCTGGCTAACAACCTATACATCTAGTACAACATTACTCATTTCTTTAACTGTATGAATTATCTACTTAGTTTCTGTGTCAGTAAGAAGTCATTTGTGGTAGAAGCAGTCACAGAACTATTTTCAACTTGTCAGCATCCATTGCTACCTAATGCTATTCATTAAACTGCTATGACTTGTGTAAATTCAAGTTCTGTAGGTTATGCTGTGGAGCAATTAGTCCCCATGGTGGGCTCATGTAATGCAGGGCTACTTATTTGCTCTGAAGCAGGTCAGGGCACGTGGTGAACCAGCATGAGGGAGTAAATCATTACTGGTTAACCATTTCCAGCAGGATGAGAAGGAGAATTCACTGGTCTGAGGAGTAAGCAGCATGAGGATGTTTTGGGGCCTCAATCTTTAGTAAGCCCAAGTGCAAACTGGGTTTCAGGCATTTTTCTTTGGTTGTGTTCTATGAAATGGAAGAAACTTCTTTTTGGAAGCTTTTGCTTTTAAGAACTGCCAGGAGAAAGTATAAATATAAATGTGTATAAATCAGAGCTGTGACTAAAGGAAACTTTTAAATCTAATAGAATAAAGACTCTTAGAGCAACTCTCACATGTTTTGTTGTAAACCCTTATCTAGAGATAAATTTTGAATAACTGTGGCTAATCTGTTTAGAGAGCTGTTTGTAGATACCTGAGTTTGAAAAGCTAATAGTTGAAAAGGATTTTGGGGGATTTAACCATTCTGAGAGACAGGGGTTTATCATCTCAGTTCTGTAGTGATGCAGCAGATAATAGGATTAAAATTCTGTGACAAATGTACAAATTCTGAAGTCTTCTCAGAGTTAGCAAACTGCTGCATTTACAAGGCCAGGATGAAAGGAGGATAAGACTAGGAAAGACCTTTCTTTCTCAAATCTTAAATAAACAACATTGGTAGGCTTCTTAAAATCAGTTTCTTCTTGAAAATGATACTTTTGTGTCCATTTTTCTCACTGACTTCATAAATGTTTGCAAAATTTCTTCTCTCTAACATTTCCAAGGGATAAGGTTATGTCTATGCTAAAAACTCCAGTGTTTGCTGGGAGGTTGCATAGGTTTTCACCAGTGCCTCAGTGAGGTTGGGTGCTGGAAGCAGATTAATTACAACAGCACATGTATGGGTTAGCATGGGTTCATCTCCCTCATTCCTTCCCACTAAGGGTACTCATGCTGCTTTGCCTGAACTGATTCTAGTTTGTGAGGTCAAATACTCAAAGCAGTTGGAAACCTTGCTGATAACTTGTATTGGAAATTACTTGGGAGAAGAGTTCCAGAGTTACTTAATGTATAGAGACAGGGAGAGATTTAATCTGACTCTGTTAAAATGGGACTACCACTAATTTTTCTCAGATATTAAAATAACCCAAAGAAACAGCTCAGTTGGTCCCTTAATTTGTCCTTTAGTATGTTTTTTATGAGCATAATGCTTGGCTTCTGAAATGTTAGGTGTTCTGGTGAATGACCTCAACTTCTTCATTATTCCAAGGAAACTGAAAACTTGTGTTTCCAGGGTATTTTTAAGCTAGATCATAAGAATGTAGGATTGAAGATCATTAAGTTAGAAGTTATTTTTGGCACAATCTGCTCTTTTCAACTCATTTTTTTCTTTCTGCTTTTCCCCCAAAACACACCAGCTGCTATGCACAATTTCTCCTGTTTGTCTTGCCAAGCAATGTCCTCTTTCTGGTTCCATTTTTGCACCTCATTCTCTCAAATGAGTCTCTTCAGATTCCTTGGGGTGCCTCCCATGTAGGGCTCTTAGATCTCCTACTACAGGACTTGGTTTGTAGGAGGTGTGTAGGCATGTGTGTGACCTATTACATCTTCAGTCTTTAGGGTGCCAGAGTGGTGGAACAGAGCGAGGGGCAGAGGTATGTGTGAGCACAGTGGCTGAGCTGGGGAGGAGAGTGGCTAACCTAGCAGATGGAAGGAGTTTTTATGGGCAGCATCCTCTTAAATGAGACTGGCACTGAGCCCTTTTGTGTCACTAACACATCCACAGGTGGTAGAACTCCTATGACCTGATGGCTTTGTGCTTGCCTGGTACATAATGAGTCCATGACTGCTTCCTCTGTGGCTCCAGGAAAATGATCTGAATGAAGAGGAATATTTAGATCCTTAATGAGAGTTTTCTATTGCAGACATTTATAGGGAGAGCAACAAGCTGCTAAATAAGGATGAATTATTCCTTTGTTACAGAAAGCTCTGTAAGACTTCCTTACCTGCAGCAGAGATTTGGCAGTCCTGGCACTGCTGCCTTCTTCCAACCTTTCCCTACTGTCACATTAGCAGATGAGACCCCAACCCTGGAAGCTGGCATTTTAACTATTCAGGATGTAATTGGTGGGTGGTTTTCTTTAATTCCTTAACCATCCTGTTGTCAGGCTTAGAAGGCATGCAGTGTCTGCAGAATGTTTTCAGCCATAGATGTTAGTCTGCTCCACAGCTTCACTATTAAAAATAAACTGTATTTTCATCAATCCTTTGAAACTATGTTATTTCTCCTGCTGGAAGGGCTGCTTTTCATCAAACTGCAAGGTCTGGTAGCATCAAAATTGTGAATTTATTTCTACTTAAAAATAAATTGTGTATGCCACTGTTTGCTTAAGATCCTTTCTTAATATTCCTGGGTTTGTGCTTCAGTGGCTGGAATCTGTGTCTCTGCTGCTATCCAATGCCCATCACAGTCCTGGGATTTCTTCTAGGCAGGTATGAGAATAGCTTGCATTTTGGAATTATTCAGTCAGTTGGGCTGTCAATAGTAATGTTTATGTTTAGGGAAATGGGGACTACTAAGGAACTGGAGAGTCATTCACATGAGAAGAGCCTGAGAGAGCTTGGACTGCCCAGCCTGGAGAAGAGAAGGCTCACTGGAGATCTTACCCATGTGTCTAAATACCTGGTGGGAAAGATTGAAAGTCAGGGAGCCAGACTCCTCTCAGTTATGTGCAATGAAGGAGCAAGAGATGAAGGACTAAAGTTAAACACACATGAAATTTAATTAAATACAACCCCCCCCCCACACACACACACAGCCTGTTTCACTGTGAGGGTGGTTAAACAGGGGCACTGCTGACCTAGGGAGGCTGGGAAGTCTCTGTTCTTGGAGATGGTCAAAACCCAACTGGACTCAGTCCTGGGCAACCTGCTGTAGCTGACCCTGACTGGGGGTTGGACTTGATAAACTCAAGGCTGAATCTGTGATATATGGGGCAGGGATTTGTCATGTAACTCTTCACTAGGATTTTTGGGGCTTCTTGGTGCTTGTTACCAACTGGTTTGCAATGGGCTCTCATCAACACTCTGTACTGTGTGTTGATCATAGGGTACCTGTTGCCTTGACCTAAAAATCCTTCAGGATCTCTACATAATCCCTCAAGATTATGTTGAAATGAGACTGTTTAAAATTGTTACCATCTGTGTGGACTCAAACAGTCTTAGGGAACTTTTATTCTTGTATTGTTATGAAATCCTTTATGGTATTTAGTGTGCCTCACAGAAGGATAGAATAACAGCCTGAATTGCCTTGCTCTTGGGGCAAAGAACAAGATAAGACTGGAGAGAGTTAAGCAAATGTGGCATTAAAGTTTTGTGAATGCTCTTGGCATGGATTAATACCTTGCTGGTGCTCATTTTTATGCTTTTTCTGTACATTTGCATGTAAATTTTTCTTTCTTTTTTCTGTGTATTCTCACAGGGAAGATTTACTAGTGGGGATGCTTTCAAAGTGCAAACATAAAATAGAATGTTTACTGAATATGGATTTGCAGCAGTGATGTTGGCCAGGAATAAAATTGAAATGGACACTTTTACCCTGAGCTGAAACTCTTCTGCCTTTCTCCACAAATTAAAGAATTTGGGTCAAAGACAGCATAAGCTGAGAGTGACTGCTCAGTGATTAGTGCACTTTTTCTAGTGAGGATGTTCCTGACTTCTGGAGTGACCTTGAAGTGTGACCCTAATTCAGTGACATTGAATATAAAATAATGCATGTAACATATACCTCTGTATCTGTTGCCAGTAAGTCTTCCTTTAAACCAGTGGGACAGCTTCAAGAGGAAGATTTGAGTGTCTGCTTGTATGCAGTCTTGTGTAATTATTGGCAGTTTTTTTGTGATCTGAAGGTGCTATGTTAGAGATGGGCAGAATGATAACCTTGTGGATCTGCCCTGTGTCTGACCTCCTTCTGGTCCAGTGCTCTGTTGAATTAGGAGGGGCACTGGCACCATTTCTCCTTCAGCTGTCCTGCTGGGTCTGTTGTGAAGGAAATCAGCAGTGATGTTTTTGCAGAGCATGGGCTAGCAGCTGTGCCCTGCCACTGCCTGAGACTGTCAGCATAGGTGTGTGCTTTGCAAATCCTGACAGGGCCACACATAGCCTTGGAGCAGCTCAGCACTGTCAAGGCTAAGGCAGTTGGGATGTGCCCAGAAGCCAACCTGCAGGCATGTAGGGACTTCTTACAGGTGAAAGCTTAAATATCTGGAGACTTTAAACACCTCCAAAGCTAGGTAGCAGGTGTATGGAGGCCACTTATGGGCATCTGTCTTTTGGCAAGGTTCTGCTAGCACTTCTTGGAGTTTCTGTTGTAAACTTTAGCCCAGCCTGTAAAACACTTCCTGAAGGATTGTCTGGAGAATTCCTCACATCTCTTTCCTTGTGTCTTTCTCTTTGAAGATAAAGTCACCTTCTGATCCCAAAAGGCATCATTTGGGAGACAAAAAGCAAGCAAATTATTTACAGATGATGGTGGTCATTTAGTTGATGCTTCTCGTTGGGCAGAATGGTACTGAGTAAACAGACATGAAACCATTCTGGTTTCTTAAGCTGATAATGCCTTAACTGAAACATTTTGAAGTAATTCAATGCATGGAAGCTCTTGACTTTTTTGACTCTAATGGTACTGCACTGCTGTAACTGAACATTTGTCTTTCAGATGGCAGTTGTGAAATACATCTCTAACTATCCCTATAGAAATAGCTGCAGTAATGCTGTCATCTTACAAAGCATTTCCCAATGGAGCTTTTTTTAACTCTTCACATGTGGAAACAGAAGTTCCATAGAAAGCAAAAAACATCTAATTAATAGAAGAATAAAGTCATCATCCCCTTTTGAACACATTTTGATAGATGTACTTATTTTGGGAAGTTTTGAAATGCATATCCTGCAGTGAGATTTGACTTGAAAATGAGGTTTCCTGCAGGCCCTGAGTAACTGACATTCTCCTAGGTGCAGCACCACAGAATCCCCCACAACCCTGGCTACAGCATGACAAGCAGATCAACCTGAGATGCTTGGAAGGGCTTTGCTGAGAACAAAGAAATTACTTAAGAATGCTTTTCTTCATGGTTTTAGCCTGACCTTCTGTGGATAATCAAGTTTCTAGGAGTTATGGATGCTTTAATTACTGTGATTAACCATATTTTTAATGTGTATTTTCCTGTATGTGGAACATGAAACTGAAAACTAAATCAGAAAAAACCCCAACCTTGTGAAATAACAGTTCAAATATTCAAGACAAGTTAAAGCTGACACTTCAGCCTGAAATCCTGTTGCATTTAAGATTGATGTCTGAGGTACTGAAGGACTACAGAATTTCATTGTAAGTTAAGAAGAATTTGGTCTTAGCTTTCTTTGAAGACCAGAATTCCTCCCACCTAACAGGCTGAGGATTGTTGGCTGTAGGATTGTAAATGAACTGCTTTAAAAAGGAAAGTGTTGGGCTAGGACTGTATGGAACTTGGAGATCTGAATGTGCTTCCACTGAGGAGAAGAAGAGCAGCAATACCTAGGTCATTCTTGATTGAAATCTCAAATCTGCCAGGGAGTCTCTCTACAGACACAAGTGAAGGACTTTTTTTTTTTTTTTCCCTTTTCATCTTTGATATTTCTTTGTATAAAGGACTTGAAATAATTGTAAATTATTTCTCTTGGAAGAAGCCAGCTCTGTCTTTACATATGTGAGCACATCCAACCCAAGGCAGTTTCAAACCTGGGATTGTAAGGTGTCAACAGCAGCTTTTCACCTTTGAAGAAACTCCTGCTGGAAATGACAGTCTATTTATAGTGCAAGGATTCAACTTTCTGCTTCAGCAGGCAGAAAGCTGGGCTCTGCTGCTCTCTAGAAATCATGAATGTCTCCCCCTTTTAGATCTATCCCAAACCAGAAGCTACAGAGCTTCTGTAAATCTGAATGTTATCAGATGAGGCCAGTGTCTTTGAGGAGATGAGCTCACTGTTGGTTCTGAAGAAACTGGAAGTACCAGTGTGTCCCAGCAGCTACAGGCAGGATGATATTTGGTACCCTCTAGTTTTTTAAAGGCTGTTTGTCTGTGCCAACACTGTTCTTGTGACTGGGACATACAATTTGGAGAAGTTTGAAAGTAAAGGTTATTTCTTCAGGATAAGTGAGTAAACAAGTCCAGAAGGTGGCTTCCTTGAAACTTACCCTCTGGTACAACCCTTGGTCTGTGAGCTTTTATTATTTTGGGGCTTGTAGTCATTTATGTGAGGTGCAAATATATATCTATATAATCTTTCAGTGCCTGGTGAAGGTTTTGTACTTTGCTATCTCATGCAGGTCTTGTACTATTAATCTTTATTTCTTTGTCAGAATGGCTGTTTCAAAATCACCTGAAGTAAAGTATTCTCTTCCTGGCCTCTCTAATTTAGGTATTAATCCAGAATTTCTACCTTTTCAGCCAAGTCTTATTTATATTAGAATTCTTCTCCTTTTAAGGACAGCTTTCATGTAGTTTGTTCAGCATTTGTACATTTCCTGATGAGGAAATTTAATCATTACAGGGCTCAAAGTGTGATTGTTCTGGAGAGCAGAAATCTATTTTCTTCTTGGATTGAAAGTGTCTTGCTTTTATTTGCCTTGACTTTGAAGTACATTTTAGTCTGGTTTTCTTTTAGACATGTCAAAAAGCGTGTTTTCTTCTGCTGAAAGATGGCCTCTGGCATACTGAAGAGACTAGTGCTTTGCTTTCTGTATTCTGGTGAGGACTCTCTTTAGACAGAGGCTCACTAGTTGTCAGCATTTGACAGACACCTATGCAGCCAGGACCAATTGTCAGTCAGGATAGCATTCAGCTTCCCAGTGGGGAGGAGTGGGGGGGCCAAAAATACAGTGCAATCATACAGCTCAATACTACTCTGCCCACTATTTCTAAAAGCAGTATTCTGCCTCATTTGAGTGCTACAGATACTCCAGTGCTCAGACCTTTCTGGCCTGATCTCTTGGGTGGTGTTTTTAGGACTCTGTGTGTGACATTGATCAACACTCCATTGCTTCCTCACCCTTCACTGAAGGCACCAGCCTTGGAATACTTAGAGGAAGGAACACAGCTCTTCTCAGACAAATAGATCTTCAAGGCTCTTCAGTTAAACAGTCAAGCAACAGCTTTGCTTGCCAGTCTGTTTCTGGTCTTTTGTGAGCTACTGTTGTTGATACAGCTCCCCACCACCTCTTGTCCTAGCACCTTCATCAGGAGTTCCTTTACTGTGTAACTCATTCACTTCCAGGAGAAATGTATGGTTTTAGTCACCAACAGCATCTCATGGGCAAACAGGACTGTGGCCACATAGTTGATTAGCTCTTAATTAATTAGCTGACTCCAGTGAAGTTTATGTGAAGGAGACATCCTTATCACAGCCTCTAACAGTGCACTGTTGTTTAGACGTACTTGGGTCTGTGTTAACATCAGGTAGCTTGAGTAGGAATAGCAATAGTTGGGGAGCCTGGAGTCTTGTCCAGGCTGCATGACATGCCAGGAAAGCAGAGTGGAACACTCTCTACTGAGGGCTGAGCTCCCAGAATCCAGAGTAGCTCAGAGCTGCAGCACTGCAGAGAAGAAGGACCCTACAATAGTTCAGGTTTAGAATTCTTTCTGAAGCTTGTTGTCTGCTATAGTTTCTGGACTGTGTTGCCTGGCTGCCTGCTTATTGTTCTGCAAGGGAAGCTTCTTTCCTCATCAAGCCTGAAAGTGTGTTGTAAAGTTGTGTGTGATGACATGGATTTGGAGGAAGGCTAACCAAGAGCTGAATTCTCTTTACATAATGGAGAAAGTGCTGTAAAGTAATACTGCACATTGAGGATCAAAACCACCTGATACTTCCCTTGACAACTGGCACAGCAGTCTATAAATGCTTATGTCAAAGGAAGCCATGTATGCTGTTACACTAAAAAGAGATGTGGCAGGCTTTAAACTTGGAGAGGGACTTGACACTTTTGTCTCTTTTCATCTTCCTGTGGTATTGCTGATAGATTTTTGTAGGTTCATTTCTCAAGAGAGAGACAAAGTTTGGTACCAGCTGAGTAGGTTGTATTTCTGAAATCTGAAAGATTGTTTTAGGTTCTGGGTGTTGTGTTTACAGTGTGAAGAAACCAACAGTTAAAAAGAAGTCTGGATACCATTTGCTCTTCTAATTTTTCAGCTGGTACTTAAGCTTGTCACCACTCTATTTTCAGGGTAGTGAGACATCTCTGAAAGAGGTTACAGCAAGTTTCCTTCTTTGTTAGGTACTTGATATGACAATATTATGAAAAGGTGAAGGGGGAAATGGTATTTAGCTCTTTCCAGGAGCCTTTTTGTGGTATTGTAAAATACCAGAATTAATTACAGCCTTGGAATAGTATCAAACCCCATTTGGATATGGATGTATGTTGGAGTGTAGTAGAGTACAGCAAGGTTTGGTAAGACTTCAAGCATGCATTTATTGTTTTCTTTCCTCATTTCTCTCCCAAGAGAACTGAAATCATGTTCAGGTCAGAGCTTAAATACCATTGGTAGTGCCATGAGCAGAATAGTTTTGGAGAGAAGGTGAAGAGGATAATTGAGAATCTAGAGCAACAGCAAGGGCTCTGCTTTGCTGTCACTAGACTGCTGCAGCATCTCAGACACACAGATCTCTGTGCTGCTAGAGGCACAGTGTGCTCAGTAAGGGAATGCAGTCTTTTGGGGAAGAATTACATTTTTATAAGTAAATGCAGCATTACAGGGAAAAGATAAATACAGATGTGTTCTAAGGTATAGTTTCAAAAATTACAAGAGTAAAAATATTGAGTAGTTTGTTCATAACTGAAGGAGCCAACCTGAGCAAAGCTCTAGAAGTTCACTGTGACCTCATTGCCATTGTGTGGCTTATGTCTAGAGCACAGAGGTGGTGGAAGTCAGTTATACACAACTGTAAATAAAGGTGGAAGAGCACAGAGGTTAGCAGTGCTTGTGCTGGAACAGATTGTCTCATGTTAGCAATGGATTTGTGCACTACCAAAATGTAAATGGCACTGAATGGATGGTTAACACATGTAACCATGCCTTCACTTCTGCAGTGGAAATACAGTGCCTGTGAGCTGTACATTGATCCAGTCAGCCACCTTCCTGAGTCTTTTGCATCTATCATACTTAAAGTCTATAAATAGCTGAAGTTGTCCAGGCTGGATAGCAGAACTGCAGTATAAACTAGGCCTGATCTAACATGGCAGAAGAACTGAAGCCCATGCTCAGGAAATGGCTGTTACTGCTGCTGGTAATGACAATGCAGTGTTACAGCCTGAGCCTTTGCATTTATTTTACCTTCTTGCAGAAGGATGCAGTTTGGAAGTGCTCTACTTAATGCTTTAGTCCAGCATTGAGGCTTTCAGTATAACATAAAAGACACAAAAGCTGAAACTCTTCAGTACTGAAAACCCCAGGGTGGGCAGAACTTGCTCTGAAATAGATCACTTCTGATTTTCCCAGTGGTAATTCTAACAGGATTTATCACTTCATATGGAAATAGGATGATGAGTGCAGCTGGTATCTCAGCTCCTGGGCATGATCACTTATCCCTGCCCTCCATCAGTGTACAACATTTTCCCCCCAGAAGCACTCATGTGTTTTATTTCAGTGACTCCTAAATAATTGTGTACTTTTAGCTGCAGATTAAGTGGGTGATGGTTAATGTTTTTCTGGACAGCAGATTGATATATCATGGTGAGTACTCTTAATATAGGTAGTGTTTGTGATTTATTTCCCCAAAACTTGGGTTTGTAGAGAGATCTATCTTGATGCTTCATCTGATAAGACTTCACTGTCATTTGTCTCCTTGGACTGTTGGTAGAAACTTTCTTCCTGCTGTTAATTGCAGACATCCCCTAATGGATACTAATTGAGTTATGTGCATTTCCTTGAGCTATAGCTAGGTTACTTTAGCAAGCAGCTGTACATTCCAGAGAACATATTTTCTTTTTATACAAGCTTTTCAGAGAAAGGAACCATGATCTTGAACCTTTTCTGAGGTAAACATCAGAGGATCTTTACTTATTTGTTATGTGTGGTCCAAATGTAGTCAACACTGTGGAGAGATTCCTCTCATTGCAGTTAATCCTGAGTCTGAGCATCTGTTTGTCTCTGCTGTACATTAATATCCCTCCTAATACAGAACTGTTTCCTGACTGTGCCATTTTCATCTTGTGATAATG
Source organism: Galbula dea (assembly GCA_013399015.1). Lineage (NCBI taxonomy): Eukaryota > Metazoa > Chordata > Aves > Piciformes > Galbulidae > Galbula > Galbula dea. The sequence continues at coordinate 813,446 of VWZX01001131.1, read as the reverse complement.
TGGATATTGTGATTTCTGTGGCTGCAGCCTTTTGACTCTGTGTTGTCAGTCAGTTTTACTGGGAGGCCACACCACAAATGGTTGTGGGAGTAACTTCTCTGTTCTTCTGGTCCCTAGGTAGAGGAGTTCTTGCCCATCATCAGACTGAAGCACTCCTGCTGACATGTGAATGGCACAACCAATCAGTAGCATTTTGGATACACCAATTAATAGTATTAATTACTATTACACTAGCTGGAGGGGTGCTTGTCAACACTGTCCTGTGCTAGTACCAGTCCTCAAATGTTTGTCTGCTTTGTTTCCAGACCCATTTTGCCATGCAGAGAACAGATGGCTGTCCTGTTCTTATCCCTCTGATTTGCATTTCCTCACCTGATTCACAAGTATGGCCCAAAATTTTCCTGGGTATTCTCAAGTTGGGATATTTCTAAGCTTTTTTGTGTTCCTGACTGAAGGTATTCTTTTCAGTAAGCTTGCTTAGTGCTATGTGTTCAGCAGAGGCAGCAGTGATGTGTGCTTTCTTCTCTTATGCCTCCCTACCCTCCTCAACACCCCCCAGGGCTCAGGAATGAAAACTGTGTACTGTTTAGTGTTCTGCATGTAGCACAGGTCTGAATGTAGTGTTCTCTTATTTAATATGTCCTTTTGCCCACTAAGGAATAACTACACCTCAGTTAATTAGTCTAAGACAGACTGTACATTATTATTTATAAAGTAAGTTGCTTTGGGATAATAATGCTGCTGCAATGCCAATGAAATGGGAAAAAATGGAACATTATCTTCATGTGTATGTGTGTGAGACACACACAGGCTTCTCCCATGCCCCTTATCTTCAGATACTACTGACTTCTGTTTTGACAGAAAATGAAATAGTGTGCTCTGGAGACAGCATTGCTCTGGTGGTTAATTCCTGTCCCTCGGCACCCCCTTGGAATCTGTTTTGGTTTGGAAGATGGGAAGGAATGAAGCTGTGGGAAATGGTGTTTCAGTGGCTGCTTAGAGAAAAAGCTGCCTCACAAATTGCCATGGAGGCTAGATGCACTGTGTGATCCATAGTCTGAGAAGACATTCCCCAATGTGCTGCAGTTTCCCCCACTGACAAAACTAACCGTTGCAATTTTAATGCCATTTCCCAGTTTTGAGGCTAGAGCTTGGCTTCCCTCCCAAACAGGTCATTGAAATCCGAGACAAGGATGTCTCTCAGTGCCTCTGCCTGTGTCGTGTGTTCCAGCTACAGGATCTTTTTCAGTTCTGAGAGATGGGAGGTGCTGCATCTCCCTCTTTCTCTGCCAGATTAGTATCTTTGGCTTCTGTGGCTATACTGCTTGTAGCAGTGCTGAAGGCCTGGTCAGAATTTCTTTAGTTTCAGGGAAGGCAAGTGATGAATTCCCAGACTACTTCTATTTTGTTTTGGTTGTTTTCCCTCTTTTTATTGGCATATAGTCATTGGGATTATTTGTTTAGGCTTTCTCTCTGTGCTCTGTTCCTGCATATAGGTAATGGTTTTGGAAAGCTCTTCCTGACCCCATGGGGTGATCACTGAAACCAAGATTCTGCTGTTTCCAGCATAGCCCGGGTTTGAGGAAACAGTCACCAGCTTTCCTTTCCTGTTGTCCCTACACGTGCAGCCAGGAGGAGGAGGAGCACAGCCAGCGTGTTAGTGCAGCAGGGGGAACAGGGAAACACTGAGGACTTGAGGATCAAACAGCTACTCCTGCAGTTTGTGTTTACCATCGAATTTTGCAAGATACCTATTTGTCAGTATATTCTAGAGCAATTTTTTCCTTGCAGCCTTTCATCTTACTCTACACAGGGATTACTTTGCTTTCTTTCCTTCATTTTCTGTGCTTAATATATAGAGGAGTTGTTTCTTCCTGCTGTCTTAACTTTGTTTCTATGAAATCATAATCTTTTCCTAATGCAGTTCTTCCTTAAACATCCCTTCTACACTGTGAGGTTTAGCAGGGATGGGATCACCAAGGGAATGGATGACTCAGGCTTTTGCACACTGAGTCAACAGTCACAATGAGTAGATTCATACACTTTTGGCATCTAGGGAGGCACTGTCACTTCATTTCACTGAGTTTGGTTGATAAACTTTTCCAGAATGAATTCAAGCAGAGTGAGGATAATTGGAAGGTAATTGGGAGGTAATGTGCCCTATGTTACATGGTCTGCTTGGAGGTAGCTTATGGTGGAAAGTGCATGGATGTTGTTACCTGCTTTCTTTGGCTTACATTTGCAGCTAAGAAAACAGCCTTAGCATACCTTTCATGGTTTTTATATCAGTTTCTTTTTGAGCAGTGTGTCAATAGTGCCCAACAGATGTGTTTATAGATACAACATGTAGCTGTTATTTCATTTGCACAGACATGTGCTGCTTCACTCTGTCCAAAGTGTGTTGACTGCTGCTTTGAGAGGAGCCAGGATTTTCAGAGATACTGCCAGTGAAACAGTTCAAAGGGCAATAATGCAGCATGGAGCTGTAGAACCTGCCAGACTGGGAACAGGATATGTGGTTCTGTGGTTCTCCTGTTCTTTGGCATCAGATTAAAAGTAGTCCTTATGTTTTGTTAAACACTTCAGCTGGGCTGTTTTTAAGGGAAATGATGCACTGTGGCTCAAACTGGCAAATTGTGTGTCACACCAAATCTTCAGTTCTGTGCTAGTGGCAACCTTATTGAATATCCTCTCTGACCAAAGGGGTAGAAGTGAACAGAATTAGCCCAGTGACACCACAGAGACAAATAACCCTATCATCAAAGTGGGTGCATGTTTGATTTTATTTCATTTATCCCTCTCCATTGGCTCTACCAAAGAGTTCTGCTCCTTTGTGCTGAGCCTTCCCATTGGAGATATATGAATGAGTTATCTTTGTCAGCTCTACCCAGTGAGATTAAAGCTCATGTTGCTAAGCTGCCTTTTCACAGGAAAATGATCTTATGATCCAATTGCCCTACTATCACAGAAGTTAGTTGTCTCCTGAGCTCAGATATCACCAAAGTGGTGACCACTAAGTGCAAATCTTCTTCCTATTGTTATTGGTTTATCAGTAGGATACAAGCCTGTGGTCTTGGCTGCTAGAAGAATTGGCCACATCTAGTTAATGTGTTGGAGACATCCCACAATTAAACCAGTTTACCTCCTTTCATCATGCACTAGTACTTCTTAGAAGAGTGAAGCTGTAGGATTCCTGCCAGACTCACTGCTGGATTTTTTTGTGGGCATGTATTTTTTGGTTTTCCTAAGTTTCTGTTTCTCTTAGTTTTTCTCTTCTGGTATATTCCTGTCATCTTTGGAGGTGTGTTGAATTGTGAGGTGGCTAGCCTTCCTTTGTAGTGGGGGTGAAAAGTTTGTGACTGTATCTGTCAGTGTTCCAGTTTCTGGTAGTGACCATGAACTCCTTGCCATTCCACTGAAACTGTGCTTTGCTGTGCTATAGTCTAGAAATGTGATTACAGCTGAAATATTTAAGGATTGGGTGGTGGCAGAAGGTGGGGATTTGTGGGGGGAAGTGATTGTATCTGGATATTGCAGTGATCTGGTACTGCACCTGTGGTCAGCTTTAGAGAGGACATAGTTCAAATAGCTAGGTGTCTGCCCAACCTTTTGGGCTTTGGTAACTTCTTGTCAGTAAATCTACTCACATAATTCTTATGTCATATCAAGTAGTACTAATATCAAGTAGTACATGGTGAGCCTTAGTTGCAAGGACTTGCTGGCAACTTGCTCTTCAATTCTGGTGCTGTTGTATCAGCTGTTTCAGAAAGGCTTAACTGTGCACAAACTTCTCTTCTTATCCCCCTTTTACCACCAAATTATGATAGGGTGAGTTTGAGGCTGTCTACCAAGAGATTTCATTAGCAATTTGGGCTAAAGCAAAAAAACTTCAAGCTACTCTGTGAAGGTGAGATTTCATTGTTTCCTTCTTCCCTTTTATTTGTTATGGAAGAAGAGTAAAAAATAGATCAGCTAGTTTTTATTTCCTGAAGCATCAGGTCCAAGCCCAAAGGGATAAACCAAACTGAGTTGGCCTCTTGTGTGTTTATCAGACCTTGCCTTGCCTTGACTTCTCATCAGGCCAGGTTTGTTTGTGGTGAGGATAATCTGACTCACCTTTTAAAATGCTAAAGGTCAGCTGCACTTGAGGAAGCCCCTCAGCTGGCAGTGACTCCTAGAAAAAGTCCTCAGCTTAGCCTCTCCAAAATCAATCTGCTTGTTTGTTTTTTTCCCCTCAGGCTTTAAAACCCCTAGTTGGATGTACTGCAGGAAGCACTGGGTTGATCCTATCCCAGTATTCACTATTGCGTTTTCCTTATTGAGGAGTGTAAGGTGAATGGGGTTTGCTTTTGAGGCAGTGCATGCCCCATTAGTCCATGTCCCTTCTGCAGAGCAGCTAATGGTGCATTAGTTTCTTTCCTCCTCTACTTATTTAATTTGGTGCACTCATCCTTTTAGTTAGAAGGCATGAGGTGCCTTAGTCCAGAGTGAACTCAGTCACCTGCATGACTGTGAGCACAGGAAAAAAATGAATTATTAAACAAGAACTGAGTTTCTCTATTAGGTAGCATGAGTTTTAATACTGATTTCCTCTATAGCCAGCATACAGTTACTCTTCTCATTTATATGCCTGTCACTGGCCAAAGTGTTGGTTATTTTTCTCTCTACTTTGAGGGATTTTGTGGCAAATGGAAGGAGTGCTCCTGTGAAGTTGGGCAGCGTTGCGGGGTGTGAGCGTGTGTGTGCGCATGCACGCTCCTGTGCTGGAGCTGCTGAGCCTCTGGCAGGGAGCTTTGCAGAAGCTGCAAGTATTTTTAGTGGGAACGAAATCTCAGTTCAGTTCTGCAGCATGTGACTTCCTATTTCTGTGTTACTTCCAAGGGACTTCCTCTGTTAAATCAGCTTGTCTCCAGAGATTTCATCTGGAGCCGGATTGTAGTCTGCTTTGTCCTGTGACAGCTTTGTCCCAGAGTTTCCTTTTGAGTATTTTGTTTGTATTTTGTACTGTCTCCAGCATGCAAGGATCTAGTGGCTGCTACCCGTGATCGGAAGCTGAATACGTTTACACAGGTCTCAGTGGTGCACCCAGCAGAGCACATTTTGACGAGGTATTCAAGCACTGAAATCGTGGAGGTGAGAGTCTTTCTTATTCAATTACCTTGTTGATTAATGAATTGCTTCTTTCTTCCTTAGCAAGTGAATGAAAAAGAGAACAAGTCCGTGCATAGTCTTGGGTAAGACAAGCGTGCCCTGGCAGTTAGGAAAGCATACCTGAGAGTGTTGTGTAGCTGTTGGCATTTGACCAGGATAAACCAGTTAAAAATGAACCTGGCTTTTTGTGAAAGCTCTCTTGTTCCAAGGAGAGGCAGAGAGAGTACTCCAGTTCTCCAGACATGGGTCTAGAATGAAACAGGGAAGAGTTGCTCTCCTCAAAGGACAAGGCAATGCAAAGTAAAATTAAATTAAGCTCCAGTGAGGTTGGGTTTTTAAATTACAGAAGAACATAGGTGTATTGTATGGTCTCTTACTCCCTTTCCTGTTCTGCTTTTCCCACTGGAAAAGTTGATGCTTTTGCAATTTGAAAAATATTAGCCTAGTTTTATAATTAGGGAAAAGTGTGTGTGGACTTAGTGTCTGTGAATTTATATGAAATAATTAGTAACTTGCATCCCATGTTACAGCAGAAGTTGTCTGAGGCTGCTTTCTTAGTCTTCGCCTTGCCTGCAAGCGTCAGTGTCAGAAACAGCCAAAATGGTTCACCCAGAAGATCAAGTGTGAGCAGGCAATGGAGGTGTAACTTGCCTAATTTACTGGAGACACTCATTAGGAACAGGGAGGTCTTGTTGTAAACACAGGCACTATTTTGCCAAAGGCTTGGTTTTTAATTGTTAACTAGAGAGAGAATAGTCCACCAGCCCTTTGTGGGATCAGTTTCAACCACCTACTAATCAAATTGTTACAGTTTCAGCCATCAACTGCTTAATTCAAATAGCTTGTGTCTGATCAGGATGTTGCACTGCAGACTGTCTGGAATGATGTGGTGCAGAAGATGGAATATATAGATATTTTTTAGTAGAAGTTGATGTATTTCCTAGCACAATGCCCTAGAATAAGTTGCTGAATTTGTCGTGTCCAGGCTCTCAGCTTCATCTTCAAGCTTTTGGGGAGGGGAAGGCTGGGACACAGAAAAGTTATGCTCTTCGAGAGAAATTACATTTATCATGCAAAATCCTTTATTTGACTTCAAAGAAAATTTAAGGATGGATACCAGCCTGGTAATCTTTGGAAATTAAGTATAGTTAAGCATTAAGAAATTATAAGTAACATTTTTATATGATTCATTTAATTGTCTATCTGAAGCTATGCTATAGTTGCTTCTGTGTCTAGCTTTTAGATGTAATCATAATGGTATAAAGCACAGGAATTATATATAAAAATATATATAGAAGAATATTGCAATCCCCTTTCCACAAATCAATATCCTTAATGTAATACAAGGGAGTCTCTGTAGCATTTCTCTAGACATTTTATTGTGACTTACTGAGGATCTTTCTTTTTTTGATGTATAAGTTATACCTTCAGTTCATTTAAATTAATATGAAATTCTGGTACTTACAGAAAGTACCATAGGGGAAAGAAATATGGCAAGTTGTAGTCCAGATAATGATACTTGCTGGCTGAGCTACTTCAGGGCAGGTTGCTAGCTTGTTTCAGAAGCACTTCATATCTTTTCCAGTTAAAATAAACTGTCAGGAAAGTTGTGTGATTTTCTTATTGATTGGATAACACTTGGCTGTTGACATCTCTCTGCTGCAGAAAGCAGAGCACACAGTTTCTGTGTCTCCATAATGGCACACTGCAGAGCTGTTACCTTACTAAATGTTTGCTCTTGTTACACAGGGTACCAGAGATCCCCTGTTTTTGACTGGTGTGACATTCCCACCGGAATACCCCATCTATGAGGAGACTAAAATAAAGCTGACAGTCTACGATGTCAAAGATAAATCTCAAGACACAGTAAGTGCTTTGCTTCCAGTCTTGCAACAGTCTTACTGAGGATGAAGTTTCTTGCCCTGTTGTTCCTTGACTCTCCTTAGCAAGTTTGCAAATTAGGGAACTGGGTGTATGTAGAGTTGGTTTTGCTCTTCTCTTATACCTAAAATGTACTTTGTTGTGGTTACGTTGGAGGATACAGAAAAGAGCCATGTACTTAAGATGGACCTTGTGCTCTTGTTTAATTGGCACAGGTATTTCTGGCAAATAAAATATTACCCTTGTGTGCTTTTTGATGACAGAGAACATATGAATAGACATATGGAATGGTGTTACCTCTAACATCACTGTGAATACTCTTTCAGAAATAGTTTCTGATAGGATTTTACTTACCTGCCCAAAGCAGAATGCTAACAAAGCCTGTAACCTGATTGAGAGATGTTTTGATCTCTTGCCTAGTGATACTTCCAGCTGTCCTGTGGCTACTGATTTTTAAGGGCCCAAGATAGCTGTGCCACTGCTGAAGGTGAATCATTTTGAGTTCCAGTCTTGCACATTTTTGGGTATGCTGTCAGCTTTTTATGCCGAGAACCAGTTACTCACCTAGATGATACATGGAGGTCAGTGGCACTACTTGAGTGATTTAACTGGCAAATACAGACCTTGAGTGCCATTTTATGTGCTCCAGGTGATCTAAAAGAGCTTTACAGAGCTAGAAGATATCATAGGACCTGTGGGAGATCTGTGTTTTTTCTTCTGCAGCAGCTGGAGTCTAGCTGATAGTTCTCTCTTGGGCATCAAAAATGGCCCTTGACACCTGTATTTCATTAGCTGAATTGCTCTTGGCATGTCTGTAATTGTCCACCAGTATGATTAAAGACTATGCAAGCTCATGTCATGACTGTATATGCCTTCATTATCCATAAGAAGGAAACTAAAGGCATAGCTTACAACTTGAGATTGTTTTTGAAATGCTTAGATAAGTGAAGTTACATGTTTGGAGGACTTCTGATTTTTTTCAGGTGGAAAATAGTTTATATGCTTGTTTAAATTTTGGACCTTTGTGACAAAACGGGTTGAATCTTTTTCCTCACTGTGCTTTTCAATGGGAACATGTGGAATATTTTAGACATAGAATTTCTTTCAGTTTCTAGGCTAAGGTGTCCTTTTCTGTGTTGAGAATAGCCAGGGAAGGGGCATGCATGCACATTTTCACTATGTGGGTGTTTTAATTTTTGGTTGTGGTGTAGACTGCAGGCACTTCAAATGGGATCTGCCTTTTAGTCAGAGTTGTCACCTGTGAACAGAGAGAGGAATTGAGTGAAAAGAGTTTGGCTTTGTTCTTTCCCTTCCAATTTCTGTTGTGACTGGCAGGGGATTGTACTACCACTCTTCCAGTTGCAGACCTATATACTGCCTTTTATGTGGGACAAGATCTAGCCCAGAGAAGGAATAGGATTTCATGTTACTGCAGACTTCTAAGAACTTTTAGTAATGGTTCCTTAAAATTGTAGTAGAGGACTAGTCTCTCCCAGAGAATCCCATGAATGTAGCTTGTAAGTCACAAGAGAGAATACCTCTCTTTTGCCATAGCAGTTGTGGAGTTCCTGTGTAAAACATTCCAGATAAATAGTTTACAGTAGTACCTTTTTGCAGGGGGAGATGTTAATCCCATCCCTGCTTTACTATACTTACCCTTTTTTTAATAGTCAGACATATTAGAAACTGGATTATCACAAATTTCTGTTAATTCAGGTGGTGTACATAGATGGAAAATGTCAGCTTTAAATGAGCTGTAGCTTGCTACCATGGCCAGCATAGCTGCAGCTGCCTAGACCTCAGTGTTTGCTTCGTGACCCAAGAAGTGGGATATGTCCCTTTGGCTGTAAGCCTGTTTCAAGTGCTGTGCCTTCCCAGTTCTCCATCATCCAGGCTACAACAAAGCTGCTTTCTTGCTCCTCAAATAACTGCTTCCATAGCTTATGACCACAAGATGTAGTCCCACCATTCCTCCAAGCAAGTAGGTAATGCACTTGGGAGTGGAGGAGAATGCAAGGCTGTTAATGTGCTCTGCTGTTCTAGGCCATGCTTCCAGACCAGTCACCAGCTCACACAAGTGAGGATTTAGGGCAGAATAAACCTTGGATCTGACTGCAAAGTATCTTGCAGAAACTGGTTAAAAAGCTGCACTAATAAGAATTCCCACCACATCAGATCTGTACTACTCCTGGTTACTTCAGTTAACCAGTTCAAGTAGCTGACATCCATGGTCACAAATATATACTTATTCCTTCTTTGTTTCTCTTGTAATTAAAATTCAGGAAGTCAATTCTGCACTTTAATTATACTCAGCAGGATTTTACTGCCCCAAATAGACTGTAGAGAAGGCAGGAAAAGGCCAGGGGGTACATCACAGGGTAGAGCATTTCCTTGTTTGCTTCCTTTCCTTGCCTCTGTCTATATAAAAGTATTGGGTCTCATTTGAAACCTGTTGGATATTTACTCTCTGGTTTGTCCCCACCAGGTCACAGTGTTCAAGTGAAAGGGGATCCTCTCCAGAGAGAGGCAAGGAAAAATATTTTGGCACTGCTGACATGCTGCTTGTGCTGCTCTTTTAGAAAAGATTTTCAACTAGCTTTGCAGTGCTTGAATTCCTGTACCAGCAAGCAGAGAGTTAACTTCCCTCTTGCTTATCATTTAACTTACATTGTATAAGAAATGCAGTTTAATTATATTAAAGTACTCTGCAGCTGGTGTTGCATTCCCTGTGCTGCACACACTGAGGCTTCTAACTGCACTCCCCACTTTTTTGCATCTGTCTGATACTGGGCAGAATTATATCTTGGCTCTATCAGGGCTGCTGTAATTGAGGCATTTTAATGTAATGAAACACATTTTTTTCTGTTTTGGCTAGTCTGCCTCAGAGATTGGTTACTGTAAGTTCATGTAAATAGAAACTTCATTAATAAAGACTGTGCTGTTCCTACATTACTTTGAGATAGTTGGAATAAAGAAGGGTGCTTTGAAATCCAATTTAAATATATCCAGTGAAGCCATGCATACAAAGCAGTGAGTAATGTCATCTTCTGAAAAATGTACAGTGACATCTGTTTCTGCATCACAATGATTTTCTTCCCTGATTGCCATGAGCAAATTTCTTTCACTGGCTTGAGCTGCACTGCCTTCAAGATTTTGAGATGGTTGAGTTTTCTTGTAATGCTGGGGCTGCACCTGTTGTTAGTCATTGTGCAAGAACATCAGAATTCAAAGCTTACATGCTGTTAAAATATGACACCAGTATCATTTTAGCACAGGTATGATGGTCTGACCTTTCCTATAAGCATGCCTTTTGTTTGCTTGTTTTCCAAGATTGGCTCTTTTCTTGCTTCATCTACATCTGATTTGTGTTCTTTTAATGCTGTTACACCTACAGCTTAAATTCTCACTGGGTTTGAAAGCCTTTGTGTCTTGTATGATGGGATTGTCTTTGCTTTGGTGCAACAAGATCTTGAGGTAAACACCATTGTAATGTTCTGGTATGGCATTCCAGAAGTTGGGCCACCTCCTTTGCATCCACAGATGAGGAAGTGCTGGAAGCAGAGGACAGGAGCAAAGTTTTGTGCCTGGTGACAACTGTCTGTATCTGTTCTCTCCATTACTCCACAGATTCTCCTTATTTTTAGGAGGAAGTGGAAATCAGGAAGCTTAAGAAACTTGAGAAGCAGAGACTTTGTGTACCAAGCATGGTTAGAGATTTAATGGGTATTTTTTCTGTTTATCTTAAAGATCAGCAGGTGATATAAACTCCTTTGGAGGCTATAACTACATGTGATACTGAAGATATAAACAGTCATTCCAATGCCATCCCCTGAGAGCAAGGAGAAACTGGACATATACAAGGCATCTGACATACAGCATGTTCTGAAGCCTGGCCTTACAGTTGTTACTTCCCAAATTTCCTCATAGTCATTGAGAATACAATTAGATTAATTTGACATAAAGATTAGTAGGGGTAGAAGTGGATATGTGAAGATACACTATGCAAATGACAATTTCAGACTATTTAGCCTTCAAATTGCATCTCTTTTAACTGTTAAGGTTTGAATCTTCCATTAAACTCCCTCAAGTATGAATGAAAGTTTGCAAGAGGTTTTTCTTTGTGTTTCTTGATGCTAAAGTATCCCTGTTCAAATGCAAAGATGCTGGGGTGACTGGGAAATGAAGACTGCCTGTCACAAGAGAGGCATTTTGGATTCAGCTGTGATGGCAAACCTGACACGACAGCATTGTGCCTCCCCTCATGGGCATCGATCTGTGTCACACCCCCCCACAGTTCAGGCTGCTTTGCCACCTCTGCTGAAGAGGCCATGGCTTGAATATTAGGAAGGCTGCAGAGCAGTAGATGAAATGCATTAACAGAGAGAAGGGTGAAAGCTCTCCCATCACCTACCTGCACTCTGCCTCTACCAGAGTGCTCTTACTCCCTCACTCTGGTGATCACAAAAACTATGGAAGCTGTTTTTCTTTCTGTTTAAGACTTGAAGCAGTGTTGAAAGTGCTTCACTTTGGTTAAAGAAACAGTGTTTCCAGTTCTTCCTTTCCAAAGTTCTGTTTGTTGTCATCTCTGCAGGATTTATAGAGAAATATTGCCTTAAATTAGAAACTCCTGTTATCTCATTCTTCATAGAGCAGTATGGTTCAGTACTCTGGTCCTACCCACAGAAACACTTGCAGTAAAGCTTTAGGCATTCATGTTTCTTTCCAAAAGCATGTAGTTTTTTTCAGAAATATATGATTGATGCTAGATTTAGTTTTCCTTTTACACAAAACCATGTATCCTTACTCACCACCTTTATTAGAGATATTGGGGAACGGGTTTTATTCATCTGGGTGTGTGCATGTGGAATCCACCTGAAGTACTGCTGTCAGTGTAGGGAAGTTCAGACTGCTGGCTTTCATTTGGGTTTATATTGAAATAAAGTCTGTCTTTGAAGTGGCTGAGGATCTAATCATATATCTTAGTGTGTCTGTAAGAGAACTGGGGATAAGTGTCAAGACCAGGGAGGTTACAGGTACAGACTTAAAGTCCATTTGTAGCCTTTCTGCTCTCTATAGCTAGCCCTTGAGAATGCAATGGGAGGATTTGGCTTTGGAAAAATCTCAACACATGATACTTTTCTTCCTACTTTTTCTCTTAGCTTCTTTCTTTTTTTTTTTTCCCTTCTAATTGAGGCAAACTCCTCCCTCTTGCTGTATCTTCAGGGGAAGTTGTAATCTATTGCCTGTTCATTTTCCATCTTCTTTTCCCTTCCTACCTACTCTGTCAATCAAATGTTACCTCTGCCTCACATCAGCAAAAAGATTTGCTCTGAGAGAAGACTTTTTGGGAAACTGTTGTAAAGCAGTGATGAGACCCATTGCACTCTGTAAAAAACTAAAGGCTTGCCTTGGGAATTGCTTAGAAATAAGGGAAGCAAATAGTAAGTTGGTTAAGATTCTCTTGTAGATTTTATTTTAACCAGCTAAAGATTGCAGGAACATAGGTGTGATTGTTCCAATCTCTCTAGTGCTGTCCAAAAAGCTTGCAGATGTATGAGTGTTTCATGAGGGCTTTGTATGTGCCTATCCAGAGATATCCTTCATTTCTCCATCCCTCCCCAGACCAGCACAGAGCACATCAGGATAGTCCAATCCAGGGTGGCATACTATGGGATGTATGGTATGTCTATGCTGTAGCTTCTGCCTCTTAGTTTTCACTGAGGAATTTCCATTTTCCTCAGAGCCCAGTTCAACACTAATGGAAATATTTCACTGGCTTCCTGAAATGATTCTGATTTTGGTTTTACCTTTGTTCTCTTAATTTGTGAGCATCTTGATAACCAAACATAGCTGCTCTCATAATCTCAACCATCTTCCTTCATAGAAAGGCACTTAGAAGTATTGATGTAAATAGAAAGTACAGTGTATTTAAAATCTAGTCTTCTAGTGGCAAAAAAATTCTGCATTATATTGAATATATTTAGATGAAATAAGAATTAAGAAGATGAAAAGACATCTATATGGAGCAGTGTTAAGTCTGCTCTTGCTTTTGTTATGAAAACAGACATGATAAAGCATGGAAGCAAGATTTTTCTTTTGAAGTTTTGGGGTGTGTATTCTGGGAAATTGAGAAGAGAACAAATTCCATCTATGAGAGCAGATTTTTCTTCCTCTACCAAGTGTCTCACAAAAATATTCTTTACAGTTTTGAATGTGCTTGTAGCAGGAAGTGTTTGCATTTGAAATTTTGTACTTAGGAAGTAAAGCTGAGCAAATAATTCTAGTTAAAAATCCAGTAAGAATTGTATCCATTAAGCATAACATGAGACTTTCTCTTCTTGAGTAAGTTTTAGGTAGAAGAGCATAGTCAAGTGCTCTCCAAGTCAAGCAGTTAAATGTTTTGTATTATGCTGTACTTTAAATATTTGATGAATAAACATGAAAAGCTTGTGTAATCATGTAGGAATTCCAGTGCTGTTAGAAATGCATGTATCATTGAATTTTACAGCAATCAAAGCCCTTTATGTAAGCATTATGGAGTGTGTTACAGAAACAAATTCCCATGTCCCTGAAATTCTCCATGCTTGGCTTTCTTCATGCCAGAAATGAAGACTTTGGTTTGATTTGTTTCTTGTTTTGCTCACCATGGATTGCATGGTCATAAAGGGAGGGGGAAAAATAAAAGCCCTACTTTCTGACATGCTTTTTTCAGAAGCTGTTTTCAGCTTGTGTGGTAGTGGCTGGAAAGGCAGGAGAATGAAGGACAAGTGTAGTCTCTGCTGTGGTCAAAACTTAGTGCATTTGATTCTCTCAAATATGAATGAATATTAGGAACATCAGCAGTTGGAATCAAGATTGCAGTGTACAGAGCAGTTACTGTATTGAACAAAGGATCAATAGTCTGGTGAGATCAAATGAAGCTGTTTAGAGGATCTTTGTATGGCATTGATCTGATTTGGTAGGTACAATCTTATCTGGTGGCAGCTGAAGTTGTCTTACTTGGTGTGTCTCACTGTTACATAGGGTTGGCTTTTGGTGCTGTGGTAGGACTGGACACTTGTCTGTGGTGGTGTTAGGTGATGCCAAGAAAGTCACTGGATCTCTGTGGAACAGAAGCAAGAGTGGGGTGGACTGCCTTATCTCCCCTGCATCTGTTAGCATAAAATTATTCAGGTTTATGTCTTTGCTTCTTCCACCAAAATCTGGGAGCAGGACCAGAGGCAGCACTGGATCACAGCTCCTCAAATCTGTGTTCCCTGCTTTACCCTTCAGGAGATTTACTGGGAGTGTCAACAGCAGTCAAAAGTACTAAATGTTTTTTAATGTGCATTGAGATATTAAAGCTAATTCCTTTGGTTGCATCAGTATCTGCACCCTGAGCAGCTGTGTGGATCTGTTTTGTCTTGTAATATGGATTCCATAGGTTGGATTGGGAGAAGAACACTTCTCTGAGATGACTTCAGGCAGGATTGTCTGCTTCCTGACAGAAAATCTGTGTCATGTGGGACAAATGTGATTTATTTCCTGTAGAAGGCAGCAGTCAGTATGTCTTTGGGATGTTTGGAAGGCTTAGATTATGACACAGAGCTGCCTTAGTGAAATGGAGCATGGAAGCCCTTGATTTGTTAGAGCTATAGATTCTCCCTGCCTCTCTTCTTGGGGAATAACTTGGCAGCCTTTCAAAAAGAAGTAATTGCAAGGCTCTTGCTCAAGAAATTATCTCTGAATGTGGAAGCTCTGGACAGTTACTGCCCAATTATTGCTAGCCTGTTCTGAAATAACATCACCCCTGTGACAAGGAAGTTTCTGAATAATTGACTGTGCCCAAATGACCTTTCAGGCTTGGCTATGGCAGAAGACTATCCTTGCAGTGTAAATGAAAGTAGAAGTACATATACCCTGTTCCATTCAGAGGCTTCTTGAAAGACTCTGTCTGTGTACAATGCTGTGAGAGACTGGTGGCCAGAGTTTCATTGTCCTTTAAGACAACCTTGGCCTTATCAGTCAGCAGTCATCTCCTGGCAGATAAATCTGTATTTAGAATTAGCCCTAGTAGGGAGCATTTAGCAGCAGTGAATTCCTTTCTCCTGCTCCTTTCTCTTAGTGTTCTTCAGGTAGCAGCTCCTTGGTCCCAAGAACAGGCTCCTGTAGGAAGGAGCAGAAGGCTTCAAGTTTTCCTGTGTGTTTTCAGCCATGTGAAACATTGGAGTTAACAGTACATTCAGAGTGAGGAAGACAAAAAGCCTATTGATTTTGGTTGCATTAAACTCCACAAGAATAGGATACTGGCATTTTTAGCATCTGTCTTAAATTTTCTTCCCCATAACCCCTGGTTTTGTTTTCACTTCTAGACACACTGAATACATCTATTGAATATCAGGAATATGTCCTTTACAGAGGAAAAACTGGAAATTCAGGTTTTTACACAGAGTTCATACTTAAGATCTGAACACCTAGCCAAGGTGCCAAGATACTCTGCATTGTGCATTATCTTTTCTAGAGAAAGGGTCATGAAAATGATATTTCCTGTATTTGCATCTGAGGTACAATCCTAGTGAACCTCCTGAGCCCCTGTAGCTTAGGCTAATTGTGTAATTAGGGTGTAATTGTGGATGTGTCTGAATCATCCCGAGCAGAAGGGGCAATAAAGCCTTTGTTGCTTCAGTGTGTGGCTGTCAGTCAGCATTCAGAGCAGTTTACTGAGATGCTACAAGCTAACCTGCACAGCACTGCACTTCACACTTCACTCAAATGGAAGGGGTTGGTTCTGACTTGAGTTGGACACTCTGTCCTGGCTGTTTAAGATCAGGTGTTTTGGCTCCTGACTGCTTGACACTTTCCACAGCTGAGGTTGCACTGTCTGAATCAGCTGTAATAGGCACTTCAGAGAGCAATGGCAGCTGGTTTGATGTCAGTCTAGGGAGTAGTAAAAAGTTGTAGGTTTAAAATGAATGACAGAGCTTTACTAGAGATAAAAAGCAAGGCTTTATTTTATAAAGAAAAGGAGAGATGTATTTTCAGATGCTTTTAACATTTGTTATGAATTCTAGCTGAGAGATGAGCATAGAATCATAGAACAGTTACAGCTGGAAGAGACCTTGAAGATGGAGTCCAGCCTTTGTCCTGGCCCTATCAACTCACTGAACAATTCCCCCCAAGGCAACATCCACCAGGGATGGTGACTCAGCCACCTCCCTGGGCAGCCTGTTCCAATGGCTGACAACCCTTTCAGTAAAGAAATTCTTCCTAATATCCAACCTGAACCTCCCCTGGAGCAGTTTCCATCCATTTCCCCTCGTCCTGTCTTAGTTGGGAGGAAAGGGATGGTTTCCAGTGAGATCCTTGGCCTGATGGGACTTCAAACTTGCCAGGTCTAGCTGACTGGGTGAGTCAAAACTTCTCCATGGCATAATTTGTGGAGCTTGGGCTGGCAGGGTGCTCTTTGCAGCCTGGAATATAGGTTAGTCTCTGAGCAATGGCAGTGTTTGCAAGAGAGGAGGCTGAAGCTCTGAAAGGTGCATGTATTTACATGAAGTGGTTTTAATTCATTTTTAGAAGAGGGCTGAAGTTGTTCTCTCAATCTCTTTCTCCTCCTCCCAGTTTTCAGATCACTGAGAAGGTTGTGTTTAAGTGGTTTATTTTTGTAAGCTGGTTGAAAAGATTAGTGTTTGTCTCCTTTGGTCTGAAAGAAGTGTGTGCTGCTTAGAGCTCTGAATTTCTGCTGTATCTTGTTTTTATTGTCAACAGTAACAAAATCCAAAGGAAAATGAAAACAATCTGTAGTGAGATCCTGAATAGCACTGAAGATCTGCTACATGTTAACAGAAGAGTTGCTGTGGCTGCAGCAGGACCTTGTGTGCATGTATTTACAGTCACAGCCTTTTAGAAAAGGGGCTGGGTTTTGAGGTATGGTTTCTTCAGGATGTTTAAAGGAAGAAGCTGAAATGTGAGCTGCCATATCAGGTATCTTTGTATGTATTTGGTATTTGTAGCAGGTATATTTATTTGTTAGTGGGGTTCTTCCATCTCTAAATGTATTTGATCCTTGTAACCACTAATTAAGTTAACTGTCTCTCCTTAAGCTTTCCATTTTTAGAGAGGAAAATTGAAGAAGTAGGACTATTTTGGTTGCCTTTGGTGAGCTTCAGATCCAGAGTCAGAATTGGACCAGTTCTGTTAATCAATTCCTTTCTCTAATGCCTGTATCTGAAAGTGAAGGTGAAGTGCAGCTACAGGATATCTCTGGTGGTATTGGTTCAAACACAGGGCTCTTTGCTGCAGTACTGAGTGCTTTCATTTGTCTCTTCTGGGGTTCTAGTAAAAGTGCTGCTATGTTCAGAGTATTTTGATACTGAATATGAACTTGCAGCAATTTATTGACTGGAAAATATTTGTGCAGGGAAGGGCAAAGACTGCCCTGTTTGTCTGAAGAAAGCCACATGCAAATATATTCCTGTTTCTAAAATGAAAGCCTCCTGGCAGCTGGTAATTATTTTAATTCTTGAAGACACAACCAAATGATGGTTCCCTGTAAGTGTAGTTGTTCATGTGACATTGTGTCTGTGTGCACTCTGTGTGTTCCTCTTAACAAGAAGCTTTGTGTACTCACTTTTGCCTGAATCCTTCTGTGTAATGTGGAGGCTGGAAGTGAAGGAAATGCCTTTGGAGTGAGCTGGAGGATGCTGAACCTGTGATCTGCATGGTCCTTCAGCTCCTGCCCACATAGCTGCTAACAGTCAAGCCTTCAGCTGGGCTCCATGTGTCAGTGCCACACTGAAATTATTCAGTGCCAGAGGTGTCTGGAGAAAAATCTATAGTGCTGATCTGTTGTGAGAGCTTCAGAGCTTGGACAAGCCTGTCTATGGTGCATGGTTGATGCTGTGGAAAGCAGGTGAGTCTGCTAGAATTGCTGTTAGAGAACTAGTCACATCTGTACAAGTATCAGTAAATTAGATTTATGGGCAGTATTTGTTGCTTTCAGCAAAACTCTCAGGAGTATTTTGCAGACTGAGACAATCTCTTTGGTATGCTGTCAGACCTCCAGCAGAAGGTGTGTCTGCATGACAGGGCTGCACCAGGGAAACAGACCCTTTCAGCATGTCTGGATGGAGTTACTCTACAGAGAGAGAAATGCACTTAAAATTCAGTTCAATGAACTCATCTCTGGAGTTAACAACTCTTTAGGTAAGAGATGGCAACACTAAGAGCTGCTTAAGGATGGAAGCTGAAGTTACACCTTATTGAAGGTCCTGGGAGGCCTTTGACAGGTATCTATAGCTGTTTGAACCCAGAACAGGGCCAGAATGCAGGCAACTGGGCTTCTGTTTCAGGAGTAAATCCTCACAATGAGGAAGGATGTATTCAAGTACAGTGCTTCTAGAATGAGCAGTGCTGTTCTGTTTAGCTGCATTCTCCTGGGAGTCTGAAAGATAATATTAATTGCAGTAGCTTTTAAGATGAAAACTGATGGCTGCAGTTTATGAGTACAACTTGCATTCCCCTCCAGAGCTGTTAGTATTTTCATAGGGTTTGAATTCATCTCTGGCTGTAATTTGACTCTGAAAATGCCTTCTTAATGAAAGTTTTATGTACTGTGAATGTATAGGAAAATTCACCTAATTCTATCTCCAGAAATAATAGTTGAATCTAGTATTTTTTAAGAATAACAGGGTACTTAGCAGCAGTCAGTTATTTGGATCTGAAAGAGGGTTTCTTGGAAAAAAAGAGGAGAGGAAGGATGGATGTCTCACTGATCTTCATGGAAATTGTTCCATTCCCTATCAGCTTTCATTCTGCTCATGTTGCTTGCTCTTCCAGTTTGTCTTCAGGTTCCAGAAGCTTGGAGTTAGTTCAGTAGTGAATCAAACCTGCTCTGCCATGGCCTCCCCAGCAGCTTCTGATGATCTAGGGGCCCCCTGTGACTGAATAAAAGTACAAAATACTCACAGAAATCTAATGGGTAACCAGCATGGTAGGAAGCTGGCAGTGCAGAAGCAGCAGCTCTGAAGACTTAACAGAGGAGCTAAAAACTTCCCCAAAGGATTTTTTGTTATTTGGTCTGCTGGCAAATGTTGCTGAAAAGTGCTTTGAAAATAGCAGGTTCTTTTCAGTGGATTTATAGTTTGTGACAGCCCCTGTTTCATGGTCCTACCTTGTTAGGTTGTCTTTTAAATCACAAGACACTACCCTTGAACAAAAGAGAACCTTTTGGCATGGGTTTAATTCAATATCTTTTGTTCACTTGGCAGCTGCAAAGACTGAGGGTGTTGAATCTTATATATTTTTTGTTCACTTTTAGAGGTAGATTTCTGTGCTTTGTGACAGGCTCTCTTTTATGTCACAATCTGTTACTGGTAGTGTTTTAGCATAGCTATAGCACACAGAAAGGAAAAGCAGTAGTTTTCTTTCTATGACAAAGTTATCCCTTTAAGAGGTAGAGAATGCAACTAACCCCCTTAGAGTATTGCTAATGGTAGGCATTGACAAAATCCTAGCTGAGAAGCTGGACTGGAAACAACCTGAAAGGTCTGGAATGGCACTGGGTTGTCCAAGCTGCTTTTTAGGAAGCAGGAGGGGTTTTTTTAGGAAACATGAGGTTTTAATTTTGTTATTCTTTTTTTTTCCCCCTCCATGTTAGAAGTTCTCCTGCAGCTGAAGATTATATTAAGGCTTATGGGTTGAATTTGTCAAGACATTCAGGCTGGAGATATTTAACACACCTAAAGATGCCCATGGGCTGTTTTATGGATTCTTATCAGGTTAGGCATCCAATTTTCCACTTCTTAGTTACTTTATGTACTCCCTGTACCTACTTAGCACTTTAAAAACTGCCTGAAGAAACCTGGCAGCAGCTTTGGCAGTCTCTATGTACATCTGAAAAATAAGACCCTAACTTCTCCAGGTCAGTGTCCACTGTAGCATCTGTGTTAAAGATGTCTGTGTGCCAACACAGAAGCAATAAGCTCCATAAGCTTTAAGAGGGAGGTCAAGTACCTTTCTCAAGGCTTAACACCTTCCTGGCCATCAGGCCACTCCTCAAAGCCATTCCTAGCAGTTAGTGGGAAAGTGGCTTACAGCTCTGCTACAGTCAGATGGGGTGGGGGATACATCAGCCTACAAAATGAGATATGTTTTCACCCAATCTTTGAGCAGATGAGGGAGGGGAGAAGTGTTTCAGCATCCAGTCTTTGCCTTGGAACCTGCTATTGCTGTAATGAAGCAGTAATTTAGCAGAGCAGACTGTTTCCACTGAAGCATTTTGGACTGAATGTTAAAATATTGCTAATGTGTTAGGCAGCTTCCCTCCCATTCCTGTTGGGAAGCTGAGTAGGTATCACTGTGTGTAGTCAAATTCATTCTAAAATTCTCTTTACCATTCTTTGTGCTTGAAGACACAGATGGAAGCTATAATGTCATTTTCTCTTATGTCTGGAGAAGTAGTAGCAGGTTGAATTTGGTTCTAAAGTTACCATTAGAGAAGACATTATGTAAGTCTCTATTTTGCAAATGGACTGCTCAGTTGAAAAGCTTGCTTTTTTACTCTACTGTGTCAAATCTGGGTGTTCACACTGTTTGGGTTTGCTTTCTAGGAGGGGATGGAGATTTATCTTGATCAGATCAGTGAGTTAAAACTGTCTTCAGCCTGAAGTTGAACTGACCTTTTAGAAGAGGGAGACCAGGTGTACTGAGTCTGAAAGATGTTTCAGCCTTGGAGAAAGAATGCAGATTTTTGTTTTGCTTTGAAATAGGTGAAGCAATAATGAATATGTGACAAAGGAGGATTTTAATAACTGGAAGGATTAAAGACAATGAGTAGATTTGGATTCAATCTGTGCCCTTGTTTTGTAATGAACAACTTAGCACTTCAACTTTTGGACAGAAATATAAATAATGTCTTCATTTACTCCTGCTGGCAGTCACAGGAGGCTATGAAGGCTGTGGTCATTTGCTTCTAAATCTTTGTTACACAGAAGCACTGGAAAGGAAATGAAATGTTTAATACAGCAGTGAGAATACATTTATGACAGTTCAGCTCTGTCAGCATGTACTTTAAATTCCTCTTCTGAGTTTTGTTGGGCATAAAAACTGGCTTCAGGCTAAATATATAAAGATTTAAGGCCAAACTCTTACAAGTGTATGGGGTTTTGCTGCAGGAATCTCTTGTGAGGGTGTGAATATTTGCCATAGTGAATGGGTTTTAAATGAATTTTAGAAATACAGGGTCATTTTTTAGGTGCTTGACTGTGATGTTTGGTTTTGTGTGGGGATTCTTGGGGTTTGCCATTTTGTTTTGTGGGTTTTCTTTTACTTACCACTTGAAATAACTAGAAAGGGAGAAGAAGCTGATAAGAAGAATGAGGAAAATTGTGTGTGGGATAAGATCCTGATCCTGTGCTCATCTAAGTGGATATAATGAGCACAACAATACTCTGTTAGCAGCAGGACAATACTCATGCTCACTCATGCACCTGAGGACCAAAGAGGAATGTACACAGGCCTAAGTGCTCAAAAATGATGCAAGACTTGACAGTAGGGTGTCTCTGCTCTGGTCCAGAATATCAGTCATAGCCCTCAAGGGAATGCAAGCATCAAGCAGTGCCCAAAAGAATTCAAGAGGAGTAAAGCTCAAAAGGGGATTTGCAGTTTTTCAATTCCATTCAGAAATATGGTCTGTTGGAGGAGGAGAACATCCAGTTCAATTGAAAATTCATCTTTTTCTGCAAGAGGACAAATGATGCTGAGTCATAAGGTGATCTATTGCTGAATGGTTTTGGTGTTACCTACTCTCCAGAGAGTGACTTTTCTCTGTTTTATCAGTGTATGCTGACAGTGTCTTTTGTGTCAAAGAGAAGTGGGACTATGAAATGGGAAGGTTCATTGCCCATCTCTAATTTCCAGCAGCCCAAGTTTAAAGTCTGGGGAATAGTGCCTCAGTCAAAAGAGCTCTTCTCCTTCCTTTGGTGTTAATGCAGAGGTGCATTCATTGCAAATAATCACACCTGCCTTTGCCTCTTGTTTTCTGCTGCTGAATAGATCTATTTTAGCTCTCTTACCTGAAACTGCTTCTCCATACTTACTAGCATCCTTGATGTTTGTTGAATGTGAGTGGTAAGCATGCAGAGCGTTGCTGAAGTGGATGTTCCTGTCCTGTTAGAGCTGAAAAGCATGTTTGATTTTTTTTCCCCAAGTGTTTGCCTCATACTCAGCTTGCTTGTCAAGGGTGCACTCAAGTCCTTCTGCTGCTTTGTGTTCTGAACTGTCGTGCTCCTAGCTTGCAGAGGAAGTGCTAGTTGTTACTAATTGAATGCATTGCCCTATACTTAATACAGTTAACATTTCTATTACTCAGATCTTCCATGTGTAATTCTTTCTGTATCCCATGGTGGTTTAGCTTGTTACAATCTGCCTTTTCAATTGCATTCTAAAGCTGCTACAGTTTTTGCCATGGAGTTAGTGAAAATCTGAAATAAAATCAGCCATGCTACTGAGTCCCAGGGAACTCTCATGACTGTTTCAACCCCACCAGTCTGTTAATCTCTCTAATTTCTTTCTAAGTGACTAACAGCTTTTGAAAAGGCACTAGCAAATGCTTTGAAGTCCAGAGGATAAGAGCTACTGTGTTTCCTTTGGCTGGACAATCAGTTATCTTATTGAAGGAAAATAAGAAATCAGTCTGCTTGATCTCTGTTTGACAAGCACATGTATTTTTTTCTGATAAATATATATATATATATGTAAATACTGTGGCAACCATCAGTAACAGAGTCCCCCCAGTCAGTGGGAATGCAAGATCATTGCTAAATCCTAAATGACTTGGAAAGGTCTAGAATAACTTGCAGCTTTTAGTATCATGCCAATTAGACTAGCCATGATCATTGTCAGCCTACTGATGCTGAAGTCCAAGAGCAGCAGGAAACACTATGAACTGTGGGAGCTTGAGGAAAAAGAAGATCCAGACCTGCATTAACAAAGGTCTGAATCAGAACTGGTGGAGGTCTGGAATGGTGGGTGTTGGTTGTTAGTTTTCTTCTGTAGTGTATTGGAGAGACTTGACATCTGGGAGATCTTTCTGAGATCTGAAGCTATGTTTTTAATCTCAAGAGTCTTGCTGGCAGGGTTAGCTTCTAGTTGGTGGTTTGTATTTCCAAATACTTCCCAGGCTAAACCTGCCACTCATTATTTTGGTTTACTTTTTAAACTTGGCAGTGTTGCTACATTTCTATGTAGTACCTGCCACAGTTTATCTGGAAAGTGTTTCTGACAGCAGCTTTCAATCTGTTTGGATCTCAGCCTGTTGGTGTGTTCCAAATGGCAGCAGGTAATTCTAGGTGGCTCACAGGAGTTGCTTTTCCATGCCTCTACATTCCAGTGTTCCTCAGTCTTTAGCCTTTTCCCTTCTCAGTTTTATGATTCCATAGGCAGCTCTAGTGTTAACACTGAGCTAGAGGAACCTGTCAGAAAGGAATGCAGATTTCTTTAGGACACAGAGGTGCATTCATTTTCCTGGAACTCTAGTCAAGTGATAGAAAATCTCCTTTTGGACAGTCCTAACTTTAAGTTGTCTTCATGAAGTGAAACCATTTTGATCAAATCTGGTTTATGTACCTTTGAAATGATGTTCTTTTGTGAGCATTTTGAACTTGGGCAACAACAAACTCTTTAATAACCTCAGGAAGTAACTCAGTTTCTGCAGAAGGATGCATTTTATGGGGACTCAATTCATCACAGAATTCTCTCTTGCTTAACAGTTGTTCTTCTGGGGGGAAAATGGGTTTCAAGTGTTAGATTTTCTCATGTGGAGCATTTCACCTCGTTGGAGTTCTCAAAGGCAAAGCTTCTGTGTTTGAAGGAAAGGCTGAGTCATTTTTGTTCAGAGCTAAACCCATCTGTTAAGAAAACAGACTCCTGAATTTTCATCCCAGGTCCTCCCCTTGTCCTGAAGTAGGGGCACTGGATATGGCAATGAAATTCAGTTCAACTTTTTCCCCACTTTTTTCAGCTGTTAAAATGAATTTTTCCTGCTTGGTTTTATTTCAGTGAAGCTCCTTTTTCACCCAAGATTCTCTTTGATTGACCCAAAGCTCATGCTTTTGTAGTGCTGTTACTTCAGTGATCTGTGTTTGCTTCTAATTCACATTGACACAGCTAGGAGCTGCCTTTAATTGTTTTAAGCAGTATCTATTTTACAAACAGCTATTTATATTTGTAGTTGGAAAATGCCTTTTAAAAGCCCATTTTTCATTTCACTTATTGACTCTTTTCCTGTTAGGAGTAATTTTTGTTGGGAGTATACTCTCCTTTCTAAATTGCTGCCATCCAGCATTTAGCTGAATCCATTTTCCTCTGTGGTATGGTGGTGACAGGGCTATTCCTATTAACTGTATCCCAGTTAATTAAAATGATGCTGTCATTTCATTCTTTTGGTTATGGTTGAGGAACTCTGAAGTTGCTACATCAATTTTTGTCTCCTTTTATACTTTTTCCCTTGTTTTGCTGGCACTGAAGAAAATAGCTGTTAGCAGCTAAGACATTGCAAAGGTAGAAACTATGGCAGGGTATTGATGTTCCTAGAATGGAAACCACTGCAGGGACCATGTGTTACCTTAGTAGTAAAATACCTGTTGCAGTTTGTGTCACTGACAGTCATTTTACTGCATTGTTTGGAGTTTGGTATTGACTTGAAGGAAGTGGGAGGTGGAAGTGAAGAGTTAAGGTGCTCAATTTAGTGTGGATGTGCAAAAGAGAGGCATTATTACAAACCCCAAACAAACAGAGCCTTCTTTAATATAAGGAATTAGGATGTTTTTCACTTTTTAATGTGTTGAGGTTGTTGTTCATGCTGATTTTACTGAGAACAGAAATGGGGTATGCAGCTAGTGCAAAACCAGGCACACAACCCAGCTTTCAAATCCCCAAGTTTTGAACTGAGTGAAAAATAGGGGTTTTATCTTCCTTAAAAACTTTGTTGTACAACCTGAATGCAAAGGTTTTGAAAGAGTGATGTACAAAAGAAGAATTTCTTTCACTGAATCTAACTTCAATGTTTTTGTTTTCCACAAGAATTTTAACTTTGTCCTTAAAAGAAGTAGACTAATTGGTTTAGTAGTGAAAGCAATTAGTTAAATGGCTTTGGTGTGTTAACAAGGTCTGAGCTTCTAAGAGAAAGGTGGCTAAGCAATCATGACTCTTTGCTTAATTTCATCTGTAGTCCATCCTCTGTTCTAAGTGAGCATCCAGACTCTTCTTCAGAACAAGATGCTCATAGCTCTGAGAGGTCTGTGTTTTGCTGCTCACACTTCTAAATCCTCTGAGGAGAGAAGTGATTTGAGTGGCATGCTGGGTGAGAGACACAGCAGAGCTCTCTGAGTAGTCTGGCTTTTATTGCCCAGCTGGATCAGATGGCTGAGACACATGTTTGTTTGAGGTGGTTTCAATTAGGTCTTGAGCTTTGAAGAGGTGTTAAAAATAATTGGTTGGAATTCCAGTGGTTAGGATACAAGAATGTGTTCCTTAGGGGGTTACCCCCAGCTGGGATCAGAGGAAGGAAGCTGAGTAATCCTGTACTATGTGGAATGGGAGACATGAACCAAATTCTTAGTTTTGCCCCTGGCTTTACTATGTTATCACAGACAAGCCACAAATATTTTGCTTCTGTTGTGCAGAGGCTTTGGTTTTTGTGGCATTACCCCCATGAGATGCATGAGATTAGCTGTGTGTGTAGATTGCTAGGAGCACTGTCAGGTGACCATATCTGAAGATGCTAAGCACTGGGATAGTGGCTGGGCAGAGTGGAGCTTCTGCCTCAGTCAAATAGAGGAAACACCTAGGTGTGTTACAGAGGAATGTGTGGGATCTCACTTGGGTAACTTTCCTTTTGACCAGAAGATGCTGTAAAAAAAAATGCCAGGCTTCTTCTATCTGTGTCCCCATTTTCTTTGTCTGCCTAAATGCAGAATCTGTACTACTGCCAAAATTCTGCCTGCACTGAGCAGTGAGGAGTTTTGCAATGCCACTGGTCACCTTCCTTGTACAAGTGTCAGTCACCAAGAGGAATACTTTGTTTTCTATAGCTAAATTCCTCTTCAGGGATTTGTCATATCTCTGGCAGTCTTGGGGTGTGTGGAAAAGGGAGAGTTACTGATTTTCCCCTCACCCCTTCTATATGCAAACTGCTGAGCAGGATGGAGCAGGAGTGCAGTGATTTCAAAACAGTTTCTCAACAGCTCCACCACATAACAAGACTGTAATCTCAAAGGTTTAGAAGAGCATAGGAGCAAGGGTAGGAGAAGCAGAACTTTTCTTTTAATGGTTTTGTGGCTAGAATTCCTCTGTCTGCCTGAAATGACCTGGGATCTGTCACAGAGAATTGGTACCTGATGCATTGCTGCAGCTTCTGGGTTTATTAACCCTTTGTGCAGGAAGGGGTGTGGTGGAGTGGGAGTTGCACAGGTTATTACTGTGGATGATGAACAGGGATTTCATTTGAGCTGGCCTTTAATTTAGCTACCTAATTGACTTACCTTTAATTTAAATGCTATTGTGTATAACCTTCACTGAAATATTCTGTTTTGTCCTGCCTTGTTCCCACTTACCTCCTGGGTGTCAGGCTCTCCTGTTCTGTATAATACAGGAATTCCTGTGATTTGCAGAAGCACAAAGCCAGTCATGAGAAATCTTTTTTATAGATGGAGAGAACAGATCTTATTCTCTGTAAGTAAAAAGCAGGAAAGTCAGGACTAGGTGACAGAACAATAACTTCACTCAGACTGGTGTGTGTATTTTCATGGAAAATAACATGTAGCATAAACACAGCAATTAAATAGTTGTGCAACAGAGAACTTCTGTGGGAACCCTATTATAAATACTAGTCTATAAGAACTAGGAATATGTTTGGCCACAAGCTATGGTGAGTATGAGAAGCAAACTGAAAGGCATACTTGTGAACTTGCATCAGTTTGAATTTGGAACTCTGCAGGTGCAGTTTGCAAAGGCTTCACTAGGAAAAGGCTGTGAATATGGAATTTTAGGAAAGTGGAGAGGACTTTGTGACTTGATGGCTGTGAACTGGCTGCTGTAAGTCAAACACAGACTAATTCAGCTTCAGGTCATAATTACAAACAAGCAGGAAGGAGAAGAGGCCTTTTCTGAGAAGAGGTTCAGTGTAGCCATGCTGACTCCTAGTGTCCCAAGAGCCAAGTATATATGCTATAACCACAGGGCAACCTTTAGCTGTGCCCTGCACACAGAAGGAATGATTTTACCAGATGATACATGGTTGCCAGCAAAGCAGGATTTATAAAGAGGGTGCTGGAACTGTTTGTTATCAGTGGAGGATGTGGGAAATTCAAGGGAGAGAAAAGTGAGAGGAAAAAATATTGCTGTTAATACAACTGAAGTGCATAACTGGAAGTGGCTTTTGTTGGGGCTCTTCTACAGGGAGGCACTGCTGGAAACAGACTGAGCCTCTGCTCAGGAAGTGTGGTTTTCTTACATTATATTCATGATACTGGTGCTTCTCTTCACAGAGAACTCTTTTCAAGACAAAATGGTGGTCAGACTGCAGATTTTCTTCCTTGGAAACAGTAGTTGAGTGAGATGACACTGCATTGCTTCAGTGAAATGCAACAAGGAGAGGAGCTCTGCTCTCCAGAGTTCTTAAGCATCTATAACATAGTAGGTTAACAAATGGTTCAAAACATAAATAGTTCTCTTAAAGAGAGATGTTTTAGCCAGCAAAAGTAATCTGCCAGACTTTTTGAACTGTGGGTTTTTTACTGAAGTTTATTTGGTTGTTGATGGTAGTCCTGGCATGGAGATTTGGATGCATCTGTACTCCTGGTAGGGAATCTCTCAAGTGTAAGTGTGTGAAATGAAGTGTGTGATTATAAAATGATCTTCAATCCACTTGGGAACACAGAAGGGTTAATAGGAGATCTTTGGCTAATGGTGATGTTGACACTTAACACTGCTACTTCTTAACATTGCTTTTGGAACAACTGAGCTTGAAGAGAAATGCTGGAATATTGGTGGTTTTAAGTAGAAACTGGAGTTAGAAGTAAAGCAGAGTGTATCATGGGGATAATCCATGGAAGTAACAAACTGATGCCACAAATAGTCCTGATGTGTGTCCTCAGCAGCAGAGGCTCTGTTCCAAAAGCTTCTACCAGCTGTGTTTACAACTAAAACCACCAAAGAGGAAGTGGTAGTATTTGTTTTAAAAGATTTCTTTAGATATGTTTCCTTTTTCTGCCTATGGTATAAAGAGGGTAACACTTTACATTTCTTTTACACATCAGCTGTAAAACTTCCTAATACATGAAAGTATCTACAGACCTATGAAAAGAAAACTTCTGCAGCAGACTTCAGTGTTAAATTCTTGGTAGTGAGGAATGAAAAACACTGAAAGTTTGGTACAATGGCTCAGGAAGCTTTCTGTTCAGGGGAGTGGGTAAATCCTGACAAATCACTCCTATTGTGTGATCCTTACTAGCAGTGTCAGGGGTAGGTGTAAATACCAACTTCTCCTTGCAGGGGCTTGTAGCTCTCTGAGTTCATCTCCTTGTTGAAGGGAAGGCAAATCATTCTCTCTTGGAGGAGAAGTAGGAAGTAGATACACTGCAGTTGGCATGAGTTTTGAAGAAAAGCAAGGTTGTGGGTGTTTTCTGGGTATTTTGGAATCTGAACTGATTCTGACACAGGCTGCAAAGACCTTTTTTTGTTGTCTTGTGAGTGATGGTGAGAGATTAAGCAAGGTGCTGTTTCAGAAACTGCATGTTTCCCTGTGGCAGCATTTCCTGTACACAGTTGTCATGGGAAGGCATTGATATGTGCTATGAACAAAGATGCTCTGTGGGAGAGAAACTCCCAGCTGAATTAAATTGTGATGGTAGGAACAAAAATTATCATAACAGAAATGAAAGGATGTGGAAAGCAAATACTGGCATCTGTGACTTATGGTAAGGACTCCAGTAGCCTAGGTCCTTAGTTCTGGAGGGCAAAAGTAGTTTTAAGTAGATATTAGATGGTTTTGCAGAGATGAATGTCAATAAGGAAAGAATTTTCATGAGGTCACAGATACAAGGCTTCTAGATTTTGCATAGTTATTTCATCCCATGAGGGGGCTGGATCTCTCCCTGCAGAGGTCTGGAATTGTGTCACTCTTGCTTCTGAAACATTCTCCATGAATTTCATTCAAGAGGTCTTGTTTTTTTCTCTTGTATCCAAGAATGCTAATGTCATTAACTTGGAGCAACTTGAGAGTTCTTGGGTTGTTAGGCACCTTCAGATGCCCTTAAACTGTCTACCTCAGTTGTGGATTGCTCCCAAGTTTGTTGTGTGGTGGTGATGTGGAGAGTGGTGCATAATTCACTGCCTTTCTGTGCCATGATCTCTGTGTAGGAGGAGGAGAATTTTAAGCTGCAGTGTTTAAATCAGCCCTGTCATGCACATTTTGTGAAGAGAAATATTACCTTGAACTGAATCTTCACATGCAATTGGAATCAATATTGGGCTTTCCTTTGGAAAGAATATTCAGCTATTCTTTTTAAAGGCAGACATTCAAAGAAGTCCAAGTATGTGTTAGTTTTTGCAGGGAGTGATCTTTGCATTTGCTAAGCTTTGCTGTGTTATTTGTGCTTGAGTGTAGCTAGTGCTGTTCCTGTGAAGTTGATGAATTAAAATGTTTTTGCTATGTAAGGCTACTACCACATTTTTGGAAGTGTAGCCTCTGTGCTGTTTACTAAGTAGGTAGAATCTACTTTTCAAAAGCCCTTCTCAAGGTGTTGCAGTTATCTGCAGACAGCCATTAGAAGTCATGCAAATTTATAGCAGCCACTGCAAGCTCTGGCTATTCCTTGAATTTATTTAGACAGAAATCAAATCTGTGACATCTAATCTATGTGACATAAAATCATTCCTGCTAAAATGTGCTTTATCCCCTGCTTTTGTTGTATGCTCACTTCCTAATGAATTTCTGAAAGAAACAAAGAATGACTTCAAAAATTTACCTGATGTCTTTTACTCACACTTTATGATTCACAAGAGTCACTTTAATTTCTTATCATGAGCAGCCATGACTATTAGCTTTCCTGACCCTACTTGCCAGCCTGCAAGTAGGGTGTGCTCATAGCTTATTCAGTAAGAGCTAAGAGCTCTGCAAGAGCTTGATCATGCTTGTAGGAAAGGATTACCATATCTTGCATGTTGCAGTTATGCTTTGCAAACCAATAAAATTGATAATGTAATGGGAGGAAAGAAGTGTTATCTTAATATGACAATTAAACACAATGACTCAGGTGAGGAAAACCAATCTTTTTGAGTTGTGGTTTTGAAATCAAAGTCAGGTGCATTTGATATGGAAGTGACTGTGAATATCATTTCACTGATAAAGCAATGAAATGCTCTTAACATAAACTCCTCTGGTACAACTTTGTGCTGAGAAGTAAAGGAACTGTCTCACGTCTGCTTTTTGTCTTGTGTGTACAAAGCTATGTTTAGGTTGCTGCAGACTGAAATAACCCCATGGTGATACCTGCTTCCAGTAATACCTACTTCTTGCTTTTAAAGCAGAAGCTAATTTAGATGGTGAGAGAGATGAGACAGCTGCCTTGAAATCACTTCTGAAACTAGCAGTGAATTTATTTAATAAATAAATAATCCCAAACCCTTCCAGTTTCTCATCTCTGAAGAGAGAGAGGTTGTGCAGAGGTCAGAGCACTATCAAAGAGTGTCTGTTTGTTTAAAGATGGCTGCCCAGTAGGTTAGTTGTTTTGATATCCTTATTTATAGGACTCTTTCCTTGAGAACTTCATTCCAGTTATGCAGGTTTCACTCTTTTAGCCCAAGAACAAAATGCTTTCTCAAATGAAAAAAAAATAAAGACTTTGTGCATCTTTTCTTTGTAAATAGCTTTGGAAATGTTTCTCTATGGATCCCTGGGAATGTTTATCTTGGGGTGGTTGGGATGTTTATTTTCCCAGGAACTTCTGGAGGTTCCTGTGAGAAAAATCCTTGCTCTCCTCAAGCATGGATTGTTGGCAGTGCAGACAGAGCTTGGGAAGGCCCTGGACACAATAGTTGTTCTCATGACTGGACTGCACTTCTGCAGGTTGGAAGGGCTGTTATCTGGGGAAGTACAGCTCTAAGCTTGCTAAAATGGACTTCTATTAATAGATCCTGGCAACTAAGGCAAAGAAAATAGAGTTCAGAGCAAGACTCAAAAAATTTATCTACCTCCCTTGTATGTCTAGTCTCTATTTATGCCTTCTGCCCCAGTCCATCTGATCAACAGTTTTCCCCAGAGTTCCCCAAACCAGGAGTGTATTGGGTGATTGCCTCCACTGTTTTTAAACATTATCACAAACTGTCATAACAACCAAAGAAAAATGCCAGTTGATAAATCTGATTTTCCCTGCTTTTCTGGAAATATATGTGCAGGTCCTTCAGGCTTCCACTTATTTGGTGTGTGCAGCAAACTTCTAGTCTCCTGAGGGAAAAGGTGTTTACCTGCTGAGAGAATTCTTTCCCCAGGAGGCTGCTTCAAGGCTCTCAGTGTGGAATAGGAGAAATGGGATGAAAAACAGTAGTCTCCAAGTACCTGACCCTGTGTTTTCTACTCATAGGAACTTTTTGGATTAACTAAGGCTTCATGCTTTGGAAACAAATCAGATGAAGGATAATGCAGGTAAATTAGCTGATCAAAGCATGCCTGAGCAGTGAATCTCATGCAGCAGAGAGAGACAGAGATTCCCAGCTGAGTCCAGGGGACTATGCTTACTGTACATATGTTAGGCCTCTTCTGGAAAGCTGGTGATAATGTGATCAGTTGTGCTCAAGAAGGATGGATTAGGACTGGAACAGATAATGTCATCTGGGGAATGGAGAGCCTGTTGGATGCCAGAGTGTTGGAAAAGCTTGGCTTGTTATGCTAGCAAAATCAAGTACCAGAGGGCATATGGTTCCTTTCTTATTAATACATCAGGAGGCCAGTGTGAGGAACAGAAAATAATTACTTAGCTAAAAGACCATGTTGGCAGAAGAGCAAATGAGTATAAACTCTCCATGAATAATACTGGGCTGCAAATTAGGAGATGACTCTGAACTATTAGAGCAATCATTTTTTGGAATGACCTTCCAGTCAGAAGGGCAGGAGGAGAAATTATTTTCATTTCAAGGTGTAGTTCAAAAATGTGCAAAGGGTTTTTTACCATGTGGAATCTGTGACAGTACAATATTGAAACAGATGATCTGGAGGTTCTTACAGCCCTGTGTTGCTAGTACTTCTTTTTATGAAAATATCAGGCTCTTGATTGATTTTGACTTCTATGACCACTTTGGAGGGAAAGGAGGTTAGTCAGAAAATGTGCACTCTGCAAATATTCTTTCTTATGGTAGAGCCAAAGGAGCTTCCTCTGCTTGTCTCAACATCTCCAGTGGATGTCCAGAATACTGACAGGTGGGCAGTGCTCTAAACGTGGCACAGACTTCAGGGAAATGCTGTTATTCATTTGAAGTCTTCAGAGAAGTTCTTTCTGCTGGTGCTTACAGCTGCAGCTGCATGTGGTGGCAACTGCAGGAAGAATCCCAAACTGCTGGAATTCCCCAAGGGAAGACAGCCAGTGAGACATGAAGAAGGTGGAGAATGACAGAATAGAGAGCAGAATTGTTTAATAATTTAAAATAGTTTAAAATAAATGTTTATTTTTAAATTCCAGAACTCATGTTAAAGGTTCCCTTAGAAGAAAAGAGAGAGAGGATAAAATCTTTAACTTTCTTTCTGGGTAATCTTCTGACAATTGTTCTGCTTCTGTGGGAGCTGATAGTTGGTTAGTTCTGTAGCCCACATAAACAGAACTCATTCCAAACACTGAACTGAAGGCCCCCAGCAGGCAATGCATTCAGGTATGGGAGGAGGAATAATACCAGCTTCTAGAAGGGACCTCAGGTAGAAGCTGTGTACTGAGGACATGACTGCTTCAGCTGCAGTGGGTTTCAGATGCTGAGTTCTGTTTTCAGCTGCTCCCATGAGTAAGAAGACTGACATGTTTTGTACAGTGTTATTGAAAGGTCTGGACTTGTCTAAGGCAGCAAGATTTGTTTTCCCATGTTGACTATGGGAATAACCTTCTGCCATTGTCTGTAGAGGACCTGGGAACATTGGCAGTACCTCTACAAGATGTTAATATCAGCTTTTGTTCTTGTAAGTGGCTCATCAGTGTGAGTGGTGTCTGATTTAATCAATGGGAAAATTTCTGGAGAACCTAATTTGATTTTTATGGCAATAGATACAAATAATGAAATCCACATTTTAGCATACTCAAAAATAGACTTGGAATTCAGTAAAGAAAAAAGTGGGAATTTCAATTCACTTAGTCAAGGTATTCAGAGTCCTAGTGCAAGCTTTACTGCAGAAGATTGTGTTCTGGTAATTTGATATTGCAGCTGAGCTCATCCTCTGATTGTTCCAGCAATATTTGCCTTAATTTATGCTGTGCTTCATATACTGAAGGGGAGACTGTGTTGACTGACTGCTCATCAGGCAACTGGATGTGCTTTTCATCACCCTTGGTTTATATTGTCTCAAGTGTCTCCTGAGAGAAGTGGTTAGAGTACAAGTTCTTTCCTTGGCTCCTCTAGCATGTTTGGGGTTTTTTTGGCACAGGTTCTCTGATATTCATATGGAAATGAGATTTTTTTTTTTTTTCCTAAGCAGCTGCCTCAGGCCCTGTGAGCAGTGCTGAATCCTTTCATTCTAGGGAGGCATTTTGCCCTAAAATTACAACCTGAACACTCAGGTTATAGTCTGATGCTTCAGGGGAGCAAGATGGTCAAACAGACTGGGATTGCCAGATCAGTCCTGATTTGCTCAAGCAATATGCACAGCATTATGCAGGGGGGTGATGGTGGGGAGAAGAAGTGAGAGAAGCATTTGGACATCATTCTCAGGCACATGGTGTGATTCCTGGGGTGTCCTGTGCAGGACTGGGAGCTAGACTAAATGATCCTTGTGGGTCCCTTCCAGCTCAGAATGTTCTATGTTGACTCCAAGAGATAAATCAAACTCAGGACTTTGCCTTCAAGGATTAGTTATCTGTCATATGAACAGACTTAGTTACAGGTTCTCTGTGTTGTTCCAACTG
This sequence comes from Galbula dea, assembly GCA_013399015.1. Classification (NCBI taxonomy): domain Eukaryota; kingdom Metazoa; phylum Chordata; class Aves; order Piciformes; family Galbulidae; genus Galbula; species Galbula dea. The sequence continues at coordinate 779,277 of VWZX01001131.1, read as the reverse complement.
TGTTTCAAAGGGGTGATTTTTAGCTCTGCCTGTTTGTTTTGGAGCATACTGGGGAAGAAGCTGTGTGTGTGTTCTTAGTGCTTTATGGGAGAAAGAGCATTAACAGGAGCTGCCTTTTTTCCTCCTGGCACATCTTCAGGGCAGTCGGTTCTTAGCTGTGTTGGTTTATTTGCAGGCTGCATGTCAGCAGCTGAAGCAGGGAGTCCTGCTGTGGCGAGCTCTGCAGCCAGGCTGGAACCTCTTCCTGCAACCTGAGCGGTTGTGTGGGTAGGGCTGGTGTCATGCTGTGTGGAGGCACAGTGCCAGTACAGCTCCGGTGTGGCTGACAGTTAAGCTGAGTTAGGAAGCCTCGCTGGGTCTGAGATATCTGACTCTGTCCCAAAGCACTCAGACTGTCTGGATTTTTCTGTCCCTTGGTCTATTCCATCTTCCATTGGGATGTTGCAGGGGATGGCATGGTTTTTGTGATGCATTCAATGCAGAGAGTTGCTAACTAAGCTGTGATTTCTGAACTGTGGATTTCAGGGTTTTGATGGCAATTCTAACCATATGCCTAAGTTGTAAAAATCAACAAACAAAAACCTGTTTGTAGTCAATACCTCAAGGCTTTTGTGGTTTTCTGCTTGTTATACATCAAGTTAGACACCTACAGAAGCTGTTAAATTCTGTTCACCTCAGCCTTTGCTCCAGGGGATCTCATAATGCTTATGTACCATGTGCTGGTGCTCTTCTCTAGGAAGCATGCAAAGATGGGAAGAGAAAGATAGTCAGTGGTGAAGTTGGAATGAAAAGCAGTTTATGATTATTCTTGTGAGATTGAGAAGTTCATATTTTCCAATTATCCTTGTATTTGTTCCCTGAAAAGTGTGCCTGGAGGTAGTACATAGTCTCAGTGCTGCACAAGTGAGTGATTCTGACTGCATGCTCTGCAGGAGAGTCACTATCAGACACTGCCTGTGAAAGGTTTCCAACCATCTGCAGATCCTGCCCTTGTCTTTGACCCTTTCAGATAACAAACAGCTGCAACTGGCACTTGGTCTGCACCAAATAATAGAAAATACCTGTGGTAGCAGAAGTTCCACATTCCCAACTATAGCTAGTAGGGAAAGACAATATTTTATTGTCTTTTATTAATATATTAGATGCTAAACAGAATCTGTATTATACCACTGCAGAACTGTTGCATGAAGTTAGTATAGCTTATGTTTCCTTGACTTGTTTTCATCTTAAATGTAGTTTTGACATTTGTTAGTGTCTCTACATAGCAGCTTTTCCATTGGGACTGTAAATCCTGCAATACCATGTGTAAACCATGGGGAAAAGATTTTCCTTCTTCTCTTATATGGACTCTTAGAAATAATTATGCACTAAAGGGTTGAAAACTACTTTATTGGCATTATCCTCCTTCCAATAAGCAAGTACCCAACAAAGTATTGATGGAAGTGTTTTACTTTGCTGACTATGCAATGCTGATTGAACTATTTAGTGAATTGTTAATCTATATGATGAAAATAAATAGCTGCTAAATGTACAGTGTCTCATTAATATCTTTTAATAATGAATTTTCTGTGTGTACTGGAATGGGATCTGACCTATAAAAACTGTCTTGCAGAACCTTGGAACAACTTCAGCATTTTCAGCTCATCCAGCACATGTACATAGAATCACAGAATCATAGAATGGTTTGGGTTGGAAGAGACCTTTAAAGGTCATGTCCAAGCCCCCCCCAGTCAGCAGGGACATATTCAACTAGATCAAGTTGCTCAGAGCCCCAAACAACCTGACCTGGAATGTTTCCAGGGATGGGGCATCTACCACCTCTCTGGGCAGCCTAGGACAGTGTTTCACCACCCTCAGTGTAAAAAATTTCTTCCTTATATCTAGTCTAAATCTCCCTCCTTTAGCTTAAAGTCAGCACCCCTTGTCATGTCACCTCAGGCCCTGCTAAAAGGATTGGCCTTATCTTTCTTTTGACCCCATTAAATGTTGAGAAGCTGCAATAAGGTGTCCCTGGAGCCTTCTCTTCTCCAGGCTTTACCACTCCAACTGTCTCAGCCTTTCCTCACAGCAGAGGTGTTCAAGCCCTCTGACTGTTTTTGTGGCCTCCTCTGGACCTGCTCATTCATGTCTTTCTTGTGCTGAGAGCTTCAGAGCTGGACACAATACTGGAGGAGAGGTGTCCCCAGAGCAGAGGGGCAGAATCACCTCCCTTGACTGACTGGCCAAGGTCATTAGGGAAAATTTGGATTATGATAAGGTTTTAAAACAAGAACAACAGTTTCCTTAATCATATAATATACTGAGAGTATTTGCTCTTTCAAATCCCTTGTAATTTCTCTCTTTTCTATTTAATTTTGTGGATTGGGACTAGAGCTGAGTTGTTCCTTATGTTCTATGTTTGGTTGTGAACTGTCTGACTTTGATTCTGTAATGATACTTGCCTGGGTCTATGTGACTGTCTTGTCATGGGACTGATAATTGCAGTTTTCTGAGAATTTAGGTATATTTGGGAACTCAGCCAACAGATAACATGAAAGGGACCAGAATATAGCTCCCATATAGGTATTTACATAGACAAATTTGTGCACGTTTCACTGTATGACTGCTGGTTATAAAATGGTTAAAACCAAATGAAAAGAGACAAACAAAATCCATGGAGCTGAAGCAAAAAGTGTTGTACAGCAACTCTAGATGAAGAATAGTGGCATTGAAGTCAGAGGCAGAGCTTTGATTTTAGGAAAGGATCAAGTGAGCATGGCCTTTCTCCCTTTAGAAAATCATGGAAGTCCAGAATGATAAATGGATGAGAGACTTTTCACAGGAACCAAAAGATATTGTGCCTAAATTATTAACTTATTAAATTATATATATGTATATAATCTCTCTTTCTCCTTGGGAAGTAACAACAAGAAGTAATCTTTCATTTGCCTTCTATTTTTCCTTTCCCTCTCTCAGGTCCGCACCAGTGTTCTACCTGATCAGAAGGAGCCAAGAGCAGATGTTGGAGTAAGCAAGTTTTGTTTCATTATTCAGGTTTTTTTTCACCTCCTCAGCAGACACAAGCACCCCATGAAGAAAAGCTGTGTTCTGCCCAACTGCTAAGCAGGGGCTGGCAAGCTTTTTTAATAGCAGAAGTTGGGTTAACTGAATAAAAAGAAATGAAGGCAGGAGTAAGAGTCTGTGAGTGATGCAGTCCCAGTCACATCTGTCTAGAAAATCCTTTTCAACTGAAATAATCCTGAGGCAGGCACAACTATTTAGTCTTCATGCTACTGCCATAGAAGCAATCTGGGTGTGATTGACATCTGGGAATCACAGTAGCTCAGCCTGTCTTGTTGTCTTCTGTTTTTCACGTGCAGAGTATAAGAAGTTCTGCTGTAGGAGTTGCCTTTGGGTTTAATCTAAGACATTGTACTGATGACAGTGAATCTGTAGAACTTTTGGTAAAGATCTTGGGAGGGCTATAACCTGCCAGATATTATAGACACCTCTTGGGGGTGAGAAGTGGTGATCCTGCTAGAGCTGAATAAAGACCCAACACCATTTGGTGCAGGTATCAGACCTATGTCTGCAAATGTTTAAAATAACAACTGGATTTTTAAAGTTTTAGTCTAAGATGTTGACCTTCCTGCATTACCAGAGTTTCCTTGGCATAGTTTCCAGGACTTTAATTGGCATTGAAGAAATCTATAGCTTGGCAGTAAGTTAAATTTTAGTGAAATAATTAATGCATTTCAACTTTTCATACAGCTGTTATAGAGACACTTCTATTTGATTACTCATCACACTACTCAAGGCACATATCTTAAGATTTAGAACTGTAAGTAATCCACTAGCAAAATTCATCATCATCATGGAACATTAGGAGTTGGAAGGGACCTGGAAAGATCATCTAGTCCAACCCCCCTGCCACAGCAGGATTCCCTAGACCAAAATTACAGAGCAACATTACTCTAATAAGCATTACAGCAGCAGTTCTGTTTAAAGGTTACTTTACAAGCCTCTCCAAGTCAACAAGTGCAAAGTTGGATTGGTTTGTAGATGGCCAGTTTGGGTAGGCTATTTGTATCTAAACAAGGATAGGAAAAGTATTCTCTGGCATTGTTTGAAATTAGACCCCTTGAAGATTAGCTTTCTTCATTTGAGTTATGGGATCCTTCATAATTTTGCAAATAACTCCTAAGTGTGTTGTCAGGCAGAAAAGCAGAAAGCATAAAATATGAGACAGGCAAATAAATAGAATTTGTTAAGCCCCTAAATTGATTCACCTTTCATTTCATGACCCTGGAAAACTAGATATGACACTCTGAGATTGTTAGGAGGTGCAATGACCAAAGCTCCTAGACTGTGTAAGAGAGCAGTGTCATTGCTTCATAGCCCTAATCACATGAAGACTCTGACTTATGGTTCTTAAATGGATTTATAGTTCCTTTGTGCTGCAGAAAGAAGCCCCCAACCTATATTAGTTTCATTCCAAATATCCCTACCCTTTATTCCAAGTGGTGAGGTTGCAAATACAAGCACTCAAAGGCCATGAAATGCCAGAATAAAGGCTGCTCTGTAGACATTGTGCTGTGAAATGTGTTCATAGTCTGCTGAGAAGGATATGCTCTTTTAAGAAGATAACTAGTGGGAGCTAAATGTGACACCATGGAGTTTTTATGAAGAAACACTGTCATGTTGCCTGACCTAAGACCAGGACTATCTGTGTGCTCACTCCTGGGAGGCTATGCATCACTGGTGTTACACTTGGACCTCTTTTGTGTAAAAGCAGATGTTTCATTTTGGCAGGGAAAGCTAACTGTGTTCTTTGCTTCTACAGCTGTGATATTTTTTCTCTGTACTTCCTACAGATCCATTTTCATCCCTAGTGCCTGTTGAACACTTCCCAAATCTGCTGTTTCCCAGCTTCCCCTAGACCCTCAGCTTGTATCTTTTTCCCCTCCTGCTGAAGTGCCACCCAAAGCAGAGGAAATCTGAGCCTGTGTCGTTGATAGCAACAAACCAGAACTGATCACTTCCTTCAGCACATCAGAGACCAGTGTTGGCAGTTGCCTGAACTGAGACTTGTGATTTGAATTGTACATTTTACATGCAAGAAAACCTCTCTTAGTGTAGAGGTTTGTTGTTAACATTCACACACTCCATACCCATCTGGCCTTCCTGAAGGAAAACAGGCTGCAGGGGTTTTTTTTACCAGAAGAACTTATGCTTCCCAGTAGCAACAAAATCTCTTCAGTTTTTCCCTGAAGGGGAATGTCACTTTCTGCCTGCACCTTGTGTTGACTCAGAGCAACTCAATTCTTTGTGTATCCAAGAAAAGATAACAATTTAGCCTGGAATTTTACTTGGCCATTCCAACAGTAGGGTAAAATGAGTATAATGTAATAAAAACAAACTTTGTGTACTTGTTGTTGTTTTCTTGTCAAAATTCAACAGAATCTTATGATCTCATTGTAATTTATTCAGAGCAAGAGATACTGAGTTGTACATTTGAAAGATAAATTGGGTAGAAGATGGCAGGAGACTCTGTAGACTGTTACTATTTTTCCTGTTGTTCCCAGGGCAGAAATACTACAGTTGGCCAGGCTGAGCAAATGAGATTTTAGCAATGTGTAATGGGATATGAGCAGAGGTTAAAAAATTACCAAAATGCAAAAGAAAATGTTTTTGTTTTCCTCTTTGTACCATTTTTTTAATGATGTGTGGGGGTGATTTTGATAGAAGGAAAAGATAGAGTCAGGTAGCTTAATTTAACTTGAGCACATTTCTCTGCACTTGTACTGCAGTGAATAAGGTGAATTTATTACAGTGGAAATGCAGAAAACAAGTACTTAGAAACACTGCCATGAACTAGAGGAAAATAACATTTCTATTAATAAACTTGTGCTGAACTCAAGGTGAAAATACCTTCTGAACAAATATATTCATGGTAGTGAATATACTAGATGGTGGTGTCTAAGGCTTGAGGAAAGACCAGAGCAAGAACAACTGTGGTAAAGCACTGACAACTTAGCACTGCTTGTAATCTAGAAAGGAGAGATCTAGAAAGAAGATGCAGAGTGGAAGTGCTTGTACTGAATGAAAATTTTCCTGTGGCTGTACTCTCTCCAAGTTGTAATTTTGTCAGGTTGTCAGACTGTTCTTCATGAGAAGGAAAGTGGTTCCTGCCTATAAAATCAGTTTAACAATTTACTGATAATCCTGCTGCAGATGCAGACAAGGTTTGTACCAGATAGTGTGTCAGAGCAGTGTACTGGAATGTAAATGTTTTCTAGGTACAAAAGAGGATTTCCAAGTGTGAGACACAATAATTTAAACTTCCCAAATGAATGGAAATGTTTCCTTTCTGCTTTGTTTCGTAGAGAAGCTTCCTGGGCTGTGCAACTTTTAGAGTAGGAGACTTGGTAAAGTCAAAAGAGCAACAGTTGACCCTTACCCTCAGGTAGGTGCTTTTCCTCTGTTGTAAACCATGTTGAATTAATAACCCATGGCATTGTTCATCTTTGGGAAGGGCAAGGATGCTTTTGAAGGGTCTAGAGCACAAGCACTGTGAGGAGTGACTGAGGGAACTGATGCTTTTGCATTGCTGTTCAACTTACTCTCGTCATTTCCTGTTGGTAGCTGTTGTTATACTTTCCTCATATGAAATGAGCTGTTAACCTTCTTTTCTTCCCTTTTTCAAAAGGCAGCTGTTCAGAATAAGCCAGGGGAGATACTCTGGCATTAACTTGGATCTTTTACTACCAGTCAAAGCTGAAAAAGCACTCAGTATCTTTTTGGGCTATAAACTCTTGTTTCTTCTAAAAGGTAGTGAGCAGCACTCTTTGTTTGGAGATGTACATCTGAACTGCAATCTCTTTTTGCTTAATTGGAAATAAACTCTTTGCTTAGAGATGATAATAAAGGAATTCCCCATGAACTGCATTATCTTCTCCCATAGAGTGAAAAACTGGGACTGATTCTCAGTAATTACTCTGCAGAGGCAGTATAAAAGGGAAAATGATATTCAGATTAGTTTCATGTTGGCTTAGCAGTAGGTTTATTGATGTACTGAGCACATCCTTTCTTTGCAGATTGTTAGAAAACAAAGCAGTGCCCTGGGCAGTGAAATTGCAGGTCATAAGTGAGGTGTGGGTGCAACACTACAGCCCTTTCTCTGACTCTCCAGACACAGACCAATGTCTAGAATAGAAACTTGGCAATGCTCCTGGATTCTTCCACCATTATAGCACTTGCCCATCCTCAGTTGTGTGATGAAAACCTTCATTGCTCTAAAGACTTTGGAGAAAAGACAATAAGCTTTGTTATGAACATTTGCTTTGTGGTTGTAAATAACAAGTTCAGTACAGGTGACTGCAGCTGTACAGAACAAAGAGGGGACTAAATGTTTCCTGACAATATTTTTACTGAAGGAACACACTGCTGCAGATGACCTAATGTCCTTCTGTTTGTTTCCAGGACTTCTGATGGTGGAAAGACAGTTGGTACCATTGAAGTCAATCTCTTGAAGATGGGAGAGCTGGAGGATGGGGAAACAGACCACATCACAACAGATGCCCAGGATCAAAAGGTAGAAACTCAGCTTGTGGCACAAAGTTAATTAGAATGACCAGCTGTACCAAATGCCTAAATTACTAACTCCAAATTGGGTTAAGGACTTAATCAAAAATGTCTGGAATTGAGTACTATGTACACTTAATCTCCCTAAACTAAAAACAGTCTCACCAAAATGTACAGAGTACTACTCTATCCTCAGCTTCCTAGTCTCTTCTCCCTTTCTGTAGGAAAGGAGTTGATTTTGACCCCAAGGGCCCATCCTTAATCACTCCTGATCAAGAAAACTGTCCACAGACACACCATAAATCTGACTTTTTTTTCCCTTGGACAGTTCCTCTGTTTTCTGCCCTTGAAGTCCTGTTCACCTGGATTTTTATGTGCAACCTGTGCCCACAATACTGCAAACCTGGAAAGAATGGCAGACAGGCAAGCCAGAGAAGAGGTGAATCCCCTTGTAAAGGGGCAGGTCCAGCTGCATTTCATGGGAGCACACAGTGGTGGGGAAAATCAGTGGGAGGGGTGGCACAGCAGTGGAAGAGGGCTAGCATAGGACAGTGTTGACCAGAGGGTGTGTGTAGGGATTCTGAGTTGGGGTGCTTGTGGTGTGGGACAGGAGGGCACAGAAAAAGCCAAAATTCTCTTAAGCAGGCAGGTTTCTTGCAGGGAAAAGTGGTGGAGACTGGAGCTGGAGATGATGTGGGAGAAAGTGGATCTGAGAGGAATGGAGAACCAACCAAAGGAGGGAGAGTGGAATGAGTGAGCTGTCTCTATGATGACAAAGAGCTTTGGGCTTGGGAGAGATTAAGAAATTACTACTGGGAACAAGGAAATCAAAGTTTGAATGATTTGCTGTCAAGAAAAAGGTCTCTTTCACTGGGTCCCTGACTGATTCTGTGATGGCAGCTGACATAGCTGTACAGAGTTCCCTCCACCTGGTATCTCTGCTTCTGCAGCCCTATTCTCACTGCCAGAAATTTAGCATCCCTCATATTCTGGTGTGCTGCTATCCATGTTGCTATGGTGTACTGTCTTCATGAACCAAAGTCATTTGAGATAATGCAACAAGGAATGTAGAATTAAACTGCCTTTTGTTTTGGAGGTAACATATAGAGAGAAGAATATTGTTCTGAATATCTTTTCTGCTCTTTTTCTCCTTTTGGGCCAGGCTCTGAGGATAGATTTTACACTTCTTTTTCACCATTCTCCTAAAAGGACTTCAATGCCTTTTAAAACAATGGCCCAGTGGGACCAGTTCCAAAGAAGCCAACAAACACTCTGAAATCTCCCTAGTTTTGTACTATAAAACTTTCATGACATATGCAATATGATTTACTTTTCTTCCATTTCAAAGTGTGGAATGGGACTGCTCACAGTTATCTGAGATGTAATTAATGAGCTGTGTCTAGCTTGGAGGAGCCAGAAGGCTTCACAGCATCTTTCAAAGGGGTTCTAATACTTGTCAAGAAAGACCAGGCTTGTGACAGTTGTATTTTCTGGGGTCTTTGAAGGAGTCCTTGGTCTTGAAGGATTAGTTGCATCATAGGGTCTTGGTTTATATGTTGACAGTGAGGATGCAGTTGTGAGAATGTGAATTACATCAAAGAAATAAGTTCTGAATTAGGTTTGCTGACTCATTAGGTGAACTGTGTGCAGGGAATTCCTCATGGTAGAGTAAGGTGGTAGTTAAATCTGAGTTATCAACTGTTAGAGTACATCGTGTTCTGCTCTTTGCTGCAAGCTCTGCAACAGAGCACATAGAAACTGGGGAAGCCCTGGGAGCAGAGCTCCCTCTCATCTTAAGAGGTTATCTAGTTGTGTATTTATTTTTTTGTGTGGCTGGGAAGAAGAGAAGCATTAAAAATTCATTTCTTAGCACATTTAACATAGATTTACACTAGTTGATTTTTCCATAAACTATTGAGACTTTTAGACACTCATCTTATAAAGAAAAATCTTCCAATTCCCTTGTATAATAGTTGACTTAAATCACAAAGCCTAGGACATTTTCAAGGCTCTTTGTGGTCCCTACTTTCCTTTGTTTAAAAAAAATCATGGAATGCTTTCTGATACTGTGCATGTGTAGACTGGCTTGTGAAACCTCCCTGAAAGCACAGACCTGGTCAAAAACCATTTTAACCTCTGCCATTGTATTGGTAGGAAAGCTTTCTGGTTTATTGTGGAATAGTTGATGGTAGCTTCCCATTCTCTCTGTGATCATTCTGATGAACTTGCAGTATATAGGAACAGAAATGTAAAGGGAAAAATGTAAATTACAGCTAAGGGTTGGGAAGTTGCTTTGTCAGTCATCTTTTTTCAGTCTGTCATTTATAAATTGCTCTGAATTTCCTTGTGACACCTGAATGTGTTTCATCTGTGGCTACATTTCTTTTGCAGTGTGCATTGGTTCGTGAGTGTACAGCCACTGAAGGCATCAGTGCTAAAGACAACTTGCCTTCATTAAATGCAGGTGAGTACTCCAACATCTTGAAGAGATGTCTGTTGCCATGCTGTGTCAGGCCCTGAAAAAATCAAAGATTTGGGGCAGAGCTCTCAAAAGGCTCTTCAAATGATGTAGAAAGTTTTGAGTTTAATATTTTAATGTTTTATAGCTATTTGATAGTAACATTTTCTGGAGAAACATGAAGAAAGCATTCAGAAATGTCAGTGATACTTCCTGAAGCACTGCTAAAATCTCCCACTCCTACATCTTTACTGCTCAAAGATTTTCAAGACTGTCAGTGACTTCAGTGGGCATAGGATTAACCTCAGAAGTTTTTTGTCATGTCATTGCATGGCATTTTGTTAAAAGTAATTATGCATTATTTGTAACTGAATACCCTGGAGAATTAATCTCTCATAGCTGATGAAGTAGCAATTTCAGTATCATCTGGAAGCTGTATGTCCTAAACTGAAGGAAGGTGTTGGCAAGGCATTCTCAATTCTAGCTCAATTCTGGGCCTGAATGTATTGTGTTGAACTAGATCTATTTCTCTTTCATTATACAGAGAAATATTACATACTGATATGCTGCACCATCAAAGTTTTATTAGCCCAAGTTTATGAATCTCCATTACTCTGCAATAAGAATGTCACAAATAAGTTATGTGGGTCATCTGAAAGCACAGTGCTGTCAAGAATTCTCTGTATTTGCTGAGAGAAAATGTTACTGAAGTTTTCAAACCTTTCCTGAAACTTTTTTCCTGTGACTTCACTGATAGGAGAGACTTGCTAGACTAGCTTTGCAGTCTGAAGAAAGAAACCAGTTTTTTCCATGTCTGTATTAATGCTGTATTTTTTTTTTCTGTGATCTGTTAAGACTAAACCAGAAGCAGGTAAAAATTTCTTCTTCACAACTGCAACTTCTTTTAATTAGTTGAATGTGAGACTGGATATGTTTGGGGAAGAAGACATGCACTGAGAATTATTAAATGCACAGGAACCACATCTGGCTCCAGACATTCCTGACATGAAAATTGCTGGAGGCAGGGGGAGTATCTTGCATCTCTAGGCTTCTATTTCTGGCTCTTCTGGGAGACAAGATACAGAGCCAGTTGAATGATTTGCTCTAACTCCATTGCAGCTGCCGTTTGACTCTGATTCTGCACGTCACCCAGATTAGTGGCCCTTAAAGAGATGACATTTCTGTGCAGAGGAAATGTTAGTGATTCACAAATGTTTGGGGTTTGTTTTTTTCAATTTGCAGTCTCCATTGAGTGGCTTTGATTGGGTTTGGGGTTTTTTTATTGGTTTTGTGGTGGGTTTTTTTGTGTTTTGGTTTTGTTGTTGTTGCATTTTTCTTGGATGGGGAAATGCTGTAGCTCAGGGAATATATTGTGTTGGACCTGTAGGAACTTCCAAGGTAGTTGTCAGTTTTGTGAAGTCCAGATCACTTTGAGAGTGTTTACACTTGATTGTGCAGTATATCTAGGCAGCACTTAACATTTCCACATGAGTTGTTCTCATAAATGAATGCAAAATATAGACACAACCCCCCTCCCACACACCAAATACTGCTAGAGTTTATAAACTCAAACATACCATGGAAAGTTTGGGGGTTTTTTAAGAGTTGAGGGGAAAGAGCAGACCTGCAGATGTACATGCAAGAAATGCCAGCTTACAGGATACTGGAAAGAAGTTTGTAGTCACAGGAAGTTTGTTGTAATAAAGACTTAATCTTCAGTCTGTTTCCTGCACTTGTGACTTCCTCTTCTTACTCCACCTTTGCCTTCACTTCCTGCTGACACCTGGCACTAGTTTGAGGTTTTGTCAGTCCCACTCTTCACTGAATTCCCTATTTCTTTCCTTAGAAAATGTGAGCTCTCCTTTTACACTCTTAGCTTTTATACCCAACCAATCCCACCTCTTCCCCAGTGTGCCTCCATCACTGGGCTTGAGTGGATCAAAGCTTTGTGCTCTCTGGAGGCTGGCTTACCCACATGGGTACCAGTGCTGCCCTCGAGTCTGTTGTGCCATACAGGAGCTCTGCCCAGAACCACATAGATCCACTCTGTATGAATGATGTGCACAGTTCAGTTGGGGTTAAAAGCTGGGAAGGAGGCAAGAATTTTTAGTAAAGGTAAAGCTTGGGGCATGTATGAGGTGTTCAGTTCAAGTTTGGAGTTTCCATACTGAGATTTCTTTCCCAAGGTTTCTGTTGTTGTCAGATCAGGGTGAGTTGCCATGGATATGGTAAAATACACATCTCTCTAAAAGATTTCCTGTCACAATTCCAGACTGTAAAGCACAGAACTTTCTGTTACAGATCCTGGCCTTGTTCTGTGCAGCTGGAACATCTTAACTTTCAGAAAACAATCAGTTTAAGCCAGATACATTTCAGTGTGGCAAAAGTAGAGGCAATCAAACCCAAGGACTGAAGAGAGAGGGATGGTATCAGTAATGTGGTAGAAGTAAGGCAACCTGCTGACTTCCCTCTTGCCTGCCATACTTTCCCTGCTGTGTATAAGCAGCTCTGCAGTTGAGTATTTTCCATGTACATGTCTATACTGTTGTAAACATTTCTAGTTCTTTCTGTCTCACGTTGTTTATCAGGCCTTCCAAACTGTGGAACTGGAATAATATCCCTCTGTGGATCTCTTAGCCTGTAGGCATGGATGCACATTGGCATTCTTCTGAAGTTGAAATCTTCATGTAAGGGATTGGCAGCCCTCAAGTGAGTTATGAGGCACTTACTGAGGGAGTGGGAATGAGGATTGTATTTCACAGAGCCTTAGCACCAAGCCATTCAAACTCCAGAGGTTGAATTTATCTCTCTCAAAAGTCAGTTATTTATTGATAACCCTGGGGAGTTTGCCAGTTGTTTGCATGTAAACATATTGTACTTTACAATAAAAAAAAGAGAATAAAAGTAATAGAAATTAAGCATTCCACCAGTTGAAATGATTCTTCACCTGTGCCACAAAGGGAGATATAAATAGAAACAGTGTTAGTAAATTAGGATAGGGCAGTAGTATGCTTTGATCTATGTTTGATAGGGAACAAAAATGAAAACACAGTATTCAATCTTCTATTAATGTTTTATTTTACTTGCAGGGGAAGCAGTGTGAAGGATATTGCATGGAATAAAAAGCACAGAGGTCTTTAAATTTAAAAATGAGAATGTCCAGAAATATGGATGGTTAAGTATGTGATACTGGCTTCCAGGCTTCATGCTGTACAGGAAGGCTTTTCAAATAGTTTTTTCTCTTTATAACCACTGCAGTTAATATAGGCTTTCTTTTCTTCCAGTGCCTCTTGTGACTACTGTCTAAATACAGGAAGGATTGATTATCTTTATGAAACTTTCACTCATTCTAATAACTGTGTTTTATAAAAGCCAAACTTAGTCTTGCCATTCTTACTGTGTGAGTGGGTTTACATGCCTCCTGGGTTTCTTTTTTAGGCAACTTGTTGTAATTAGAAAACAATTGTTGTTGGAATTGTAAAGGAAAATATACCTGGGGTTTTTAAGGAATCACATAACTTCAGTAATTCTGTTTCTAAGAGAAACCTAAAGCATTGTGCAGCTCTTATTGACAATCTCAAGCTTTAGCAGTACTGCAGATGAGAATCTTTTTGATTCCTTTTAAAAACAAAATTCTCAGGCTTTTTTCTGAGTTTGTAAATGCAATTTTCTTCATAAAGCCATGGAGAGATGTTTTGGCCATGGAGAGATGTTTTGGCCATGGAGAGATGATGTTTTGGCCATGTTTTAAAACTTGCAACATAGTTGAGATTATCCTTATCTGAAAAATAGTAGTACCTGAAGAGTAGTTTAATAATTGCAACAATGATACAAGTCACAGTTTTGGATCCACATTTTCCAGTGATTCCCTGTCTCTATTGCTATCATGCTGCAGTCCTGTTGGGGTTTGTGTTTGGCTTTGCTTTTTGTCCTATGGTGTTGATAGTGGTAGTGGGGTGAGCTGGAATAAAAGAGGTAGTAGAGCAACATGTGCATTAGATTTTGACAGACAAATGTGAATTTTTGAATGCATAAGATTCTGAGTGCAAATTTAAGGGCTGTTCTTGGGAAGCATGTTTTGGAAAGTTCTCAGGAAGTAGACATGAAAAGGTAAAATAGAGAAGAGTATTTTGTCTCTGGGGTATCATAATTTGAAATGTGCTAGGAAGAAGCATCAGCCTGCTTCCTAGTGTACAGGTGATACTAAAAAATCCTCAGACAACCCAAAATTATCATCTGTTTTGGCAGGTTTCTGTTTAAGGGGAGATCTGAATTAGCCCTTAGTTTCTTGAGCTGTCCCTGATATCTCAAGACTGTTATTTCCTTGCCTTGTTAATGATGGATGATAGGTGCCACATGTCTACTCTATGGATTGACAGAGGCTGTCAGTATTACTGGTGAAACTGATTTCACTAATTACAAGGATCTCAGCAGAAGAGGAGGAAAATAGGAAAGCATTGCAGCATATTGCCTTCTACTAATAGAATAGAAGTCAACACTGGGTATAAGTTGATTATAGACAGGGGGTTTGGAGATGCTTTTTTTTTGTAGTGGACAGGATTAAGTCTGTGTGATGATGTCTCAAGCTGTAAACTGTCGAAAGATGCTTGAGCATTGAGGTGTCTTGGGTGAAGAGAAGTTGCTAGTATTCATATGCCTATGGCTATCAAGCATCTGTTAGACTTGTTTCATAATGGTAAGTTAGAATTTAGGGGCTTTTAAGTAAAATCACAAACAGGCAAAATGAAGTTCCTTTTAAACATAAGGAGGAACTTCTTTGAGAGTGGTAGAGCACTGAAACAGGCTGCCTAAGGAGGTGGTGGATCTCCATCTCTGGAGACATTCAAAACTTGCCTGGATGCCATCCTGTGCAACCTGCTCTAGGTGACCCTGCTCTGGCCCGGGGGTTGGGCTAGATGATCTCCACAGGTCCCTTCCAACCCCTAACATTCTGTGATTAGAGAGATCTCTACACAGTGATGGGAATAGAAAGCAGTACATTTGCAAGTACTTGAACATGATTACTTACAAGTTTCCTTTTTTTATGACTTGCCAGCAACCAGTTTGTTACAGATACCTTTTAATCTGTGGTCATTTTAGGCCTTTCCTGAAGCACTTGTGTTTAAACCCAGTTTGATGAGATAGACAGGACAGTTTGTGCATCTCCAATAACGTGGTCTGTGGTTTTTATTCTCTATAAATCAGTTTCTATAGGCAATAATGGTGGCAGGGAGTTGGGAAGCTGAAATTTCTATTAGTAGCTGTCGTTTTGACAGCAACAGTTTCCTCACAGTGCACCTGGGAAATGCATCCCTTTGAGTTATAGACCATTCAGTGGCAGATCAATGGGAGCCTGATTTTCCAGAAAGCTGATAGAAAGGTACTGTTGGAGGATTTAGAGGGCTGTCTAAAGGCATTCTGAGCTGGGAAGCAGTAGATGACTGTGTTAACTGACAATCATTTGTCTCCAAGTAAGCTTATCTAAGTAGTCAAACAAAAGTTTACTTTCTCAGCTTTTTCCCTCTTTACTCTCTCTGGAAAATTAGTGAAGAGGGAGGGGAAAGGAAAAGTGAGAGCAGACATTTCTCACCTTTATTATAGAGCATTATTATAGGATCTGAATGGAAACATAACCAGCATGTGAGAGCCTTAAGGTGAAAAACATGGTGGATTTTAAGCATCACCTCCCAAGACACCAAGTAATGTGATTTTCCTGTGTCAAGTTACAGTGCTGATCTAAGAACAGTGTCTAACATATTTATAGGATTGTTATACCTCTATGTAGTGGCAGTCTCTTGACTATGTCAGTGGTGAAGCTGCCTTTAAAATGATGTCCTCTTGACCATGTCAGTGGTCAGGTTTCCTGTAGTGTAGTTGCACACCATCTAGTTGTGGTAATGACTTCTGTGTGTGAACGTCATGGAGAAGAGAGAGCTCAGCTTTGAGGCTTTCTTCACTTGTCCCAGGCAATTTATTAGCAATGTAAATGATACTAGCAGATGGTAAGGGATGGTGTTGACTGTGTGTGAGTTTATTCTTTATTTGTGCATTCCATTTTTCCTCTATATCTGAAGTGTAAGAATTTAGATCCTTACTACACTAAAAGACTGAATTCACAGGACCCTGACTGTGCTGGTAGAATGTGATTTATCTGCTGTACCAGTCATACTTTGTCTTCCACATGGTGCTGTAATAAATTAAGGAAAAATTCAATGTTTTTAATAGAATTTTAATGGTTCTAAAATTAATTCTGGAAGCAAGGATGGAAATAAGGTATTATTTTTGGATGAAATTGTTGTCATAAATTTTCAGAGAGCCCCATAACTACAGTAAAGCAATGATTTACATCTTCTTCCCTGCAGTGTTAAAGAACCCCATCTGTAAGTTATATAGATTCCCTACTTCTGACAACAAGTGGATGAGGATCAGGGAGCAGATGGCAGAGACCACCCTTTCTTTCCATGTTCCTAAAGAGCTCATCAACCTGCACATAAAGGAGGATATGAGAAGGTAAGGAAGATGGCACAATAGTAAATACTAATATTTTTGTATCGAGTTGGAATAATGTAAGTGATGAGCTAAAAATAGGAACTTGTAGCATGAAATAGGCAAAATATGTTTGGCTGCTAAGAATTTACAGCTCTAACTGAACAGCAGAATGGATTGCTCAGAATTTTGAGGACTCCAGTGTCTTCCCAAGTTCTGAGCAATGAGCTGTGCTAAAATGCAGTCATGACTTTTACTGTGTAAGTATCAACATTTGGATAACAGTAGAAGTATTCTGAGAAGTTAACATCTTATAAAGGCACAACACATAACAGGGCTGTGAACTACCCTGTAGTGTCTTTGGCTTTGTGTGTGGGCAGTGCTATTATCACCAACAGACAGTATGCAGGCAATGGAAAATCACACATTTCTAGTCAACAGAGGAGCAATGACAACATAAATCATGTTCCTCTAACTGATATTAGCTGGCCTAACAAAAGGGTATCAAAGCAATAAGTGTTTGGAAGCTTTTCTTTGTTTGGGCTGACTTGTAACCAGGAGGGACATCTGATGGCATGATGTATGGCCTAGGAAAAAAGGAGGATCAGAAGCACAAGTGGCCCAAAATGCTTTGTATGTCCAGATTCCCCCTGCAGCCTGCCCTTGAACACTTGTAAGCTGTGCTTATAACTGCAGAAAAGCACAGCATATTAAGCAGAGCAGGGCTTCCCTGAAAATGTTCCTTCTTTTTCCAGTGCTGATGGGTGCTGTAGAAGAAGGTACTGCCTCTTTTCCCTTGCAGGTTGCCTCACTCATCTGGTCTTGTGTGTAAGAGTAGCACTGCAAGCTAGTGCTGCATCCCCAAGCCATCCTGTGTGCTTTCAGGCAAATCCTTCCATCAGAGGGGCTTGCCTGTGCTTGGTTACAGTGCTTGTTTGTCCTGCAGTAAGACCTTCTTTTCTGTTTTTTATTCACTCCATCTGCTGCTCCTCTATGATCTTTTTATGCCAATAGAACAGCATGTGGGAGATCAGAATCTTGCTTTTAATAAACTCAATGGACTGATACACACTTATGCATGGTGATGATGGGTTTTAAAAATCATATGAATTGTTATAATACTTGATTTTTTTTCATTTAATACTGTGTTTAGGCATTTATGGCCTGATCTTGTTTGGGAATACTGATGTGTAAGGCTTTTTTAGTAAGCAATAAAAATAGATTATGCTGACATGCACAGTTCATCCACTTCCCAGATTTTCATTTGCCCCATGGGTAAATGCCTTTTAAATGTTAGAGGATTACTCTAACCACTTCTACTACTACTGTGTTATTCTCTCCAAAGGCATAATGCAAGTAATAGCACTTGCTGTTGTTTCCTATTCTAGCATTCACCTCCTTGGATAAAGTCATAGTAAAGAATCCCCATGGTTTGTTGTTTTTAATGATTATTCCATATTCAACCAAAATAAAGGCAAGCACTGAGGAAGAAAAAGAAGTCAAAGTTGCTTAAAGATTGAGGCAAGTGGTTGTGAATTTTCCTCACTGCCAAGGATGATCTTCCAGGTTCTTTCCAACCCAATCCAAACCGATGTGTTTAGCTGTTCAAACCTAGTAGCAAGTGTGCATGTGAGAGAGGCAAAGGTATTTACCCCATTGGGCATCAAAAAGGGTGTAAAACCTTTCTCTTATTCTCCTTCAAAGTCTAATGAGGAGCATCTGAGGGAGCTGAGATTGTTTAGTCTTGGGAGAAGGATGCTCAAGGGAGACTGTATCTTTCTCTACAACTACCTCAAAGGAGGTTGTAGGAAGGTGGAGGTCAGTGTCTTCTCCTGGGTTACCAGTGAGAGGACAAGAGGAAATGGCCTCAGATTGCACCAGGGGAGGTTTAGATTGGATAGCAGGAAAAATTTCTTCACTGAAAGAGTTGTTAGACATTGGCACAGGCTGCCTAGGGAAGTGGAGGAGTTCCCATTCCTGGAGGGTCTCAAAAAGCACTTAGATGTGGTACTTAAGGACATGGTTTAGTGGCATGGTGGTGATAGGTTGATGGTTGGACTTGATCTTCATTTATAATGAAAGAGAGGACAAAACCAAAGCAAAATGAAGACAGACACACTCAAATTCTGTCATCACTCAAGCATCTGAATTTTTCCATTGTTAACTAGAGATTTTGCACTTAGCATTCCTTCCCTGTGGTTCTAACAGCACTGAGTGGGGAGTAATTTTGTCAGTTCATGTCAGTGGGGGTGCAGAGAATATAAATGAGAGGTGTTAAGGCATTAAGGTGATGAAAAAAGTTTTGCACAGTGATATGATGTTACCCATGTCATAAAAATCCTAACTGTTTATTTTGAATGAGGCACTTGGATTAATAAACTGGGGAAAGAGGAACCAGAAACCCACAAAACTGCTTAAATGACTGAGCAATCATCTCATTTAATAATGTGATTAGTCTTGCCAGAGACTTGATTCCAAGCTGAAAGAAATGAAGTTGTAAACTATGAGAGTAAAATGTTCTTGGTCATATCATAGAGCTGAAAGTCCTAAGCTGATTCCAGTGTTTCCTGATGAAACAGTAAAATTAAAAAGAACCAACCAAACAAAAAAAGCCCCTAAAACTCTTCTGCACACCATTGCTAGTTCCTAACATGTACCTTAGGATCACAGTGTGCATCCTCCAGATGCCATTCCATCCCATTCTGGGTATCACTGGATTAGAAACTCTTTGCAGTCATGTGATGCAGAAGAATTATCCTTTGCTATTAAATGTGAATCATTGAATTAACCTCAAATGTTCATGCTCTTTGAAGATCTTGAGTCTACCAGAGAGAAACCCAGGTAATAAAATATCTAAGGAAGGGAAAGGGTTTTAAGGCAGGAAGGAAGAAATGGGTTTAATTTAGTTAATATATTGCCTAAGCTTTTAGATAATAAAAAGGGGATGGTGGTGGATAGACGTGCAAAAGGAACTTGAAAATCTCAGCTCCCAGGAACAGTATAAAATCTTCTCCAGCCTTTGCAAATCCCAGGCTCTTCTCCACATATACAGGGAACAAACAGATCTGAAATCTTTTCCATGTGTTGCTTTTTGGGGAGTGGTTTGATTTGGATGGGATTTTGGGGTTGTTTTGTTCTGTTTTGGGTATTTTTTTTGTTTGTACTTTGGGTTTTATCTTTTGGGGGTTTTTAACCAATATTGAAGGCATGCAAAAGGTAGGCACACCCTCCCCTTTAATTTGTAGTTACCTGTCAGGTCAGGCCTCCCAGAACCTGAAGTAGTTTTGGGATATTCTCCAAGAAAAGAAAAACAGCAACTGTTTTCAAGAGGTTCTAAATGAAAACTGTTAGGGAAGAAATAAAAATATCCTTTTATGCATTTCTGTAGTAGCTTCCCCAGCAGAGATGAAATCCTCCATAGTAATTATTTTATCTGTTTTAGAAATAATATAGTAAAAAGGCTACAAGTCTTTTCTTTCTGGAGAGAATGTTATCTTGTTTTCATGGGTTATTGCCTGTGTGTCACAGAACCATAACTTGTGGTAAAGAAAAATGAGAGTAATTTTATCTGCTGCTAGTCTACAAAAAACAGATGAAATAGCTATCCATAAATATGTACACTTTAAAGTAAAATTTGTTAGGGGAAAGAATTCCTAGGCTCTCTTCCTTAGGAGGAAGCTTCTAAGCTTCCTTTACTGTTGAGTGATTGAGTCATGCCCCAGAGCTTATGGCATGTATTTACTCCAAAGCTTCTGTTTGATAAATATTCAGAACTTTGTTGCCTTTATAATATTATGAAACTTTTGCAAATATAATCCAGAGAAATGTCTCATCTTGTTTTGAATCCTGCTAAGCACTTTGCTTCTGATGTTTTCTGAAAGTGGATTTCAGAAGCTAATTATGCTTGGTGGAGGCAAAAATCACTTCTTTTTTTTTTTGGTTTTGAATTTGTCATGTTTGCTTCACTGGGAATTGCATCACTGGATTTTTGAAGCTGAATGAATCAGAAGTTGCTCCTTTTTCTTCACACAGCATTTGTGGTTTCTAGGCTTTTATCATATGTCCTCCTGTGATTAATTCTCTCTTCTTCATATCATTAGTTATCTTCTAAACTTCATCTTTCAATTTGTCAAGATTTGTGGTGTGTCCTAAAGGATGCAAATGACTATTCCTGTTCCCTTTTCTGAGAAACGATAAGCAGATCCAACAAAGTTCTTTGAGAGGATGCCCCTCTCTGCCTCATCTTGCTCATCTTAATCCCTTGGTGCTGATTTGTGCTTGATTTTGATTTTATTGTTGCTGACCACAGGTTTTCCCTGTGCTTTCCACAGTGGTGGCTGAACTGCTGAAGCTTTGAGGGTAGTTCTGCAAAAACAAGTTCATTTGGAACATGATTTCAGGATTAGGACTTCAAATGTTTTTTGAACTTGATACACATCACTTCTTCAAAGTGTTTTGAACAACAATGGGGAAAACATCAGCATGGGGCTTTACTGTTTAAGAAATACTTTTGACTTTTTGGCTAGTGATCTGGCCTGTTGCCATAAGATCTGTGATCTATGGAAGATGATCTCTGTGATCCTGTGCTGCAGTGTCACTGGGCTTTCTCCCCCTTTCTGCCTTCCTTCTCCCTCTTTCTCCTTTTTCTTCAGTAATTTTCCTCCATGCAAGAGCTGTCCTTTGGAATTCTTTCTTGGGACCTCCAAGAATTGCAGTGACAGTCTGCTTGATACTTTGAGGAGCATGAGGAAAACTAGTTGGTCATGTTGCACAAGTTTTCTCCTGAACAATTCCAAGTTTTGGAAGCCTCAAGATTTTTTCCTTTTCAGTTCCTTTAAAAGCAAGCTCCCCAAGGTGGCTCTAGGGCAGATGGAGGATGAACTTACTTTGCAAGTGGGGAAAACAAACAGAAAGCTCAGTCTGCTGTAACTGTGCTTGTTTGTGTAGGAAATCAGTGATCTCTGCTTTGCTCAGGTCAGCTCTCAAGAGTGTACAGGAAAACTGATAATTTGCTAAAGGATTTCCTTTTGAATGTTCAGTGACATGTTTGGTTACCATAACACTGCTGTTTTGACCTGATGAACACAGCTGTGAGGCTGAAGATCAAGTTTTAGGAGACTGATGGTGTGGGGGGTTTTTGTGTGTTTTGATTTGGTTTAATACTCAAGAGATGTGGTGAGGGCTGCTGTGTTGCTTATACTGATTTTTGTAGGTATGCTGCTAGAACTTCATGTGTATGAAAGTATCCAGAGAGGCAGAGCGCATCCAAACAGCTGTGCTGCAAAAAAGGAGCACGCTTTGATTCTTTAACACAGTAGTTAATATTTCCTTAGAAACAGCTTTCTGGAGCCTGGAAGCCTTCTTACTTCCAGGGAAGAAAGTGTTTCAGTTGGAATGCCATTGCATTTGTACAGATATAAGTAAGTTTTGAAGGCAAATGACTGTAGCAGTCACTGGCTGAATAACAGCTGCAATCAGCAGAGTCCACAAGGGTCCTGAAAACGGATTTCCTTTCAATTAGGAAGTGCTTTTGATGTTGTTTAACAAACTGTTTGTGGGTTAATTGAATTAATTTGGATGAGTGTTAGTGGATTAATGACTTAATGAGTGCCTTCTTTTTGCCTTTTGATAAAGGAATCAGGAACTTAGAGACTTGGGAGAACTTGCTCCTCACTGGGACAACATGCGCAGAAGCGTTATCGCTCACTGTGATCAGATGCTGAGCATGTACCAGGATACTCTAGCAGAGCTTGGCAAGCATACAGGTATGAAAGCAGCCTCTCCTCTTTTGGAAGCAGTTGAGAATTGACTGGATTGATTGTTGTTAAATAGTGGTGTGTTCAGCAGAAATAAACCACATAAAAATGAAATATTTGTAATCAGTGTATTAATGACCAATGTAATCATTGTGTTTCTGAAATAGCCACAGCTGCCCTGTTTCCTCTTCTAAATTGCTTTACATGCATTCCAGCTGTATTTTAACAGTTCAGATGATACATGGTTACACAGCAGCCAAAAAAGACAAGGCCAACTGGCTGCATCCCTCCAGAAAGCCAAGGAGTGCTTTTGCCTCTGCCTTTACTTCGCTGCCACGCTGGCAGCCCAAGATATGTGGAAGCACTAACTCATTGTCACTCTTCTCTCTCCTTGGTATATCAAAAGCATTTAGCATTTTTGCTTTGTTGCTCCCTGAACAATTGCTTTCCATTAGCAAGAGGCCTTTTACATGTGTCTTGTCACAAAGGATTCTGAAGGACCAGCTCTATACTCTGTCCTCTAGGTGCACATACCTCCAATCACCTTTTGTATCAGCACTAGGGAAGATTCAGTTCACTTGGAAGCAGTGTACTGCAGAAGGGGAGATAGCACCTGCAGATAAACTTGTTCCAAAATACTCCCACATTCTTCCTATACAATCCTATGTTGAGTGTTCTGAGAGATACCTACTTCACAGTTAGCTGAGCTAGTTGGAGAAGGTAGTGGAGAAGGCTATTAGTAGACTACTTAATCTCTCTTTAAAATGGAGAGACTGCAGTGAAAAATATCAGGAGACTGCATTAGTGTTAGACAGCAATTTCAGTTCAGCAGCCTATTTACTGAAAAGAAGTTAAGGAAGTTAAGACCCTTTCAAATTTGAGTTGCTTTGGTAAGCACTTTTATTCTCAAAAGAAGGGAGAATTGTAGAGAAGGCCAAAGTTGGTTTTGTTTCAAGGAAACAGTAACAGGAATCTTAAAGGGTTATAGAAGATCAAAACAAATCATTTTCAGGTTAATCTAAAACATGGAATTGGAAGTTCTGGGAAGAAGTAGAACTGGTTTTTTGTTTCTTATAGTTTGACCTGAAATTATTTATTTTTTCATTACCCATTTATTTATTTATTTTTCAGTTTCAGTCTCCAAACTGAATATTCTCTTATTTATCCAGCCCTAGAAGGAGAAGAAAAGACAGTGGAGGTTAATGCAATTGAATCTTGCTCTGGAGAATTGGACACTCTCCCTTCCTCTGTCCCAAAGTTCCTATGTGACATTAGGCAAGTCAGACTTCAGAAGTGGTTAGTGCTTGTTCTTGTTTGGAAGCCTGGCAATGGACACAAGCTGTTTTGCAGAAGTACTTGGTGCTTAGGGATGTAATTGAGCTCAGTGGGAGCTATGCTTCCAAAAATGGAACGGGATGTTACATTATAATGTTGCTCTGCAGAATGATAGCCTCTATATCTCATATTGATGTGTTGTTTCTTAAATGCTTTCACCTTAAGTTATACCCTGCCACTAGATGGAAAAAATTACAACTGTTTTAGTCACCCAGTTAAAATTATTCTGTGAGTATATGTAAAGCCCTTAGAAACTGTGGTGATGCCTGCAGTAGACAGGTTTGAGGAACTGGATAATCTTTGTGGAAGGCTTGAGCAGGGTATTTGAATCTAGATACTGAAGTAAAAGTTGCTTCTAAATTGAGCAGCAAAGACCCAAAAGATTTAGTGAGCTGGAAAAAGCTGGTGTGTGATATGTCATTGAAGTCTATTTCACAGCTCCTCTTCAGGTGGATGTCAGAGGAAGGTTCCAACTTTATTCTGTTATTTCCTAACATTGGAGAGTTTAATCTTGCAACAATGCTAACTGTTTTAATAGAGTGAGTGTAGTTTTCTTGGTTCTTAAATATCACCTCCCAAGTTATTTAAAAACAAACTCTACTGAAAATTAGCTTTATCATATGGATGATACTGGCAAGCACAGATTGAGATATTAATTTCACTGCATGGATCTCTCATAACTGAGTAAACAGAATAGCTGGTAGCAGTGGGTGACTGGTATCCCATATGTTTCTGGCACTGGATGAGAAGGCATTCTTGCTTCACAGGTCTTCCCTCAAAAGAGGAATTGCAGAACTCAGCAATGCTTCATGTGTTCTACTCCAGCTCGTGGCAGAAGTGTACTCCAGGGAGAGCAGGCTCCTCTCCTCCTCTCCATCCTACTCTTCTTTTGCCTGTTTCTTTCAGTCTGCTGTCATTTTATTCTCCTCTTAGTCTGTCAGTGTTTCCTTGTTTCAGATCCAGTTATCATTGCTTTAAGCTTTGATCTTGGTCTTAGCTAAATTCTCATAAATTATCTGCCCCCTTTCTGTTTTCTAATGATTTGCAATCTCCTCACCTGCACTATTCCCATTTCTTTTCCTATGCAGTTCAAGTTCCCTTCACTGCTCCCATAATTTTGTCTCAATGACTCCTGGTTTCAGGCTGCATCCTTGGGTTTCCTATCAAATCTGAACCTTTGACTCCTGCCAATTGCTTCTCTGATTACCTTTGCTCTTAATCTCTGTAAAAATATTATTTTAAGTTAATAAGCTTAGGTAGCAACCTAAGCAGACTTGGCTGGTCTAGAGCATCACTGGTGCCCCCTGGCAGTGTGCTTAGTCCTGTTGGAATCTATGGCAGTTTCAACAGGTAACCTCTGGCAAATCTTAACTGAGCAAATTGTTTGGGTTTTTTAATCCTATCTGAATCCAAGGAATTCTAGTCCAAATGATTAAGAGTTGGCAAAATGATAGGGTCCTGCCAAAAGCCTCTAAGTAAATGTTGGGTTGCCTGAGTGAGAAGAGGACCACCTCTTTCCTAATCTACACCCTTTTATTTTATATATGTGCTGTATCAAAGTGTCTCCAGGTAACTTTTCATGCCATCAGGCTTTAATTGTACTCCTTTATACCAACACAGTTACTCATAATCTCATGCTTTTGATTTATTTATTCTTCCTGCATAGCCTAGTCAGTAGAATACTTCTGTTTGAAGAAAAAAGGTCTCTTGATGAGAATGTAGTATCTTCCTGGCTCTGTTCCCCTCTGGTTTTGTGACAGAATGAACAGAATGCATCTTAACTGTGACATTGTTTCCAGCAAGCTGCAGACCAATTTCAGACAGAAGGAAAAAAATATCTATCACCTAGAATGAAAAATCAGATTCTTCTGTGAATTAAAAGCTGTTTTGTTATTTCCAGTATGGCTACATGCTGAGACTCAGTTAGTGAACCATTCTTCTCCTAATACACAATTAGGCATTAAAAGTAAATTAAAGAAGACTCCTCATGTACAAGTGTTGTCCTCACATTAAAAAGACAACAAAACATCTGCTGGGTGCTTAAGATAATGATTCTTTAAACTTTTGTTTTTCAGGCTCTTCCTTCAAATCAAGCTGTAGCAAAGGAGAAAAAACGTTAGAATTCATCCCAATAAATCTTCATCTGCAAAGAATGCATGTGCATAGCCCTCGATTGAAAGGTAAATATATTCTGCAGAGAAGTTCCCCAACTACTGCATTGTGTGCTTTGAAATCCAATGAAGCTTGCAGCTCAGAGGTATGGTTTCCATTGTAGCCCTTTGTCAGATGTAAATAGCTTCATTTATAGATCTAGTTTCAAGGGTGAACATGAGGTGGACCTTAAAACATTAAAACCAGAACAGAACTGAAAGGTATGCTATTTAGAGAGCTGAATCTTAGGCATTTCCCAGTTAAGGGGTGGGTATTGGCTACCATCTTGTTAAGCATTGTAGAGGGGACAAATATGCTACAGATAAATATAAATATATATATATATATATATAAATATATATATAAAAAATATGCTGCAGATAAAAAGCATGGGAAGTAATAGTATTAAATTGATTTAGATCTATTTTTTTAAGTCAATTTATATGCAATTTAGGCTTCCATGGATTTGGGAGAATGCTGAGGAGGAAGGAGTATCACAAAAAATACAGACTGTGTGAAAATCTTGTGAACTTCTAATAGCTTCTGGAAAGGGAGATAGTTTTCTGTTTAGTACCCAATTCTTTTGCTGCTGCTTGAGTGTAATTTTAGCAGCATCCTTTAGAGAGAAAAGATTCTGTTGATACTTACATGTGAGCAAATCACAGCACAGTGAATAATTTGTTGATAAACTGAGATCTATTAAATTTGCTGTCACTGTAGAAACATGGAAATTACCCTGTAAGGTGTTTGCCTTCTAAATGCACTCTACATCTGAGCAGATGGTAAAACAATAAGTGCAAACAATAATTATAGGAGTATTATGCTGTGTACTGATGATGATCATACACTTCCAAGTTGGAACAGGAGGACTTCTGGTTGTCAGTTAGATACTGCATTGATTCAATATTTTGTTATTTCTTTACTGTATTGCTTCAACATTTTGTTATTGCTGCTGCTACAAACTGGTGCCACCAAACATTTTAACAGGATGAGGATTTATAATGACAAAATATGACAGCACAGGTTTTAATTTAGCTAATGTTTTGAAGTGAATTAATTAACTCAAAAGCATATTTAGATTTGCAGTGACTACAGGTGACCAGAACCTTAATTTTTTTGTCTTTTGAAGAAAACCTCTCTGGGAAGAGGGCAGTGTACCAGTGGAGCTCTAATAGCCCAGAATAGTGTATTATGGATACATATATATGAGGACCTGAACCAATGGGCTATTTAACAATCTTGGAGCTCACCTTAGGCTAATGAAATTGTGTCACTTCTCCTTTTATTGAAGAGTCACTAATTCATTAGAGTTCAACTCAATTTGAGTGAATACGCTTTGAGAATCAGCTCTGGAAGTAAAACATAGTTCATTAACTGTGAATCATTTGTACAGTGTTCTTGCTTCTAGGGATATTTATCAGAATGCAAGAAAAGTTCTATTTTAGGAGAGGATTAGATTTAATGTACATGGACAGCTTTCTTAATGAATAAAATAGTTCACAAAAATAATCCTCTCATGTTTCCTTTAGAAATACATTTTAAGGATAAGGCATTCTGACCTGTAGTTGCTTTGGTTTTTTCACTCTAGTATGCTTGGGCACAAACCAGGTACCCCTTACTGCAAAGGTAAATTTGAACTTTGAAGGAATAATTATTGTAGTTTGGAATGTAATTAAATCTTCATTTCTGCACTGATAATCAATGCCAGGCACAGAATGAGAGGCTCATTTTAAAAAGATGTTCCCTTTCCAGTTCTGTCAGCATACATCCATAGAACATTTCATCCTGTATGTCCCAAGACATTGGGTACATGCAGAGAGTAACAGAGGTTTCTTGTACCTCAACAAGAATTTCCATAGTGTAGTTTATTTCCCATTCTGGTAGCTTTTCAGCTGAAAACAACTGCCTGGCTCTGGGTTCATGAGCATATAGAAAAAGTTAGGATATGTATCCTAAAAGAAGACTCTTCCATTTAGCATTAAACAGGTAATTGTGTCTGACAGTGGAAGCTAAACCAATTCAAATTAGAGAAGTGGAGATTTTTACCAGTCTGATTAATCACTGGAGCAAGTTCTCTGGAAATGCAGTGAATTCATTGTCACTTGAAGTCTTCAGTTCAAGATCAGATACCTTTTTTTTTTTTTAAAGAAAAAGATGCCTTCCCTCATCTGGAAGGCATAAGCTTGATGCAGGAATCATTAGCTGTAATTCTGTAGCCTGTATTATTTAAGCAGTCAGACTGTTCCATCATAATGGTCTCTTTTGACTCTAAATTGCATGAGCCTGTGCATCACAACATGACTACAAGTTAAATAATAGAAAGAGTAGTAAAGTGAAATGCACAAAAGGCCAATTTACTTGGCAGCTTTGTAAACTGCAGAGCTAGAATAATATTCTACACTGAGACATATAATTTAGGTGTAGCAATAAATCAGAGAAACTTTCTAAGGCTTGCAGGTGGCTGCATGGGAAGATCGATGAGCTCTTGGTCCTCCTTGAGACACAGATGCCTTGGAAGTAATGTAGACTGTTTGTCCTGGTGTCTTCTGGAGCAGCTGTGACAGTGCTGCCAGAGGTTGGGCATGGGCACATGCCAGTCTGTGCTTGTTGTTCCCCTCTAGATGCTGTGTATGATGTGGTGACGGTGGGAGCCCCGGCAGCGCATGTCCAAGGCTTTAAGAGCGGTGGCCTCCGGAAGCTGCTCAGTAAGTTTGAGGCAGAAAGACGCAAGTAAGTATTGGTGGGAGTGGTGAGGACAGTGCCATGCAAGTTGCTTTAGAAGGTTAGGAAGTCACTGAGTAACAAAGCACTACACATACCCTGCTGAATGCATGGGAGATGAAAAGGAATTCCATTATATGTGATGCCCAGAAGAGTTTCCTAGGGAAAATAACTGAAGGATAAAAGGAGAAACTATGAACAATTGCCACTGACTTCCAAGTTGACTACAGGTTGGTATCAGAGCTAACACCAAACAAAACCCAGCAGATACATTTGCTTGGAGAACTGTGTTGTTTTCTGTTTCACCTGCACAACACAAAAATCCTATTAAGTCTTCTACAATCTTTCATTTCCCTGCCCACCTCTGGTAACAAAACTTGCCAGTGAAACACAACTATCATTGATCACATAAGATCCATGAATGGACAGCAGACTGGTGTAGGCAGCTTTATCCCCATGATATGGAGGATTATGTAGTACATGTTTCCTGATGAAGAAAATGTCTGAAGACATTTCTTAAAGCATCTGCTACTTAACCATCTGATTCATGTAATTGCAATGGTATTTAGTGGGGGTTTATTATACTTCATAAGAAGAAATTAAAGTCCTTAAGTGATATAAAGAACTTTGCAGTTCCAGTGTTCAGCTTTCAGAAGATGAACAGTTTGTCACTTGCATGGTCCTGGGGCACATCCACATTGGCAGAATGTCATTTCCCAACATGAGGATAGCTGTAAGGGAAATGGGAAATTGTTATCTGTGATTTCTGTTCATTGGAGGAAAAAAAGAAGGAAAATGCTTCTTGGGGAAGGGATCAGGGACCTAGTCTTTATCTAGAGTTGTTCTGGGAGAACACATATTGCAGTATCTCAGGAATGAATAGGCAATGCCCTTGTTTCTTATTGTCCATAACAGGAGAGAGAAGATGGTGATGGGCTAGACTCCTTTCTCTGGATCTTGTGCAGTGTTTCATGTCAAAAGACTAGGATGGCAAAGGGTACTCAGTGCAGCACAGCCTTTTCTTATTTTCTTGCACTCTTATTGCACTGACTCACACTCCTCTCTTTGAGGACATCTCAGAGAAAACACATGTTTGGGGAGTTTTCCATTAACTGGGAGAACTTGTGAGTTGAAAGACAGGAGTGAGCAAGCTCTGAATATGATCTCACTTACTTGAATGTTCAAGAGCAGGTCTGCTTTAAACAGATACATGAAAAGACCATTCTCATTCTTACCATGGAGGAATTTCTTTCTCTGTGGCAATGACAACTTCATTTTGTATGCACCTGCTTGTTTAACTGCATGAGGATCCTTGTGGATAAATAACAATACCAGGGGCAGCTTTTACAATTTACATTTTCTGTTTTACAATGGGAGCAGCTTGTCTGAAGATTTGGTTGAAGGAAGAAGTGACACCTTGAGCTATCAGTCAGAATATAAAATGAACAGGAAAAAAAATGCAGATTGAGCAGCTGATTCCTCTAGGCTAACTGAGCTGAAGACCTAGAGGAAGATGTGGGAATAGATTATTTCTCCAGCCAATTCTGGTATCTTTCAAGACATTGTTAGTGCACATGACAGATGCCTTGCATGCCTCTGACCTTCAGGCTGATTATTAGAACAGTTTACTGAAATATTCAACAGAGTCAGCATATCACACAATATTCCTTGCTCAAACCTATCCTTGTGGAATTCACAGACAAAAGGAACTGTTAACTGGTAGCAAGGTTATAGCCCACTTTGCAAGAGCATAATTGCATTTGCAGTTGCCAAACCAAAACAAGAGTGAAACATGTTTGATGGAAGTTTATCAGACAAGCATGTGGAAAATGTTTAGTGCTATTCAATGAGGTTTAAAAACCTCATCACCATACTTTCCAGATGTGAAGCTCTCTGGACAGAATTGCCTGGAGCATTGCCTTAAGCAGACATAAAAGAAAGGAGACTGGGGCTGGAAAAAGAAGGGGAGGAGGAGTTTGGGGAGTCTTGCATACAAAGATTAGAAAGGATCATAGGTTTTCATAATGATTTCCTGCACTGGACCTAGGTTTTCAGTCTTCCTGAAGTGAGTCTTCCTAGAAAGCTTCACTATCACGTTCAGCTATGCCTCTATGGCATCTGCCCTATTTAGGGTTCCAGAGGGCTGATGAAGGGCATCTTGACCTTTCTTTTCACTGCAGCTCATGTCCCCTTACCCACTGAAGGCACTTAGTGCAGAATGCATTGTGTTTAATGCCCTGAAGGCGTTACATACAGAGTAATTCCAAGGGTCACTTAGGAATGAAGAGAAAGTAGAAGAGCAGCAAGAGAAGCTTTGGGCATACAGCCTTAGCCATTGCTTCAAATAAAGGTTTGTGGAGATTTGGACTTGATAAGTAAAGATAAATTAGGCAGAACTAATTTCATTTTCCTCAGTACTCAAAGTTAGAACTTCCACATTTGCCAGGGAATCTTAAGGAAATTTAAACCCCTTAACTCAAACTCCTGATCTCTCTCCAGCCTGTTTTCAAAACCTCACCAGTGATCATATGCTTTAGTTTTATTTCCTGAGGCAGTGAACTGTCCAGAGTTTGGGCTTTTTTAATGGTGCAAATGATGTTTTGATCTTAACTTCCAGCTTTAGACAGAATACATGTGATGCATAAATAAGCCACTGAATTGGTATCTTCAGGACTGTATTAGAAGCTCGAGGTTATCTGGGGTAGATTCTCTTACTCTGTGTGCTTTAACTGGATTCCTGATGTTCATGGCTGTGAAAAATGGGAGGTCAAATGTTCATTCTTATAAGACTTTTAACCCAGTCCCAGACAGTGACAATTTAACTCAGCCACACAGATGACTGAGTTTAACAGCAGGAGGGGAGTTACCTGGAGTGCCATTAAAAATGAGACATTTAGCATACTGCAGTATATATTCTCAGGCAAAACTGTCTTAATTCTGAGTTAAAATTGCAGATGTAGTGAATGTAAACTTTATTCAAATGACATGGCAATGGCACTAAAGCAGTTTTAAAACTAAAATGACCAGTGACAGCCCTGTGGACATAGTTAATGATGGTGCTAATATAGAGAAATGGTTGTGTAATCTTCTATGCTTAGTGAAAGCTTTGAAACTTAGCCAGAAGGCATTGTTATAGAGCTTTTCTAAAGGTACATGACTAATCATATATTTTCCATATCAAAGGTAGGTTTTCATAATGATTGCCTGCACTGGACCTACTCATGTGGCCTTAGTCCTAATGCAGAAGTTCTTTCTTTGTGATTCCCTTCATCTGGTTTCTGCATTAGGACACCTGTGAAGAGCTTCTATTGGCAGCTGCCTCTTTTAAGTTATACTGTTATATACCATAGCTATATGCTGCAGCAAGCTCTGCAAGTAATTTATAAGGAAAGTAATTTCAGGGATTTGTAAGTAGTCATCTCCTTTGCTGAATGGCAGGGCTACAGAATAGCTCAGGTGAACCTGAGGAGCAAGTGTTGGGATGTAACAATTAGAAACTTCAGATGCTCCAAGCTTATTTTTTTCCTGAAAAATAACTATGCACTTTCTTGGGGTGGGAGAGGGAAAGTTGCTATCAAATTCTGAAAGCAACTGAATATTTGGAGTCATCTCATGCTTTCAGTGGTTTAGGAAATGTTCAAATTAGCCCAATAATGAGATGTGATAGAACACTTCCTCCTGAAGAAAGAGTCATTCTCTCTTCACTATTTCTTTAATTTAAAAGCTGTGATTACCTTCATTAGAATGAGAACTACACAAAGGTTTAGTAGCTCTTTCCTCTTTCTGTTCTTACAGCATTGTCTGTTGCTTTTCTTCTGCAATATTCAGTGCAGCTTAATGCTGTGGTAGATCAGTGCAAATGATCTGGGAATTAAAGGCTGAGGGGAATCCCAGCAAAGGAGTATGTGAATGGTGAGCTTGATAACAATGTTAGCCAGACTCAGCCTGCAGAAAGGCTGCTTGATAAAGGGAGGGAGAAGCTGAAGGAGAATTAGAGATTATTCAGCTCTGTGAAGCACCAAGACTTTTAAGACTGTGTCTTCATGACAATTAGCCTAGGCTATTGCCCTTTGTCCCTGCCTTGGCTACTGAGCCTGACAGCTTGAGAGCTGCAGTAGTGAGCGTTGAGATCACAGAATCATAGAACTGTCAGAGTTGGAAGGGACCTTAAAGATCATCCAGTTCCAATCCCCCTGCCTGCCAGGGACACCATCCACTAGATCAGGTTGCCCAGGGCCCCATCAAGCCTTGTCTTAAAAGCTTCCAGGGATGGGGCTTCCACAGCCTCTCTGGGCAACCTGCTCCACTGTCAGATAGATCTAACTTAGGAAATTAATTTCACTGTTACCACCTTGAAGGCAGAGCTCTGGCCAACTCCTTGTTTCTCAGAGTGATGGGGATTTTGAGACAATTTATATGATTTCTTTTGTTGTAATGTTCAGAATTCTGACCTCTGCACTCAGCAGTTTAGCAGCTCACATAGGGGACTGTGAATTGGAGACACATAGTAATTTTGCTGTGGCTGGTAGCATGAGTGACCATGGCAAAGCTTCACTGACTCAGGTGCTGTTCATCCTGATTGCCTCTGCAAAGAACTGGACCTAAAAATGGAGACATTGGTGAAAGACAGGAAAATAGGATGGTGTATTGTGGAATTTGGAACTGCTATTCAGCAAAGTATCTTAAGCAAGAGTCTTGATTTAAAGACTGCCTGAATCTGTCACTGTTTGCCAAAAGACTTAAGCCTTGTAAGTTTGATGGAAGTGACTTCAGTTGGACTCCTGTATGTGCATTGCCTATGTCCTTGATTGAATTAAATTTAATTCCTAATTCATAGAAAACTAATGAGGAGGCACTGGGAAGGACACTGGAAGGCACAAAGGGGAAATTGGGGATTGAAGAGATCTGGAAAAAGACTGAAGATCAGTGTGTGGTGTTCAAGGGATCACACATGTGTCAAGATTTAGGTCTTGATATATGAAATTAAGAGAGGAAATTAAATCAGTGGGGAAAGGGTGGAAGACACTGGAGGTTGTGAGGAAAAGACACAAGAGGAAAGAAGGAAACCAAGGGGGGAGCAGCATGGACATTGCTCTGGCAGTGAGAATGTTCTAAGGGCTCTTGGTTATGTTTATTCCCAGGTTAACACCATAGGTGAGTCTGAAACCACAAAAGATTTTGGTTGGTTTCTCTGAAAGACTGAAGCAAGGCTTTATGAAGGGAAGGATTTTGTTTCAGAGTCTTAGGTGGGGAGATGCATGCTACACTGAAGAACCAGTAGGTGTGTGCATGCTGTCTAAAAGGGTGATTTGGAATAATTGGATGAAAGGATATTGCATCATTAGTAAGTGCTGGGGGAGGAAACCCAAAGGCTGGGAACCAAAGTCATGCAAAAGATTTGCAGTAGTTTGTGCCCAGTTGAAAGCAGGAGGTTTGCAGTATGCATTTGTGTGTTTTTGCAGTGATTAACTCCCAGCCTCTGTTTCTGTGTCTTTCCTTGCAAATAAGACACATGGTTTTTATTGGAGATAACTCTGGTTATCACCACTCCCTGGACATCACTGATGCTAATCAAGACCTAGTGTGGGCCACTGATCAATTAAACATTGATCACTCATTTGAAAGACTTAGTGAGGGAGGTAATAATGTGATAGGGAGTTCAGCTGGAAAAATAAGGATCCTTATGTGTGTTGTGATTATTATCTGACTTGTTCAAACCTTTTCTTTCCCTAGAAGTACATTTATTAGAATAAATAAATAAAAATCTGATTTTCTGCTGCTAAGATCAATCACTGGAAGGGATGGTTAGGTTGGAGTGTTTGGTGGGCAGCCTGGTGTCCTCTGCTGTTGGAGCAAGGATTTGTTTTTACCCTTAAAGCAAGGGGTATTTCAGTGATACCAGTGAAGTTCAGGTATCTGTCAGTTTGTGCAAAAACTAGTGGTAAGAATTTTAGCCCTTTGAGCATTTTAATTAATAGCAGAAAGGGTTGTGACCTTGTGTGACTCTCTTATTACAGTACTGGCTACCAGTGTATTTACTATTCACCTGAAAACACAGCCAAAGCAAAAGAAGTGCTCAGCAACATCAATCATCTCCAGCCTCTCATATCAAGCCATGCGGACCTGCTGCTTAATTCTGCAAGCCAGCATTCTCCAGACAGCTTGAAGAATTCTTTAAAGATGCTTTCAGAAAAAGTAAGATTCCAATCTTCACTGCAATGGAAAATGGAATAACCAAGTCTCTAACTACTGGGGGTTTTCTGCATAAATTGACTTTCCTAGCATCAGGAAACGTTAAGTAAGCTCTGCTAAAATAAGCTTCAAAATGTTGCTATCAGAAAAAAAAGATATTATTTAGCATTTCTGTAGGCCCTCCATGTAGAAAAGGAATGAAATCTGTAAAGGTTGTCTTTATTTGAAAGTATAATTAGTATAATTTCACCTGTCTTTGTTATCCTCTAGTGGCCACACACTGAAGTTTATCAAAAATGGATAATTGTAAATAACTTTTTCTTTCCAACTGCTGCTTGCAGGAGGTAGTTCAAGCCAGATTTTGTGCATAAGGTTCAGAATAATAGCATGATCAGAAATAATGATGCAGTCTGGAAGGAGAAGCTAGGAGTTTGACACCAGGAGGTCTCATGTTTTAATCCTCTTTCTCCTATGATATTCTTCTGTAGCTGTAGGCTCTTCCTCATCTGAGTTTCTTTAGCTCTAAATTAAGGGAGATAGTATTTTCCACCTGTCTCAGAGTGATACTGGAAATTAGCTGAGCTCTGAAGTACTTTTAAGCATATGTTATCCTATAAAAATATTAAGCACTATAGCTATGACCAGAGGGGTTGAGAGAAGTTTCCCATTGCTTCATGGGCCATACATTGTGTAATGGGATCTCAGTATGGCTCAATAACACTGTCAATAACCACTTCAATATATCTTCAGCTATTGGGGAGTGGCAACCCCTGTGCTCTGGGGAGCACTATTATCACAGCAGTGCATCCTTCAATGGGAGAGTTCCAAATCTGAATATTGAGCTCAGCCACATACTGTGAAGGCATTGCATTGGAGCCACAGGGGAGAGAAACGTTGCTCTTGGTTACACATGTGTAAACCCACAGTATCTCTGAGAACACTGGAGTTGCTGTGAGTATCTGGGATACTATAGGAAAGTAGAATTCAGCCTGGAAATGAAGGAGAGGAATTTGGGGAGGGGGGAGGGTTGTGGCAATTATGACATACCTTCCATGTAGTACTGAAGGAGGAGATCTAGCCTCCACCTTCTGTGTTAAAGAGCTGAATTCAGTTGTCTGAACAACTCCTGTGTGAACTGTTGAATAGCTGCTTCCCTGTCTCCCCAAATTCATTCTGAGGAGAAGAAAATAATTGAGAAAGGGTGGAATCATTGGTGATGAAGCTACTGTGGAGGGACAGCTGCTTGTAAAGAAGGGAAGAGAGCTGAGGAGGAAAGGGAAGACCAAGAAACAGCTTCAGGGAAGGGCAATAATAAGTTTCAAAACCCAAACTGAGTGAACAGACACAGTGCTGTCATTAGATCCACCACAGTTAATCCAAAGCCTCATCTCAATATCCCAAGGTAACATATCTGTACAGTCTGGGAGAACCAGGACTAACAGAGTGTCCCTGGTTATGTTTAAAATAGATTAGCATGCTCCTCTGAGCAGAACTAGGTGATGCCTACCTGTGTTCTTCAGGCAGGTGAGGTGTTTCTGCTTTCCCACCTTTTGTGTATGTTTTATAGATAAAAAAGAAATGTTCTCTTACACTTTAACTTGATAGGAATTTGGAAATTAAATAGCTGTCTGAAGAAGGTTTAAAAATGATTTGCTTTGTGACTAAATTCCTAGAGTTTCTTAAAGCATATAACTTGAAGATAATATTAGGCTGGATATATAGAATGTATATACAGCAGGGAGGCTATCTGAGCTATCAGGAATGTGAATTACAGTTAAGTATTTCTGTTAGAAATGGAAGAACTGGCTGCATGCATTGAAAGTGAGAAATGAAATCAAATAATTCCACTGCTGCTTCTTAAATGGAGCTATTTTCTCACATTAAGCATGGTTTTACTTCTCCATATAGGATTTGCCATTTACTGCAGTATTTCCCTGAGAGTAACCTTTTATCAACACTTTCTGTTAATTGATTAAGGAAGCCTTCAGCTGTTGACAAGTGTATCAGCATTTGCAGCTTGCAGCAGGCTTGATAAATTCATTTTCCAGCTCTGCCTATCTTTGTTTGCAGAAATACTCTTTAGTCAAGTATCTGAAAGAATTTGCAAAGTTTTCATTTCTTTGTGTAGGATTATTTTGTGATTTCAATGCAGTTTTCTAAATACTGATGTGCTGCACATTTAGATAGACTGAGCTGTAAGAAAATCACCACTGGGGCCCAGGGTTGATTCCCAGTCAGGGAAGAATCCTGCTCTGGCAGGGCAGGGAGGTTGGACTAGATGATCTCCAGAGATCCCTTCCAACCCCTGGCATTCTGTGGTTCTGTGAAAATGCAGTTAAAATGTCAATTGATGTTAAACCAAGGGAATCTCCAAAAGGAATTTGATTACAGAAGCATTTCAGTCTCTCTGTGGAAAAAAAAGTGGATGTCCCTAAACCTCTTGAAATCCTCCTCATTCTTTGTTGGTCCCTGGAGGTTTTTAAGAAGAGGATTGATGTGGTTCTTCAGGAGATGATTTAGGGATAAGAGTAGTGTAGGGCTATTGGTGGGACTAGATGATCTTGAGGGTCCTTTCCAACCCTAACGATTCTGTGATTCTACCTATCAGGCCAGCCTGAAGCAAATATCCACTCTGCCTCAGGGTAATTCAGGGTTGTTACAGCTATGCTGCAGTATTACATTTGTAGTCTAACCCTTCAATTCCTTTTCTTTTTTTCCAGACAGAGTTATTTGTTCATGCATTTAAGGATCAGCTGGTTAGAAGTGCCCTTTTAGCACTGTACACAGCCCGGCCTGGCTGTGGCCTCAAGAAACCAGCTGTGCCTGGAAGCAGTGCAGAAGAGGGAGGTGACTTACAGCATCAGGAGCATCCTTCTCACATCAAAAGACAGGACTCTATACCCCATCATTCAGAGTATGATGAGGAGGAGTGGGTAAGCAACCAGAAACTCTCAGCTGGTACTCAAACATGAATAAATACAAACCCTCAGTGTCCTTGTTCCGTGTTGTTGGGGAGGGGGAAGGAGTGTGTAACAGTTAAATCATAGCTTTCAGGTGCTTTCTGTATTTTGAAACTAACCTGAAAGAATTTTCCTGAGTACAGTGTGCTTCTGTGTGACTGTTTGGTTGTGCATGTAACAGTGAGGATGATGAATATCACAGAATCACAGCATGCCAGGAGTTGGAAGGGACCTCAAAAGATCATCTAGTCCAAACCCCCTGCCACAGCAGGGGTCCCTAGACCAGGTCACACAGAAGCATGTCCAGATGGGTTGTGAATATCATCTTGCCCAGACAGGAAAAGTCTCTTTCCTCTTACTTGAGTTCTTCTTGCTAGTTAGATTTAAGGAGGCTGGAACAGCATATGCTATTATGAGGGAATGTATTTTTACTGAATATCAGTAGTTTAAATATATATGAATTAACCCTCAGCAGAAGAGAGCTATTTTCCCTTAGACTCTGGTCTTAGGGGATATCTGAGATTGCACAGAAAAATTAAACATGGCTTTTAGGTTTTAGCATTCTTAGCCTATCTTTCAAATTTGTATTATTTACGTGGCTGACATCTTGTAAATGAATTATTCTGGTGGCTGTGTTCATCTGCTTCTTTGTTACATACACCCTCAACTCAGGCTGGTTTTGTTCAGTTTGGGCTCCTACTTTCCAGTTCATTACTGTAGTCTCCTAAATGTAAAGGATGTCAGCATATTAATCTCTATTGTAAATAATTAATAACCTGTGTGAGCTCCAGTACTTACACCTGAACTGTAATTTTTATCCATACCATAAATAAGAATAGAAGACTATATTTCTCCTACAGAAAAGGCAATTATCTGCAGCCCCATGCATTAAATAGTCATGAGATTTAGACAATAACTAACTCATTCTTTTATTTGTCTTCTGGTTTTGGAGCCCTGAATTCACTTTTTCCTGTTTCCTCAACAACTTGAGGAGCTAGAGTGGTTCTTCTTTCCTTGAAATGGAAACCAAAATGTTTGTTTCAAACAAACAACTGTTGAAACATTCTGAAATATAAATATCACAGTAGGTTTGATAAAATGGAGACATTTTCTACAAAATTGTCTGCTAGGTGCTTTGTCCTTATCTATTGAAACATACAAGCACATTAGTTTAAAGTCTATTTTCTCTGCTGAATTAGTAAGATAACCTGGTTGATTAAAATTCAGAGCATCTTCAACTGTTTTGTGAGTTGAACTGAGCCAGAGTCACTGTCAAACTTGAGGTGCTATTCATCTTAAATGTTGGTTTGCTTTCAATTTGGAAGTTAGGCTTCTGCTGTTTTTTAGTTTAAAAAGTAGTGCTTTGCATGCACAGTGCTATATCCTTCTTGGGTGGTGGTGGTTTTCCCACTATTGTCAAGCACTAAAGTTATATTTTGCAGTTGGAATTTCAGTTTTAGTTTTGTCCCAAATATCATCAGTGACATCCAACAGCTCTTTAAGCTGCCCCTGTTCCCTCCAACTCCAGTGGCTGCTTTATCTTACAGCCATCATGAAAGTGAATTCAAGGCAGTGTTTAAAAACGGGGGGAGGGCCACATCCTTCCCTGGCATCCAAATGTATCTTTAAGAAATAACTCCTGATTCCTTAACTGTACAGGGTTCCCTTTCCCTGAGTAACCAGTGTTTTCCAAAAACAACTCCTTCTTCTCAAGAGCAATCCTGTGTTGCACTTCTCTTTGCTAGCTCATAGAAATATTCATCTCAGCTTAAGTGACAGCAGGATGGGCTGAGCTGGTTATGTTGGTGCACTACGTGTAGGCAGTAGTCAAGCATTAATGTTGAAGGAAAAATATTTACCTTGAGAGGTTTAGATTGCCTCTGGGTAGACAGTG
Source organism: Galbula dea (assembly GCA_013399015.1). Classification (NCBI taxonomy): domain Eukaryota; kingdom Metazoa; phylum Chordata; class Aves; order Piciformes; family Galbulidae; genus Galbula; species Galbula dea. The sequence goes on along the minus strand of VWZX01001131.1, from coordinate 739,761 downwards.
TCTTCTCTTGCCAGCTGCTTTGGCTACCCTGGAACCTCTCTGCAGGAGGGAACATAGCATGTTGTCATGTATAATCCAAGAAAAGGTGGGCAGGTTGCCACTTGGAGCTGTTTCTGCTCTGCATTTCTGACTGACTGCTTAACGTGATTGGAACTCCAAAGAACAGATAAAATGGCATTTCCAATAAGTTCTGTACAAGTACTGCCCTGTTGCTCAGACCTGGCTCTCAAATACCTGTGTGAGAGAGATTCCAAAGTGCCAAAGCACTAGCACATCACCAGAGGATCTTAGTCATGCAGATACCTCAAAAGGGCCTTAAAGTGATACATGGCTCTCAAGCCACGTGAAGGAGACACAGTATCTTCAGATGGGGAATGCAGTTGCTGTCTCAGACTTGTCACAAGTAAAGGATGCAACTGCAGTGGTGTGTATGGAAGGACAAGAGATGACTGAGGAGCTCTGTCATGAATTCAGGAAGCCTGGGAATCCTTTAGAACCAAAAAGATGGCTTCTGGGACTCCACTGGCAGCAGTGCTTAGGAGGAAGACTTCTGGTCAAGTGCAATGAGAGGAAAACAGGTTCCACTCCTGCTGTCTGAAGTGAGGGAGTTGAATTGCCTGTTAAGGATACTGTAGAAGTAGATGGAAATTAATTACTTTTTTTGAATTGAGTAGATGAAAGAGAATCATTTTACAGGTTCATTTTTAATGTCCTGAGAGAAGTGCCCAGCTTTCTGTGAAGTGCCATCATGAGAATGCATGCCTGGGCCTGCCAGGGCCACGGCAGAGGCAGCAAGAGAAGTGCAACTGTGGCCATTTCTAACTAGCAGCATGTAGCCACTTGTGCCAGGACTCCTTAACAACCCAAATGGCTTCTGAAATTTGGAAGAAGGAGATGATGTCAGTGTATTGTTGCTTTGCCCCAACGGGGTCAAGCCCTGTTACAGATTTCCACCTTCCCTGTCACTGCCTTGACTTCTGAGCTTAAAGAAGCAGTAAGAGAACATGAAGCTTTGTTTCTCCTGTCCTTTCACACCACAGTAGTAAACTCACCATCCAATTAGCTCCACAGCAACTGGTGGGAAAACTGGTGTCAAGGGAGAAGCATCCTGTTTAGGAATCTGGGGTCTCAGTGCTTCAGTGTGTGAGAAATAAGTCTTACTTTCTTCTGATCTCTCACTTCCCACAAAGGGCTTATAAGAATGCTTACTCATGTTCTCTCCCAACTTCTTGTGCACCCCCAACCTCCTGGCTAGTGAGAAGCAGGAAAGGCCTTGACTGTGTGTAAGCACTGCTCAGCAGTACCTAAAATATCCCTGTGCTGTCAACACTGTGTTCAGCACAAATCCAAACTGTAGCCCAGACTAGCTGCTAAGAAGAAAATGAACTCTACCCCAGCCCAAACCAGCACAACATTATGGGAATAGTAAGGGATGACAAAGAATGAGGAATGGATGGATTTCTTCCTGCAGAGAACAATAGGGAGAAACCTGATTTTGATTTACTGGAAGCTGTGTTTCTGCTCAGGAATTGCTCTTACCAAACTGCAGAATTTCAGCAGCACTCTTGGAAAGAATGTAACCATTGTTAGTGCAGACAGAATTATGTTCCTGTGAGTGATAGACACATCTATTTGTCATGTCTGCCTGTAATGATAGCTTCTGATCCCAGGAGCCTCCTATGTGGAGGAAAAGGCCCTGGCTCCCTCTCGCTTGCCCCTATGTAAAAGAGGCAGATATATGATAATGGGAGTGAGCTTTCTGTCAACAGATGGGTTGGAATTTTGTTTCAGAACCCTCAGGGAATGTTTGTGTGGATATTGTGTAGACATCAGCTCAATGCTGGGTTTACAGTTGGTTTGAAAAGAGAGAAGTGTTCTTTCCAAAATGAAACGAGGGCTCATGTTTGTGTTGCTTGTTCAGGAGCTCCAGATGCTCATTAACAGCTTAACACTCTGTTTTGGGATTAAACTGCCCCAGTAGAGGGAAGAAAGGGAAATTACCTTGCTGCAGCCATGCTGAGCAACTTGAGCTCATATACCTGAACAATTTCTGTGACTAGAAAGCCTGGAATTCCCTGCTACTCTCTAGTAAATCTTTGCAGTTACATGGGGCCCGAATTTTGACTCTTTGCAATATTTTGTTGCTCCTCATAGACTCTTTCCCCCAAAAATAATCCTTGTGGATTGTGGAAATCAATTGCTTTGCCCATATTCTAAATAAATAAAAGGAATACTTGAGGTACATTCAAACTTTTGATGGAATCTATACCTATGCTTATCCTTGCTTACCTATCCTTGTTCTCTGTCTTTGGCTCTTTGGACCTGCAACTATGTGAGTTTAAACATGTGTTTTCCAGTCTCTAGGAAACCCAAACAGTTTCAGTCATTTACAGTGCAAGAAAACACTGCATGAAAAAGGCTTAAGTTGGTAGTATGCTGATACCTAATATTTCTATTAATATAGATGTCTGTCTCCACTTGAAGGTGTTAAAGAGAAGTTAGTGTTGTCTCTTGTTTTCTTGTTCATTAATGTGCAGTGCTAATGATGCTCTTTTCAGGACAGAGTGTGGGCCAACGTGGGAAAGAGTTTGAACTGTGTTATTGCCATGGTGGACAGGCTGCTTGAAAAAGACAACATCAGCAACAGTAAAGAGGGTGAAAATGAGCCCTCAGCAGCAGATAGCAAAGTGCTGCATACAGGTGGTAAGCATCTCCTTTTTGGTTTGTTTTAAATCCTTGACTAGAGTAGATAAAAATGGAAACTGTCACAGAGAAATGATGTTAAGGAAGAGTCAATGGGGTCTTTGATGAGTGCTGATAGTGAGGTTTTACACAGTGCTAGCTTTGAATGAGGGAAGGCTGTTTATCAAATTACAGCTGCATTGTGTGCCCAGACTGCATGCAGTGCTCAGGGTTTTGTGCTACAATGAAAACCTTTTGAAACCCCTGTGTTTTCCTTTGCAGGCTGATGTAGTTTAGCTTATTTTTGGTTTTACTTGAATATACCATTTTGAGAAATAACTATTGGAGTGTGTCTTACCCTAGGAAACTTGTAAGGAGAGGTGAGCATTCTACTGGAGTGTCATTCTCCTGTAACCCCTTCTGCTTTTCTCAAGTAATACACTGATTCCAGTTTTCTAATTTGCTAGAATTCCTTTTTCCCTGGATACTGTTGTCAGTCTGTGTCATGAATGAAAGCTAAGTAAAGTCACTCCATGAGGTGATGTGAAGAACACTTTGTCCACAGCAGGTCCTTGTCACCAAATCTTCTGATCTTCTCTTATGGCTACATCATTTGTTGCTTTCTCTAAGCACAGCTTAGATCTGCTTCCTAAGTCTGAGCAGCCTTCCTGATGTGCAAGTGTGTTGCATCAAAATGGTGATAATGGTGGTAGGCCAAATATAAGGAAATCAGAACCAACCCTTGTACCCCTCTTCAGTTGAAACAGCAAACAAACACACCCCACAAAACCACAGCAATGCCACAGCCACTTCATTTTATGGAGCCTTGTATCATTCTGCTTTTTCTTTGTTTAATGGTGTGTTTTATCCTGTATTTTCATGTGCATATTCTTTTTCCTCCCCCAAATTTTAATGGCATAGTTTTATCTCAAGGGTTTTAAAGTTATTGGAACTCATTTGTAATGTCTCTCTTGGATAGCCAGAGTGACAACTATTTTTTCAGCTGTACATCATTTGTGTAGTACTGGGGAGTTCTGTGCAACAGATTTTCGTTGTAGTATTGATGTTTCTAATGCAGCTTCAGTGGCAGCATTTCTACTAGTATGAGAGATTTGTGTTGGCATCTTGGAATTCTTAAGTCTTGTTTTCAGTGCCAGATGTGTTGGACTTGGCTTTGTATGAATAGTCCAGAGACCAGAGTATTTCTTGCCTGTTTCCTTCTCTGAGTGTCTGTCTACCAGGCAAGTATCCCTATAGGGGTGGAGAGACAGATGATATCATCTTTGTTCTCCAGTGAAGCCTTGCAGCTGCAGAGTATCAAGACAGTTAGCTTTCTACTTCTTTTCAGACAAGAAGGCACAAATACTCAGCAGTGAAGGTAGGTGCACTTGTCAGCTTGAAAAGAATCTTCAGTGAACTCAAGCAAACCGATGCTGATTAAATGAACACAATTGAATATATTCTCCTGAACCAGTACAAGTGCCCTTCTGTGAGAGCAGAGTCAGTGCTTCTGGGGAGTTGTGCTGAGGGTTCTGCAACACCCCATCCTATGGACCCTGAAGGAGATTTCTTCATTTGCATCTTCTACTCTTTGAGAAAGACATCATTTCCTAATGATGTTTTCCTTTTGCAGTGCCTTTGACAGCTTATAGGACTTCCCAGGTCATGTCACAATGGAGGTGTGTTGAAATTGCTTTCTTTTATAGGACTTGCCTAAAAGATGGAGAATTCTGAAGAAACACCATCCAGGTGTGTGCCAAAGATGGTTGCCTTAGTGGTTTTCAAAGCCATTGCCTTTGGGACCAGAACTTTTCATGCTTGATTCCTCTGTGAGGGTGTGATTTTTTTATGTCTGTTTTTCTCTGCATCTCCCTCTTGGAAGCTGGACATGAAGCCCTGAGGATGCACCATGAAGCACCTGCATAGAGCTTGAGATTTGAAGTTTAGGGTTATAAATTCTACCTCAATTCTGCTCCATTTTATATTTGAGGCTTGATTCATAACTTTTTCCTAGATCTAAAATCATACTGTGCTTACACCCAGAGATACATTGCTACATCCACTTCACAAACATTAGACAGGTGAAAACCTTGCCTTATCTTCTGGTTGTTAATTATCATAGTTGGTATTTCATTAACATGCAAACATATGGGCACAGATTGATCTTTGAGCTTGACACTGCTTCAGTGCTGGAGCTGATCCTAAGGAAAGTTGTTCTACTGTTTGTAAGAAAAATGGGGAATACTTAATTTTGGCCAAAACATTGGAAATATGCTTTAAAGTGTGGGATGAAATGTTTGCTTGTGTTAGTGAACCTGACTGGTTTAGTAGAAGTCTTTACTAGCATATAGCAATGAAACAGATGTCAGAGACTGCCTTTCATTGTTGTCATTTCATGTGTTCATTTTAGATGGTAGAAAATGTTGTGACAATCATTTGATGCAATAGCATCTTCCTATATCTATAGATGTTGTCAAAACAACTATTCAGAGCTTCCTAAGATAGTTTTATAGTTGCAGTCTCAATGTAGACAGTGTGATCTTATTCTTTTTTCCCCCAACATGCTTCTGTTTGTTGTGCAGAATCTTTGTAATCAGAAATATTGGTGGCACCTTTTTCACCTTTCAACAAAAATTACATGTTCTTTAGCCTAACTTTTTATGCAGTCTGACCTTTGAGTGTGTTCTGAAGGCTGAATTTGAGTTATCAGTTACCAAGGTAACATGCTATGGTTTCATCAGTTGCAGGATTATGATTTCTCTGCAGGATAAATTGGGAAGAGTGGATGGACTTTAAAGGACAGTGATTTTTTTTTTGTTATTGTTCTTTTAACTGTAGCCTGCTTTGCCCTGGAGAACTACTTGACAACATGAAATTATTTTTGTTCTTAGTTCTGCATTTTTGGTGAGAGTCAGAATGTGAAAGCTTGTCTTGCAGCATTTGAGGTGCCAGTGAAAAAAGAGTAGCTTGCTCTTGTGCTTACACAGTCCCTGACAGATCACAGAGTCATTAAGGTTGGGAGAAGAGCCCTAAGATCATCAACTCCAGCCACTGACCCAACACCACCATGCCACTAACCCATCCTGTACTTTGCCATGCCTACATGTTTTGAACTCCTGCAGGGACAGTGCCTCCAGCCCTCCCCTGGGTGGCCTTTTCCAATGCTTAACTGCTCTCTCAGTGAAGCAATTTTTCCTAATACCCAATGTGAACCTCCACTGATGCAACTTGAGGCCATTTCTTCTTGTCCTATCACTGATCACCTGGAAGAAGAGCCCCTCCTCCTTTCAGGTAGTTGTAGAGATGAAGAAGGTCTCCATGTTTAGCTCTGCTGTTAAAAGTGGCTGTGGATGCCACCTGCTCCTTGTACCACACCATCAGAGCTATTCCCCTGCTAGCTCTGTGTGAGTACTCCCTAATTTGCTACTTACAAAATCCACCCCCTTATCTCAAAGAGTTTAAGCTGGCAGTGTGCTTGCACCTAGGTTTGGCCTGAAGTGAATTATGGAATCATGAATTATGTTGATGGCACCTAAACTGGCCAGTAGTAACCTTCAGTGTGGGTAGTAAAGAGCACCTGGAGAATGGTGCCATATTTCCTAGCTGGAATGAAGGAAAACTTCTGTTGGTGGCACACTGCTAGAGGCATACATGGGTTTTCTTTTAACCTGAGCTTCAGGAGCTGCATGGGAAGCTGACCTTTCTGTGGCATACAACTGAATACCTGAACTCTACTAGCAAAGTCAGTTTTTAGACATTCCTTACCAAACACCCAACACCACCAACCCAGCAAACAAAACCACCACCACCAAAAAGGATGTTCCTGTCCTAGGTGAGTAAATTCAGACTCTCTGGGCTGATTTCATGGGTTTTGCACTTTTTGAGGGTCTCCTCTTAGTGTGTGTTGGTTGTAGGGCCCTCTCTTCCTTTGAGTACAACATTACACTTTCTTCTGTTGTTGATTCCATGTTTAGCATTGAACTTTAGACCATTCAAATTTTGAGGTGACTCCTCAAAAGCCATCAAAGATTTGTACTGATTTGTAGGAGGTGCAGACAGCAGTCACACAGTTGATTTTTCTTCTCTGTTGCCAGCAGAAGAGGAAATAGGAGTGCTACTCCAAAGCCTTAGGGCTTTTCCTCTTTGATTACCAGCACATTTTAATAAGCACTTTAAGAGGCCTGACTTTGAAAAGAGCAAGAGCTGGCTTTTCTGCCAATCTTTATCAAAGTTAACATGCAGTTTGATGTGTTGCAACTTGAATATTAGGATTTAGAAATGACTAGTTGGGTGCTGAGCAGGTCACTTGCCTGTGGAGGCATGTTGATCAAGAGAACCTGGGGCTGAAGGGTATTTTCCAGCAACTAAAGGGCAAATCCTGTCATAAACTGAACTTCCCCAACTCTCTGCTAGCAATGGAAGCAGAATGTTCACTCAGTGCTTTGCTGCACATACTCTTTTGGTTTAATGTTGCTGTAACTGCAGAGTGGTGGTACCACTACTTTTCATTTCATCCTTTTTCCATTTTAATGTGTTTGGCTTTTTAGTGTGTTTGGTTTTAGTTTCCTTCCCAAGGGCTGACAGAGATGATTTTTGAATTGAGTTCCTTGCCTCCTCAGTAGGTTTTTGACTCTTCTCTTTGGATGCTGAATATCCCAAACAGGACAGGCTGCCCTTGTCATTTTAGCAATGTGATAGTCATCCTCTAGTCTCCTTGCTGCTTCTGTTCTTGCTCCTAATGTCTTTTCTGAGATGTTTACTCATCCAGTTAATTCTTCAGTCTGTTTCAAAGCATTTTCCCCTGTGTTGAGGATGCCAATCTTGCAGTTCTGACTGAAATGTGATGCCTTAAGTGTCACCATGTGTGTAAATCTTTGAATGTGTTAAACACAAAAAGCAATGATCTGGACTATTTCCTTCCCTATGGGAGTCTACAAAGCTATTACCAGTCTCTGTAGGAGTAGAGATCCTGAGCCATGGTTAGCCTGCTGCATCTTCTTGACAGCAACAACTGATTCTGAGCTGCCTGCCAGTTTTCTCATGATGAAGGAGCTGTAAGACAACTTGTACCAGTTCCCAGACTGTTTGAGATGCCTAAGCAGTAGCTCAGAACCAAGCAGCATCCTCACATGTCAGCAGTGTTGTGGCAAGCTAGATCAGGATAACCTAAATGTCAATTTAGAACAGGGCTTTAAAACTCCCTCTACAAATAATGTCTTTGATGGATTTTATTTGTATTCTGTATTTATCCCTTACATGCAAGGCAATTTTGTTTTCTAATTTCTACTGAATTCACTTGTAAGCTTCAAAATACAGTGCTGTTTGGTTGCTTGGTTCAGAAACTTCAGTTTCACAGTGCTGCTCCCTTTCAAGGACCATCTTAATAGCTACAGTATTTGCCAGAAGTGCTTCTGATGGATATTTGGAGCTTTGTGCACTGTTAATGAATGACTCTGGTTTCTACTCTTCCTGGAGTCTTTGCAGCAGAGTATCCTGCATAACAAGGGACACAGGACAGTTTTAACAGACCAAAGACCTGAGCAGCTATCAAGATTCTTGTTTTCTAGAGTTGTCTTTGAGACCTCAGACTGTGATATGCTTCTTATTTTGATCTTAACATACCAAAATTCCTTTGAAATCAAAGGATAAACAGGAGAATATACTAGGCCAGTCAAAAATACTCTGTTATCCATAAACGAGGCAATCCCTCTGTTAGATTTGCTAACTAGCTCCACCTTTTGGGAACTGGACATCCCTGCTAATTGTGGAGGGTGAGCAAGAAGTAGGTGATTGTTATGGATAACTTAATCACACAAGAATATAGTTTTGTCTGCTTTCCTTTTGGCAAGAACAATTCTCTTTATATTCAGTGCTAAAACAGTTTATCTTTTCCCAGTTGTTAGGGCAAAGTTTCCTCCAAACTTAGAATTTTTATTGTTTTCTACAAAGCAATATACATCTGTAAGTAAAGCTCTGTATTCATTGGAACATTAAATACTCATAATAATAATAGGTTTTATTTTTAATATATTTAGCATGAATGTCCTTTAGTGAAAAAGTGGCCTTGGGAATTTAAAATCTTTTAATTCCTTCTTAATGCAACTATTGCTGACAAAAATGAAAGTTAGTATTCCAAACATGCAGTCTCTCAGAAAAATCCTTGTGAGAAAAATGATCTTGAAGCTACTACAAGCTATGTGCAAAATAATGTGGAAAATCATAATAGAAGGTAGTTATCTGTTTACTGCCAACCTGGAAGGCTGCATGCAGTAGAATCCACTTACATTTGTTCTGAGTCCAGTATTCAATATTTTCATTACTGACTTGGCTTATGAAATATGGATGATGCTTATAAAATTTGCAGATGCTTAAAGCTGGGAAAGGCTTTAAGCACCATGGGAGCAGGATTAGAATGGATCCTGATGAAATGGAACACTGAAATATCAGGATGCAGTTCAGTAAGGACAAGTACAAAGCTATGTTCCTAAAGAAGCAGAAACGCACAGTGCAGATGGACTGGCTAAGTGGCAGCTCAGTGGAAACAGATCCAAGTGTTGTGTGACTTGTGGCCAGGATGTGACCCCCTCTGTAATGAAAAGGAGTGTTAGTAAAGCCTCTGTAGCCACATAACCAGAAATGGTCATAGCAGGTTCCCAAACTCTGGCTAGTTCTAGAAATTCAGGGGTTTTCTCTTTTGCTCTGGTTACCAGTGTACTTGCAAGATCCTTGACTGTGTCTGTATCCAGCTCTGCTTTCCCATGAGAGTGGAACAGTTGTCTGTTAGCTGTGTACCTTCAGGTCTGCTTTAAAGTGGCCAGCTATGAGCTTTTTCCTTGTTTGCTGAAGTCAGAAGCAGACAAGAGGCTCTGTTCTTACCCTGTACAGCCCTGCTCACTGGTGCAGTATGCATGACAGCTTTTGATCTTACTCTGCTGCAGTTGCTTTCCTTGCCATTTATTTATTGATTGAATTAACAAGTCACTGTAATTTAAGACTCAAAAGGGGAGTGTTCAGATTGTCTGGTCTGTCTAGTCTGACTTCCAGTATGTCACACCTTCTCATCTGCCCTAGTTCCAAATTTGACTCTCTCTCACAGCAGCCTCTAGCCTTTGGTTGTTCATTTGCTTTTATTCTGTAGAATAAACATCCCTGTTCATGCTTGTTATTTTCTCCTTGGGAAGAGGGGAAATCAAGTTGCTGCTTAGCCTTTTTCATAGGCTTAAGGAGATTAAACTCTCAATCTTGGGAGCCCTCCACTCTTCTCAGCAGTCTCTCTAAAGGGTGTACCCCAGAGCCTGGCACGTGGTGTATCAGCACTTGGGCCATGGCATGTACAGAATCACCTCTTCTTTGCTGGAGTCTGAAACTGGGGCTGCCTTACACAGAATCACAGGATCTGCCTTGTTCATCATGGCTGGAACTTTATAGCTGCTGTGTTCCAGGAATGGTTCTTCAGTCTGTATTAGTCACACTTACAGATGCCTGACTGTTCAAACACATGTCATCTGGCCACAAAGACATTCCTTGCAAAAGAACCTGACTTGTTCTCTGTGACTGCTCTGTCCTTGTTTCTATTTCCTCTTTCCTGTGCTTTATTTTGTTTGCAGTTTCTCCTGGCTTTCAAAATTCTCTTCTTGGCTACAGTTTGATTCATTTCCATATCTTGCTGGAGCATAGCCAAACAGACTTTGCAACAGGCAGCTCTATCTTCCTGCCTAAAGAACCCCTTCAGTACTAATGAGTCTTTCATTGGCCTGGCTCAGAATGCTACCTGAAACATCCTGCTGTTATCTTCTACCTAATTACAGTTTAAATGGAACAGATTTTAATTATCATTGATGCTTAATTACACTAATCTACAGAAAATAGGAGGCAGGGATGGACTGTATTGTCACTTGCACTCCCTATTTTTATATAGATTCCTCTGGGGGGTTGATTTCTCTTTCATTTTAAGCTATAACAATGAAACTGAGAGGTAGATTCTGAGGGAGGGCAAATTTTTGTCCATGATTTTCTCAACTTGGGTAGGCAAAGCCATATGCAACCACAATGCAGATCTGATTTGGTGAAATCCTGAAGACTTCAGGAGCAGCTTGGGTAGTTGGCCAAGCTTGGGTAAGCTGTTCTGATTTTCCTCTGTTCCTAGTTATCACTTCACTTTATTTGTGATGTATGAAGGAGTCCCTATTTTCAGGCATTTCACTATTTTTTTTCTGTTCTTCCTAGCATAGGATTTAACAGAGAAAAACATAACAAAATAGGAATCTCTCTGCTTGAAATAGCTAAAGAAATGAGTTCAATAATCTCTAAATATTTAAAGAGAACAATAGAAAGAGAAGCTAAAAAGGAATGTGACCTGAAGGTTAGTATTTTTCCAGCCTGTATGTTAACCAGATAATATCCTTACAGATATCCATTTGCTCTTCTATTTTTGCCTTCCAGCACCCACTTTTTCTTAAATATAGGCTCTTCACCCCCACACTTTTTTTTTCCCTTATGATGATATTTCATTGGATTAGATAGCAGCTTGTCAGTGCTGGAAAGGACAGATCATCTTCATCTCTGCTGTGTTCATCTTGTGCTAACTGATTGTTCACAGGTGTCCTTCTATGCTCTGTTGATGACACTTGAATGCAAGTTTGACAAAGAAGTTAAATCTGTTAAAAATTCAATGTTTCAGGGTGTGGTTGGATTCAGGTGAAGGTTTTAGCCCAGGTCTCAGTAGGCTGGAGTCCTACCTCTAAGCATATTCTCTGGTGGTGTTTGCTGTACTACAAGGGTTAAGATGGGTCATTTGAAGGTGTAGGATGATCTCCAGTGGCCACTGCAGCTCTCTTTCCATTTGGAAAAGGCTTTTCACTGCAAGTTTAGTGGTTTGATATAGATAATCTCTCTTGTTCTAGGTGACTGGTATGAACAGCTTTATCCCTTGGTGATTACACTGAAGGACTGCATGGGAGAGGTGGTGACCAGGGCAAAGCAATCAATGGCATTTGTTCTGCTCCAGGAACTTGCCTGTGGTTTGCCACAATGTTTGATGCTGACCCTAAGAAGAGACATTGTCTTCAGTCAAGCAGTAGGTTGTCTTGTGTCACTTACCTCCTACTGTTGCTATAATTAACTAACCATTCATGCCAATCCTTCTGGTACCCTTTTTTGCTGTCTTGTTTTTTCTGTTTCCAACTTAACACACCTTTTTAATGTAGTTTCCATTACAGCCTCTAAAATATTTTATAATGTGGTAGAAAAATCAATAGTCAATGGAAATCCATGGTAAGTGTATCACTGAGTCAGAAGTAGGTCTGTAGTGGACTGGAAAAGGTTACCTAATCTGCCTTTTGCACAAAGAAGGATGTGTAAAGCTATTTTTTAGTCTTCCTAGATTATATGCCACCATCCTTACCCACAGGTGAAGTTCCCAATCTAACCTTGAATATTCCTTGCTGCTGTTCAAGCTGGGTGTTTGTTTCTCCTGGTCACCTTGGAAATGAACAGATTCTTTTCAGTTTGTAGGAACATTTTGTCATTGAAAACTATTATCATATGTCTTCTGAGACTGGTCTTTTCTTGGTACATAACAGAAGTTCTTTTGATCCTCTCCTGCAGATCAGGTTTTTCAGATACATTTTCCTCTAAATTACCTAATTTCTCCCTTAATTTAAATGTTTTTCCTAACATCATTAAGAAGTTGGGGTGAAACTGCCAAGGACATTCAGTTGCTTTAGGTGCCTAACAGCTATCAAATCCATCCCAACTCACAGCCTTATTTGTTTAGAGCCTGCCAACAGAGGTTCTGGTCTTGTTTATGTCAGTGTAAATAACACACAACCAACAAGACAAATTGAGCTTGTTTTAATGTAAAATAAGGGAATATTTCACTGCCTTTTACCCCAAAAAAGCATCAGTAATATATTATATGAAGTGATGTATGTAGTCACTGAACAGAAATCTCTCTGCTGAAGTATCTAACTTCTTTCTGTTGTGCATAATGGTAGCAAGGCTCATTTTAACTCTGCTAATTTCACATATTTTCATTGTCTTTCTAGCTGGCTGGATTGGTCTGTGGCTTCATCATCAAACTGCACACAGGTTTACGTGACCAAGGGTTTTTACAGCAGCTTCACACTGTTGGATTGCTTGTGCAATATGAAGGACTCCTTAGCACATATAGTAAGTGTTGTTCCTGGACAAAGTTCTTTATGCATCCAGACTAGAGGTTTGCCCAGAGGTTCTTATTTTAACCTTTGACAGTTTGAACTGCTGCCAGTAATTTGGCTTATTGAATCAGCAAATATTGTCCTTGGGAGAGAGATGTTGTCAATTCTGCATCAGAAATCACTTATTCTCAGTTCCTTTGAGAATCACAGAACATCAGGGACCAGAAAGGACCTTGAAAGATCATTTAGTCCACCCCTCCTGCCAGAACAGGGTTCAACAGTAGCTGCTAATTGTTGCATGCAGAGTGCTGAACTACATTGTCTTAAGTACTGGAGATTCCTTCCTCACTCCAGCTGGTGGAACTTCTGGTGTTAATAAAAACTGTCTCCATTTTTATAGTGGTTTGGCCTGACCCAAACTAGCAGGTTTATAAAACTGTTTTGGTTCCTAGCTTGTTACAGATGCCACTATTTGATAGGTCAAATAATTTTGGACATCATTTGATGTCCAGAAGGACATTTGGAGGGAGAAATTACTGTATGTTTCAAAATGTTTTGAGCTAGGTGTATTGGAATCCTTTGATAAATTAGAGATTTTGAGCAAAATAGAGGGATTTTGCATTGGTGCAGCTCTTTTAATATGCAAGCAATTGTGGATCCTCACTTGGAGATTGCTGTCAGGCTTCCTTTTGCATGATACTCATTGTTATTCTCCAAAACCTTGTCCTCCATTAACAGGACAGTCTTTAAAACCCCTTTCAGAATGGACAAAAATGGCTTTTCTGAGGTTATTCTCTGCACATAGAGAGCAAACTGATTTTCAGAGGTGCTTAATACTCATAGTTACCATTTAGGCCACAGAGAATTGTCAGCAGTTCTAAAAATCAGTCTGCTTTTATGTAGGTTGCTTTAATGTGGATTTAGGGCTGTGATTTTTAGATGCACAGACTGGAAAATATAATCCCCGTATTGCTTCACTGTAACCTCTCCAGTGACTGATCTGTCTGCTCTGCTAACAACCTCTGTAATCTTTCCATACAGGTGAAGAAGCAGGGATGCTAGAAGACATGGCTGTGGGAATTTCAGATTTGCAGAAAGTGATGTTTAAAGTCATTGAAGCCAAATCAGAAGATTTTTTGCCCATTATAAGTGGAAGGCGGTGAGAACCTTGGCTCCTGGGGCCCCTGGCATCTCCTGTTAACCTGTACCAATGAAAGCCCAGACAGTGGGCTTCTGTTGCTGAATTCTACTCTGTGGAAAGCAAAGTAGTTTCCCTCTTCATGAGGTGAATGGAGGCACTAGGGATTTGTAGAGCTTGTAGTAATATGGACTCTGGGTTGCTTCCCTGATGAACAGCTAAACAGTTCCAGTTATTAATACAAAGTAATGAAGGCAGAGTCTGGGTTGTGCAGAGTTTCTGTTGCCTCGTTCCTATGTAGATCCTAAACCAAGGAGAAGTAACAAGGTCAGGAGTTGTACAAGTGGCCTCTAACTGAAGACACCCTGGCTTTTGAGGTATCCAGAACTTGTGTTGCAGTGTGGCAAATGAAATTGCATTTCTAAGAGTTGTCTTAAGGTGGCAAGTGGAAAACTGAGATGCCAAAGCTTTGAAAAAGGAAGCCTGTCGTGGTTGCTGAAGGTCACGCAGGACACATGCAACCTCAGAAGTCCTTGCATAAAGCAACTAATACATTGTGCATCTCACAGAAGCACTGCTGAATATCAGGAAATAAACTGAAATACTTCATTAATTGTGGCTATAAGAGGGTTAACAGGATTGTTACACAGGAGGAATGGGGTTTTCATCCTCATTATTATTCTAGTATCAAGCTCCAAATGTTTTTTTCTTTTGCAGAAATCACTTCCTTAATAGTATCATTATTCTTAAGATGACTGTACATTAAATTCAGCTAAAAGCAGCAACTTTTAGAGAAGATCTGTTTCCTCTGAAGGGGGCTTTCACCACTGATTTGCTTAATTATTCTGGCTGATTCACTCCCATCCTTTGGGCCTTCTGAGAAAGGATTCAAATAAATAGCAGAAAGGCCAGAGCGTGATAGGCAACACATAGGGAATAATTAAGAATAATTATGGTATGTAGATAAAATAGGAGAAATAAATCCTTTGTAAATCACAGCAGTCAAAAATCTTGACAATTCCAGCAGCTCCATTTGCTGGCTTGCTGCCATTCCTGCAGCACAGTGAACTGTCATGCCAGGAGGTCCTCACTTGGAAAGAGACTCTGGCTTTAAGCTGCCTCAGGCATTCTGGATTGATGGAGCAGTCAGTCCTCAGGAAGAAGAGTTACTGCCTGTGACTGCTCTACTGTACTTACTGGCAGATATTCACTGGGTGGAATCAGTTCCAGAAAAAGAAAAAAACAAACCAAAAATCTTTCAGGCTTATGTGGAGAAGCCTCATTCCTGTTAGAGCTGTGATGAGACAGCTCCTATCAGACAGCATTGGAAGTCAAGCATAAAGAAAGAGAAGACACTGGAAAACCTGGTTATTTGCTAATTAATGTTTAAAAACCCCACAATTTTTCAATCATTTTGGTTGTTATATGGTTTGGCTCCATAAAGTGGGACTTAAAAGACTGTAGAAATGCAAGACAAAATTCAAGCTACCAATTCTTATCTTGCAGAGTCAGTGTTCACTCAAAATTGTTTTTCTAGGGAAGCTTAAGACTGAGATTCTAAGGATACAAATCAATCCAAAGAGTGTGGCATTGACTACCAGTGCACTAACCTGCTGATGTGGGTGGCTCACCCCAACCATCCAGGTGAAATGAAGCTCTGTGTAGGCACTCAGATTCTTTTCTTGCAGGCAAAAGCAGTTAACACTTACTTGTATGGGAGTCTTTGATAGAATGTATCATGAAATGAAATGATCTTGAAATGTTAAAAATTAGCTACTGATTTTGCCTTCTTACTGACAAGTGTAGTAGCCACCTTATCCAGCCCATGCCAAAGTCACCTGGTGTCTCTGCACCAAGTCTAGTGGAGAAAGAGAGAAACCACATAGCAATAAAACTGCTGCTGTATTACTGGTTCTTGTTTAAGTAGAAGCATGGGACCTCTTAAGATTTTTAGTATATTCATGTCAAACAAGTCCTCCAGGTGTCAGTACTTGGAATTCTTTGGGGGTTTTTTGGTTGGGTTTTTTGTTTGGTTGGTTTTGGTTTGTTGTTTTTTTTTGGTCACAGCTTGCTAGCCTTCTTCTTACATCCTCAAAAATGTGATGTTTTCCATTGTAGAATTGGTTATAGATTTTCCCAAAAGTTACCAGAGATTATCTCTAAGACTTAGAAAAATGTTTTGAAAAAGAAGCAGCAGCTCTCCCATGGTACTGATGTTAATTTATCATGCCTAAAGGTCAGTGTTTCTCCGTGTTCTTTCACACACTGAAAGATTTGTAGTGATTTTTGGGGGTGTGAAATGTAGCAGAGCAGTGATTTGGTGGCATTTTGGTTCAGTAACATATGCCCTTTGAATTAGACTAAACTAACATTTCTTAACCGCCTGAAAGCACTCCATCACAGAAAAATGGGCTGGTAGCACTTGACAGGAGCTAGGAGTGCTCAAGTGCAGGCTGAGAATGAATGCTGCTGTGCCAAGATCATCTGTAAGCTCATTCTCCATTTTCTTCACATGGCTGAGTTAATTAAACAAACCAGAAACCAACCAGACTTACCTGGGGAGCAGAACTCTTTATTCTTCTCTACCCTCCCCCTCCCCCTGACATGCATCCTCCTTTCAAAAGCAATAACCCTCCTCAACAGGGAGTACCTGGCACTTGCTCAAAGATTACACACTAGTTCTAGCCCCTACCAAAGCATATTCTGTTACCCTAGCTGTGTGATTGTTTCACTCACAAGTCTGGACTGGATCCATTCTCTTTTGTTCTCAGCTAGATGGGCAGGGTAGAGGTTCACACGCAACCACTAGTTCTGCTCTCGTGAAGCTGTCTGTGCTCACACCTGCTCTGAGATAGTGCCACTCATCCATTCAGATGCCAAGGGTCTCAGAGCTACTGCAGAAACTGCCCTTTTTTTCTAAGGTTTTCTGCCTTTTTTCCCCCCCAAATTCTACATGTGGGTAACCCAGAATGTATTTTAATTCTTTAGCAAGCACATGATTGATCAAAATACGGTTTGGAGGGACTCCATGGCAGATTATTTCAATAGATGCAAACAGCTTTCCATCTTGAGGGTTTTTCCAAACTTGAGGGTTCCACATGATCAGAATTTGGACTGGCAGCCAAAGTAACATGTTTTTCATAAACTCAGACCAAACACAAACCCAGAAGTGCTATATATCCTATCTCTTCTCCTGAAGTAGGATTCATGTTTGTGTAATGAGCCAGAGGCCAGTTTGTTATTGGTGATGCTTTCTATCCCCAGGAAGAAAATCCAGCCACTGAAGAGAATGGGAGCTTTGCTTTGGGTTTTTATGAAAGGGTTTTGTTCATATCACCTTTAGAATGGATACAGGATCAAGTTGTGGCTACTGAAAGGATGTTGTTTTTGTAGCTCAGCAAGATACCTTTGAAGACTTGAGGTGTGCTCGTTGATATTCTGGTAGCAGAAGACTTTTTGCTGCTTTCATCTTTAGTTCTATTTTCACTTCATTAAAGAAGTCAGTATTAAAAGAGTACAATTATATGTACTTGCTTTTTTCCATGTAGCTTGGTTGTGGTCTTAAAGCAAGCAAGCTCAGTGCTCACATTTTAGGTTCAGTACCATTAAGGAAGAAAGGGGGGAACTGATTTTATAAGTGTGTGTTCTCTGCAGTTAGGAAGGTTATCATTTCAAGCAGACCCATGAATATTCCCATCCTTGTTCTTCTTTTCATTTTTCCCAGTGAACATTATGTTATAGAAGTCCAGCTTCCAGCCAAGATGTTTGAGTTGCTGCCACAAGAGATTAAAGAAGGGAAGCTGCTTCGCATGTACCCAGTGCTCTTTAATGTTGGAATCAATGAACAGCAAACGCTCGCAGAGAGGTAAGGAAAAAATGGGGTTTCCTTTTCTCTCCAAGTATACCAGGCTAATACAGGATATCTCCCAGGATTAGAAATAAATCCTGGACCAGCTCACATTGACTCAGTATGTATTTTCAAAGTATTACAGGAAATAAGCACAGGCTCTGAAGCAATGCAGAATAATGAGAGAGCCCCAGTGAAGAGAAGACTGTATGCAGGGTTTGATTTCACACAATCAACACCAGCTTGCCTTTGGATACAGATAGAAAATGGGTTTCTATTTCATGGGTGTAGAAGTTTGTTTGTGTACAGTACTTTGGCCTTCTTAAACATGAGTTTGAGGATTTGAAATTCTTATTGTCTTGAAGGTGGAACTGAAGGTGCTTGAGAAGTCAGAAGCTACAGAAATCACTTTTCTCAGCATTTTAGGGCTTTTTACCAGGGTCGAGGAGGTTAGTTACTAATAGGGAATGCATTAGTAATAGGATTGTAGGAACATGAAGGCTGATGCTAAAGTTCTGATGTGTTAATATTATTCCTCTGAAAAGGTTGCTGGAAACTAATTAATTAGCACAATAATAGCCAAAGTTTCACCAATGTATTAATTATCTCTTCCAAGAGAAGGGCATCTGTCAGTCATGTTAGATTACCAAGTTTGTGCAATGCTAAAACTGCAAGGTAGACATCAACAATGAGACAGCTACATTTTCTTTTTACTGCTTTTATTAACAGAGCATCCAAGAGATATAATACTTATCTTTAGACTGCATTCACTGCAAACTCAAAACAAAAGTGTAGCTAGGAAGCAGAGGCAGACAGTTTAAACCTGTTAACCTAAGCCAGCTGCAGCACTGGAGTGCTTAAATGTAGAGAACTGAAGCCAGCTAGCCTGCAGGTTGTGACTCTATGAAGCTTAATGGTGTAATCACTGCTCAACAGCAGAGAAATGATTCTCTCATTAGTTTCAGATACAAGAAACCAAGATAACTAACAGCACAGGAGGAGTGTAACAGGGCAGAAGGGGTCCAGAGAAGTAATCAGTTTGGCTATTTATAGCAAATATTCTCAGACCAGAGCAGAAATAAGCTGTTCAGAAGGTTTTCTACCTGACACTTGCATCTCTTCTATCTTGTGTGGCTTCAGTATTTTCCAGTTCTGGTAGAAATTAATACACCTCAGCAACAGCAGTAGTGAGAGATGCAGGAGTTGTTCTCTGCCAGTGGTGCCCTTTGAAATTCCCACAAAAAGCCTTTGCATGTATCCAGGATTTGTGAAGGGAGAAAGAACACGTGCCTTATGGAGTGGTTGTCTGTAAATGGATTGCTTTGTCCATAATTTTTTAAGAATGATGACCTTGTATCCAAACATTAGTTCCACAGCACATGAGAGATTAGCAACTGTACATCTCACAAAATCTAGTACCTTCCACATCAGGAAAACAAAACCAACCAACCAACCAAGTTATTTCTTTATGCAAAGAAATCATTCTGAATGATAACTTAGCTTGGGTTTGGGTTTAGAGTGGTTTGGTGGGCTTTTTCATCTCTTTTTTTTGTACTTTGTTATAGGTTTGGAGATACTACTTTGCAGGAAAACATTAACCAGGAGAACTTAGAACTTCTAAAAGAATATTACAAGCTGTTTACAGAAAAGATGCCTCCTGATTGTGAGTACAGAGAAATGCAACATGCAGATGGCTTTAAAAAGTGTTGATAGGTGAAAGGCTATAAGAAAGTATTATTAGCACAATATTATTGTGCAGCTTTTCTGTGTAGGCCTCAATCCCATAACTCGTTCCCGCTGCAGTCAATAGTGATTGCAGGCCCAGTGGCACAGCAGAAACTACCAGGAGAATGAACTAGAGTAATGATGAACTAAACACCTCTTTTAGATGATTAATATAGTATGCTTTTTAATATTCCAAGTAGAGGACAGTCTGTACCTGCTGTGTTTGTACAGAAGTACCCAGTGGAATGTTCATTAGTTTCAGTCATTCCCTCCATTCTTAATTTGAAAATGTATTAAGGTATGGCAAACCACTGAGAAATCTGCAGATGCAAATAGAAGCAATGAGCCACATCATAATGTCACTAATATGAGTAGCATGGTTCCATTAGAATAGGCCCTATATTCCAATTTGCTAGAAATTTGGTGTCATTACTATTCTTTTACTCTGTTGAAACCGAGCACTGGAAAGATTTGTATCAGTCTAATCCTGCTGAAAGTAGTCTTAAAGCCTCAACTGTATTGCCAAATGCTGCTTATTTTACATTCTGATTCTAAAGAGCTCAGATGTAGGTCTCTGCTCCTTTCCCTTGGAGAAGGGGGGAGGCATGGGATATGAATCTTTTGAATCTAAAGGTCTGTCATCCTTCAGGATGTCTGTTAACTCTTCATGGTTAATACTGCTGGTTAAAATCCCATGCAAAGCTTCTGTTCTCTTACAGAACAGCTTGTCTGGATTACTTTTGCAAATTATCTGTTACATGTATGCACTTGTAGTTACATCTGATGTGTCACTGTGTGTGAGTACATGTTATCTTTTATATCAGGGTGTTTTTCATTTGTTAGTGATTTTGACAGAGTGAAAGCTCTGTTCCCTAGGGGTGGGCAGTGTGCCTATCCATCCACCCACACCTCTAGGATTTCCACTAAGAAACTCCTGCTAGAAGTCAGTAATTAATTTGGGGGAATCTTGCCAAGAAAGCATCTTGGAAAAACTATAACCTTATCTGAGGTTAGGTGTAAGGTAGCTCTGCTACCTCATAACTGGATCTGATTATATAAAGGTAAAACTTTGCGTGCAGAGAGCATTGGCTGCTTTTCATTAACAGAAACTCACCTCGGACTGCCTTCCTGCAGAAGGGTTGTTAATGAGCCATGCAGTCTTCGTGGACTTCTTCCAGACTGTGCAGGCTTTTGAGAACTGTGCTTGTCTAATTAATTATGTCTTTTCTGGTTATTATTACCTTCTTGCTTTTTCTCTACCTCTTAAGATCTAAGCCTATTTTTTGTCCAGATTTTTACAGAGCACAAAGAACCTTCTGGGTTGTGTTCCCAAATAAGGCTGTAATTGAGAGACCTGTTTTTACTATGGGCATTCCTTAGTCAGCAACTATCATACCTTATCATATATCATCAACCTTATCATACTTTTTTTCCCCAGGTCTACCACATTTTCAAGAACAAAATGATTTAAAGGGATTGCTAGAAAATCTCCATCAAAACATCCAGGCCAAAAAGAGGAAGAATGTAGAAATCATGTGGCTGGCTGCAACGGTAAGCTTGCATTCCCAATACGTTCCCGTGAGGAACTCACTTTCACATGCCTGCTGCTGCTGGAAGTGCAATGGATTTCAAGGATATGATTAGAAATCTCAATGGTACAGGTAGACAGATATGCTGAAAAGGCACTCTAACATTTCCATCTCTACTTCCTACACTTCAATTCCAGGTATTTTCTTTCTCACTTCCTTAACTGGTAGCACTGGCTGGAATTCAAAAGCGAGTGATGATCTTTGTCACTTTCTTGTCCCCTACCTTCTGCAGGGCTTCTTCTATCCAGGCGGTCCATGGCCTGTGCTGCTGCTGGCAGTTTTGTGTCCCAGATGCAGGGTTTTTCATTTGTACCAGGGAGTTCTGTAACAGGATGAAAGAAGTTTGCTTTCTGTTTGGGGACTCTTTTCTTTCTTTAACTGAGCCTTTCTTTAGGCAGAGGAATCCCTTCATCCCCAGTATGGGCAGAATCAGTTCCTTGTATAATCACACGTAGCTGTAAATATACCACCTCATAGGAGAGAGACACTACAGGATTCAGCTACAGTATCTAACTTTTTGTGTGTGTAGACAACTTGGTTATTCAAAATATCTTCATTTTTCTGTTTAGTGTCCATAAGCTTTGAGGTATGATGCAGGACATGATTACTTGCTCTGGTTTTTATTTAGTACTGTTGCACTCAGCTTTTGGTTTTCTGTAATAAAGATACTTATGCTTTATAAGTGTGTGTTTCTATCAGTACAGCTTCATCAGTTGCATATTATGGGGACTTTTTAGCCAATGTCACCACGACAGCCACTCCAGGGGCACTGATAGCAACCCAGAATAAGCTAGAAGTGCAAAGGGCAGACATTCAGACACGGGGAGAACACAAAGGAAAATGTTGATCAAACAGTAAATAGTAGCTATTTCACCCTCATGATTCCTTTTTATTTCCTAATGCTGTGGGTTTTGTATATCCATGTTACAAAAAAGACCACAACAAAACAATGCTTAGATGTTTACAAAGAGCTCAAGCTTTTCAGGAGTGGGAAATTCAACCAGGTAATAGTCCTAGATTTAGCAAAATACCTTCTTGTATCTCTGCCCGTTCATACAAGCAGACACCTGAGTCTTTGGTGTCTACTTGAAGCTGAGTAAGACCTTGTGTTTTGGAGGACTTTCAAATACATTTGGCCTTCAAGGCAAATAAATGTTTGATACAAAATAATAATAAAATGTCCCACAACTTTCCATTAACAGCAGGAAGAAGACAGTATTAACTATGGTTTTGTATTAATAACCCTGCTGTCATTTTTTATATTGCTAATAACATTTTTGCCTTGTGGTTAATAAATATCACATGCTATTGCAATATAAATCTGTTTTGAGTAAAAATATAAGCTTTTCTTGCAGCACCAGTTCTGCAATTACTGTGAAACATTGCTCTTTAAAGAACTCAAAGATAAATCAGTACAGGATAGTGTAAAATGAGCTACGAAGAGTATGACAGAATTTACATAATCTTTATATACAGAAAGTTGTCTTCTAACATCTATTAAAATACTTTCATTGGTTAAAAGCAGTCTTTGGATGCAAACTTTCTGAGGTGTTTCTTTCACTGTATTCTGATTCTATTGCTTTACTGTAACCTTCTGAAATGGGTGTTTCTGAACCCCTTGATCTACACACTGTTATCATAGAATGCTTTGGATTGAAACAGACCCTCAAAGTTACTCTAGTCCAACCCCCCTGCAGTGAGCAGGGATATCTTTAATTGGATCAGGTTACATATTGTCTTGCCTGTTTCTTTACTGAAAAGAATGTAAGGGTATATAACCTTGTTATTGCAGGAGACAATGTAAGATTCTATGTGGATATGTGTCTTCTCCTGCATGTATTCCCTGCTGTGATGGAACTAAATGAAGTCAACTTCTGCAAATTGATATCACAAACACTTCTTATTCTAAATATTATGGGACAGAGATTTAAATG
Source organism: Galbula dea (assembly GCA_013399015.1). Classification (NCBI taxonomy): domain Eukaryota; kingdom Metazoa; phylum Chordata; class Aves; order Piciformes; family Galbulidae; genus Galbula; species Galbula dea. The sequence goes on along the minus strand of VWZX01001131.1, from coordinate 716,689 downwards.
TTATATGTTACAATTTCCTAAGCTGCACCATTCATCTTCAGTCTTATATCAGAAGAAACAACCAGAGTATTGATTTATCCTTGGTTTAGTCTTCATGCCTTTATTTGCTGAGTCATTCTGAGGATTTATCTAGGCCAGCCTATCAGGTTAACCTACATTTCTCCTTAAATTAGAGTCTAAGGATTTTTTTAATTTGCTTATTTAAGTTAACAGATTGTTTTCTGTTTAATCCACTTTATAATGGCTGAGACATTGGCACTGAACTTCAGTGCAAAACAAGCTCGTGGCTATGGTCATTTGCTTGTCGTGCCTAGAGTGCTGCTCAGTTCAATCCTGACTCTCACTAGCCAGCACTTTATATGTATGCTGTCAGCCCAGATTTGGGATTTAGTCTCCCTTCCCTGCATCAGAGGCCATCATTCATCCAGAATAATTACCCTGGGTTTTCTTCTTATGACTTACTCGCTTAGAATGGTCACAATGACTCACAGCCTTCAAAAGAGACTAGTGTAAAGAGAATTAATCTCTTCAGTGAAGCAGTTAACTTCTTTCAGAGTGTCACTTAAAAAATTGCCTTAGTGCTTTATTTTTAAACATATTTAAGGTTTAACAAATTGAATTATAGGAGGAAATAAACACTCACCATTTCTCCTTTACTAGCCTGTACTTCTTTGGGTTCCAACTTTGATTCAATTAATTCCCTGGACTCAACCTTTGAGTTCACCTTTACCATGATACCACTAAGAACTTAAAAGACCAAGTATTTTCTGGGCCATTTTTAATAGAGTTTTTGAGAAAGAAATCAGCAAATTGATGCCGAAATTTATGCCCCAAAAGGCTCTATGGCAGTCATTTGTGCTGAGCTTCAATTGTTCTGTGTTCAAACAGTTTACCTGCTGAAAATCAGGACTGTATTTAAATTCAGATGTGTCTGAATGCAGAGCCTCAGGAGAACTTAGTCCTCCCTCTATGTTCACGAGTCTAAGTTAAGACTTGGCAAAGTTTTTCTTTGTGGTTTGGTTTTTTCCACATTCATTAGGTATTCAGAGAATTGAGCTTTGACTGAACAGGGTTGTTGTCACAGAAAATGAGGAAAAAATGGAGTCACTTTTCCAATAGTTTCCAATGTGCAGCGCTCTCACAAAATCCCTAAGGGCTTCTTTTTCCTCTTCAGGCAGGGTGTCTGTGGGCTTGTCCTGCCTTAAAGACATCCTTTTGAAATATGTAATTTGGACAAACTGGAAATGAGCTATAGATCAGTAGCTATTATCTTTTGGTGCTAGTTTTATAGAGTGTTAATGCTGCAAATCTAGAAACACTGTGGCACTGTGTCAGACCAGCATGGGCATCATCCTTAGAATAGGAAAATTCCCAAGGCAGTTATCCCCCTAGTAACTGATTGAACTGCAAAGCTCATGTCAGCACCTGAATGATTCAGATTGGAGTTACTGCCTCTTAGTAGCTATTTGCTTCTTGAGGAACACTGTAGTTCTGTGGTTCTTGTGTATGACTGCAAAATATGGTGGGAGTCTGCCAGTGCCTAGCAGGCAGAGCACACAGGGTGTGGAAAGGGCAATCCTTAGAGTGCTGCCTGTGTTCCAGAGCACACGAGGTGTGGAAAGGGCAATCCTTAGAGCGCTGCCTGTGTTCCAGATCTGCCGCAAGCTGAACGGAGTCCGATTCACCTGCTGCAAGAGCGCCAAAGACCGGACGTCCATGTCGGTGACGCTGGAGCAGTGTTCCATCCTGAGGGACGAGCACCAGCTTCACAAAGACTTCTTCATCCGGGCACTGGACTGCATGAGAAGGTATGTGGAGATAGTTTGCTTTATTGCTGAACCAGGCAGTACGATAAAGAAAGGTCTGAAGCCAGTTGCAAATGCGCAGTAAGTCGCAGTCCTGGTCTAGCCGAGCAGTGGCCAGCAGCATGCCAGCTGGTAAGTCACCTTTGCATGCAAGGTCTTTAAAACTGGGCTTTATTCTTAGCTCACAGTTAGAGATAGCTATGGGAAACCTCACAAGTGTCACTTCCCTGACTGTAGAGTTTGACCCAGGGAAATAGCAGTTATTTCAACAATTTCTTAGGCTTTCATCAAGCTTAACATTCTAACAACATTCTATGACCATGCATAAAAAAATAACATTCATTGTCTGGTTTAGAAATATTTTAACATATTTACACACTAAATCATTTGTATAAAATTTAGACAGACCTTGCAAAGGCAGAATAATCATTTGTTACAGGTGGCAAGTCTTATTAGCTCATGTTACTAAAATGAAGTGATAGCCAAGTAGGTTTGGGCTGATGGTGATTGTCATGAATATCTGATAAAACCTTTACTCTCTGGCCTGAAATAAAAAAATCTAAATTACAACTATGCAGAAACTGAGGCTGATGTTATCAGGAACATGTCATTAAAAGATGGAAAGATTTCTGATTATCTGAATATTTGATGAAGAAAAAAGCATTGAGCAAACAAGTTTTGATGATAAAATGAATCCACATGCTATCTTCTCTGAAGAAGCTTTCATCATTGGCTTTGATGACTACTGTGTTGCATTTTCTATTAGACTTTAAAAAATGTATCCACAACATTCAAATAATATATAACAAACTACAGAACTAATAGAGAGTATTCTGTTCAGCCTGCAAAAAAGTAACTGAATCATATCTTAAATTTATTTGAAACACAAATTGTTTGTATGTTGGATATCCAAAGATGATACTAAGCAAGCAACGTGATAATTCTTGACTTTATAATATTTAGTATTGTCAGATTAGGTGTTTAATGTCTCAATACTCCAGGTTTATACATGTAGGTGGTTCTTTTAGTGAAGATAGATATTCTGAATGAAAAAGGTAGGAGTTACAAAGAGTAATTGAGCAGAGGACTGAGATGGCTTAGCTGTAGCCTTGGTTTGCATGGTGCTATTATAGCCTGATGTATTAAACTGAGCTGTATCATTCTGTGTGTGTCAGTAGCTTACATAAATCCCTTACACACTGCAGTATTTCAGAGAGTGAATGACTTGTGTGCAGTCTTTCATAACTACATGTTTTATCATTAATGAAAAATCTCTCTGTTTTCTGTGTTAAATTTCATTTGTGTTGGCATTTCCAATATGTTGGTTTTTTCTTTTATGTCTCCAATAAATTCAAAAGTCTGCAAGCTACAGTAAATTATACAGGCAAGCTAATTACCTAAAATCATTCTTATGGTAGAATAGCACTGAGTAATACATTGGAGAAATTTCACAGACATAAACCTGATTAAAAGGGGGGAAAAAAAGCCCTGATATTTATACAACTAACTTGTTCATACAAAAGTGTAGTAGGTATTTTTAGGCTGAAATATAAGTGACTTTGAGTGCTTTTATATGACATAACTGGTCTGAAAGCTGGCAAGATTAACACACTAGTTATGTTTGCAGATAACAATAAATTGATATTGATGAAAGAATGATGAAAAGCCCAGAAAATCTGTAGAGAACTAAAAAAAACCCTGAGCATCTGGGTATAGGAGGTTGAAGCACCCTCACAAAAATGTTAATTCTGTTTTTGCTGTGGTTTTAAACAAAGGAAAGCTTCATCTTGCTAATATCCTCTCCATGAATTTGAAACAGCCTTAAACTGAAGTGGATGGAAGGTAATCATTTTGGCTTGAGTGGTAGAGTTGTCTGGGCCTTAAAGCAAGGGCCTTGAAACTAGTGGCAGCAGCATAGAAAATAACCTGCACTATTGGCAGAACAATGAAGAAGAACTCTTAGCTCTGCTAGTTTCTATCTGCAGAACACTGTTCACACAACTGGAAATTAAAAGATAGTGAGCAGCCAACTTTTTTTCTCATGAGCTGGTGAATGAGAGCCCAAAAATTGAGAACAGAGGAATAAGTGTGACAGATGAGGGGACACAGTACAGAATTCTGTACAAAAAGTTTTAAGGGCTGTCTTTGGGTGCCTTTTTTCATGTCTTTGGTGCTACAGGGACTGTTTCTTCTTTCCCACTGCCCATCTGTTGCTGGAGGTGCTCCTGGAGCAGTGCTGGAAGTGGTGCAGGATTTCCTCCCTCTCTGCTGCCGCGTAGGTAGCAGCGTGGCAAGGACCCTTCAGCTGGGCTCTCTTCATGCAGGTGGATGCAGAAAGGTGAACTGCAGAGAGAGGCAATTTGAGAGAGCAAACTGGGAAGGAAAGAAGAGGCAGGCAACAGAGAGGAGGAAAACAAGCCACAATTTCCACAGGAAGAGACACAATGGTGTTTCAACTAAATGTCCTGTATTTTACTTGAGGGAAGTTTGGCAGCTATGTTTCTGAGGTTTGTGTGAGTGAGGTCAAGAGACTTCCTTGGGAGTTGTGATGCTTGCCCTTTTATCCTTTCTTCTTATTGGATTTCTAATGCAGAGTGTTATTTTGAAAGATTGTGCTGTGTATTTCTAAGCTTTTCATTGACTACTTGGAGAAGCTCTTACAATGATTTTCACATATAAAAGAACCTATTTTGTTTTAAGAGCAGACAGAAAAAAACCTCTGCTGTTTAATTTATAACTTCAGCAATTTTCCTCCGATGAATCTTCTCTAGATCACTTAGTTAAACTCTGTCAATCAAATCCCTTTATGCTGATTGCCACAAATCACTACTAAGCCTTTCAAAAGAAGAAGTGGACAAGAAAAATTCACTTTTAACATTTAGAATCTTAGCAAACTGGATTGATCTTTGAAAGGCTTCTTTCAAGAGGTAACAGTAGGATATAGAGAGTACTGGGAAACAAAGTGAGTTATAAAAGTAAATGGCTATTCAGAAGCAGCCCTTATTGGAAATGCCATAATTTTGAGATATGAAAATTACCAAGGTGTCTGTGTAGCTGTAAAGCTTTTTCTTTTCCTGCCTGGACTGACACTGCTTTGCTGGGAAATGTGTTTATGGATTTGTGCTTTCTTCCCACCAGAAGTTTGCAGATCACAGATGCTGGACTTCTGTGTGTTGCTGCTTTTCAGCTTCTCTGATGTCCCTAGAATTTTGAGCACAGCAGAGACAATTTCAGGTGTTTCAGTGTCTTTGCTTCAATGTACTTTGCACAACACTGTTTTGGAAAGTACTGCCAGGAGCTGCTGTTTAATGACTGAGTTTGTAGGTGGAATCAGTGTTTTGTGGTGATAAACTATATCATGCTTATCATTTCTTTATTTCAAACAAACCAAACCTCACTGTACAATAGCCCTTCCATTAGTTGTCCCTTTAGCTAATGAAAAATGTAGTGAAGCAAAGGTAGGAATTCAAGCTTTATCACTTAGAGGATGTTATATGTGGTTTTGTCTTCTGGACATAGGTGAATATTTCTGATCTGTCAATGTTAACACCATTCCAAGAGATTGCAGAGAGACAAAACTGATTTTATCTGAGCTCACTGCAGTGTCTGTCACAGAATTCTACTTTTCATCTTTACAGCTGGCCACTGCTTGCAGGAGGTTGGGCCCTGGCAGGCAGCACACTAGGAAGCAGTTCTGTAAAACTCATTTTTCTTTATTTCTGAACCTAATTCATTGTAATGTTGCAGTGGCAAGGCCCCTTTTGGACACCTTGGGTAGTGAGTAACCTCACAATCTCCTGGGGTTTGAGCATGTTTCCAATAAAGCCTCAAAAGTAAAAAGAAGGAAATGAAATGACAAATCCACTGCCTGTGGCAAAGCCTTCAGGCTTTCAGCCTTGTCACCATTTTTAGCAGGGCACAATACCTGTCACATGCTTCAGACATTGAGTACAGAGTTTGACTTGGTGTAGGACACAGCAATCAAGGATATTTCATATTATTTTAGGTAAAATTGCCCATCAAAAATCGGATTGAAGCACAAATATAAAGAGTGAATGATCTGGCCAACGAGACATGGGCTTTTGATGGCCCCATTATGAAGGAAATAGCTCCTTTTAAAGAGCTGTTTGAAGGCATCTTTTCTCAAAGATCATCTTACAGGTGTGTGAGCTGAGAAAGAGGGATAGCTGGAGTAGCCCTGTGATTGGGGGTTTTCAGATGTTCTGAGAACCCTTTGAGGGTTTTCAGGCAGGTCCAGGCTGAGATGGACTGTGGCATGGATGAGCCAGTGCTAAACTCACAGCTGTTTAGAGGCCTGGCACTAAGGAACTACAAGGACCAACTGCAGTCTGTCAAATTTCTTTTCTCAAACTAAATTACTACTTTTTAAAACAGCAAGAGTGTGCAGAGGAAAAGAAAACAACATGGAGAGAGATGGTTAGAAGATGTGGTAAGAGTCAATGCAACTGGCATCTTGTTGGAGTGTTTTAGAATAAAGATCTATTTCTGAGTATCCTTCTGGGAGGATGAGAGTTACTGACAACCACTGCAGACAAAGTATCAAACAGTAGCTTGAAAAGACTGTGTTAAATCTCAGATTGTCTAATACTAGTAACTCAGCTTCACAGAACTGATCTTTATCATGTGTCTTCAAAGCAGCTCTCTGCTTTTTAAGACTTAAATAAAAAGGGGGGGGGCAAGAAAAAAGAAAGGAAACACAAACACAGTTTATTTGCACCATCTCAGGCTCAGGAAGGTCGTTGGTGGGGCCAAATTAAGTTGTTTTGTTATAGTCTCCTGCATTTCATCTCCTTCACTGGGATAAGATGTTCTTGTTTTGCAGGGGAATGTTCTCTAGCTGACTACAGAAGTTTCACTTCTCCTGTGTCTCATTTCTCAACCATTCTCCCAAATACTTATTTCTGACTTCTTTCTGGTCAACACTCTAGTCAGAGTCCTGAGAACTCTCTCATGAGAATTTTCTCATCTTCCTCTTTTTCACCAGACTATTGGTTGATTATTTCCCTCTGATTGCTCCCTCCTCCTCTGTAACATGTGTGACTCCCTTTGTCTTCTCTTCTTCAGAGCTTGGACACTGGCCTCAGTAGTGATACAGAGAACAGAGCAGAGATAGTCCCTCTGCCTCATTTTGCTTCTTCCTGCAGTGGTCACCATCAGCCAGGGGGAAGAACAGCAAGGCTAAGTCTTGTCTAACCACTTGACCTTGCAGGCATTCAGCATAGATTGAATCCTCACAGCACCTACCTGCTGAATTTTAACAAGTCTTTGTTAGGAAGAGGTGATTTGAGATTCTTGCAGGAGCAGGCTCTTACAGTAGTTGCATCTTTCATACCTTTATTGCCTTCATGCAGAGTATCAAATCCTGCTCTTCAGCATGCAGGTACTGGTAATGCTCTCCAAAAAAAAAGGCAGCTGTACTTTTTTCTTCTTTAAATGACATTGTAAGTTTGAATTGTATGCATTCAAAATGAACTAGCCATTGAAAGGAGACTCTGGATAGAAGGCATTGTGTAACCTTAACTGTACTTGTCTTTTCCCTTCTTGGACTAACCATTGGGGAGGAAGGGAGTGTTCAAGGGAAAACAGTAAAGGCCTTTGCCACTCTCTGCAAGGAATGTTTAGAGATGTGACCCAAGCTTTGCAGCAGGCAGTAAATCTGAAGTAAATACTTTGTTTTCCTGTCAGTCCCTGGGGGGAAGATAGTACCATCAGCAATCTGTATTGTCTCTACCTTTTGATCCCAGCATTAGGTGGGTGAGTCCTTGAAATGCACCTCTTTCTCCTTCACCAATTGTGTAAGAAAGGTGAGGACTTCAAGAGGACTCGGAACCTGACAGTACATTTTAACTAAGAAGTAGTAAAATACTAATAGATCAGTTTTGGTGCATGACAGAAAAAAGAAACTGTTCCTTTTCCATTGAAAAAGAAAAATATTAGGCCATGCTTGGATTTTAGCTTTGTGGCAAGAAAAATTTTGATTCCCTGTGGTCTTTTTGCTGAAGGGAGTCTTTGCCCTTAGACTTCAGGATGAATATGCCACAGTTCTCCAGAGGAGAAGCAGAAGTCATGAAATTGCAATCAAAAACTCACCTTACTCTGAGTTTTTCTGCTCTTATCTGTATTTTCTATTTCTCACTGAGATATTGACAGGGTAAATGATCTGTTAACTAGCCCATATTAGTATTTGCCATATCTTGACCCAAATGGGAGTATAGGGAATTGAGCTGTGCCTTCCCTCTCAGTCAATGGTTTAGTTATGCAGTATAGACAGTGAGAAAAGTGTGTAATTAAGTCCCAAGTGCACACTATGATCACTTAGTTTGCAAAACCAGCCAAACAAAAAACCTTATCTGATAAATTCCCTTTCCCATTTAGTGCCACAGCCTGTGGTTGGATCCCCAGTAGTGCAGCAGTGAATTTAAACACTGCATCTTACACTGTTTGCACTCTTGAAATAAAAGCTCTTGTGATGTAAAGTGTTTCTGTCACTTCTGTCATACCTAGGTTACAGGAGCATAGTTTTCCTGCACTTCACTTGCCATGGTTGCACAAATCTAGCATGCAAGCATCCAGGTTACCTGAACTGTTTGCTGCTGACTGTTGAGGTTCTCCTGCTCATCCATGGAAGACTTCATTCATTGCCTCTTTGGTTTGGTGCTTTAGTGCTCATGCTATTGCATATTCAGAACTTCCATGACAGATTTAGGTCTTGCCTGAAACCAGAAACTAGAGGTGTTACACTCACCAGAGTGAGCAATACTAGGTTACTTCCTATTATGTGTTAAGAGTTTTGGGAAAAGATGTGCATCCATATTCAGCCACAGCTGAATTACTGTGGCTTTGACCATCTACAGCTAAAGCTCTCAAAAAGCAACACTGCCAAGTCTAAAATTTAGATAAGAAAAGAGCAGGAAATTAGAATAAATGGGTAATAATAGGATACAATAGCTGGTTAAAATTATCAGGCATCTAATCTCTTCAAGAATTTATCTAAAATACAAGAATGCCTCTAAACCAGTGTTCTCAGAATAATGCAACATGGGCAGGGAGTGCTTGTAACTTCCTTCCTGCAGCTCTGGCTGTGTCCAGACTGTGAGAGAAGTTAGAGGGGACACAGAAGAGAGGAGCAAGTAGCTGCTGTTCCAGAAAGGTGGGTTTGTGAGAGAGATTCTGCACTTCTTGGGAAGGAAGATGATGGCAGTGTTGGGCTGCAGCTCTAGCTGGCATATATAGAAAGCAGGTGACAGACACATCTGGGTCTGGTTTTGCTCTGATTTTAGGCTTCCTTATTCCCTCCATCCAACTTAGTTTCTTTTGCAGGAATACTCCCTGCTCAGATAATCATCTTCTCATCCAGCATCCCTACTCCAGCTTTCTTCCACAAGCTTCTGCCTTTCTGTTTCCTTCCAGTCTGCTGCTGTATTTCCTCTTTCCAATAAGTGTTTTCCTGTTTCTCTACTTCAGCATCACCTTAGTCTATGATATTTTGAAGGACTCCTTTGACAATAGCCTTGCTCAGCTCAGTCCAGGAGTGAGTTTTTGTAATGGTTTCCAGTTGTTACTTTCTGTGACAGCTCTGGTTTGATGAGTAACATTTTGTAGGTGGTCACTCCACTACAAACTGCTACCAGGGCTTGCAATGCAAAGAAACACTGGGAAACAAGTTGCTGCCAGCTATGCTAGTGAAAAGCCTGCCAGTGTTTGAGGTTCTCCTCATTGCCTGGTTTGTTGTAAATAAAAGTTGTGTTGCTGTGCTTGACCATGCAATAGCAATGCTTGCAAATAAGGTTCAATACCTTACTGACATTCACTGTTCTGCACATTAATAATTCTCTTTTCCCACTCCTTTTGCTAGCATACTGCAAGCAGCTGTGCTGTCTGCATAGTTAAAGCCTCTTTCCCTCCTGGACACTGCTGAACTGGTGTGTCAGCTGCCTGAGTGTTGGTGGCTAGTCCTCCCTCAATATCATGCTGAATACAGTTGTCTCTTGCTTACTGCATTGCTGCCTAGGGGAGAAGGCTGTTCCCTGTGTCCTATTTCTTTGTAAAACTTTGCTGCTGCAGTGGCATTACCAGCAAATTTGTAGACAATTGCTTTAAATACAGCCTGACATTTCTGTTACACAGATGAACATCACTTGCCATGGGAAGTTGCTGCTTGAATTCGTTCTAAAAGTGAGCTAGTGCATGGCAGGCTGCTACTGTGCTGTTTGTTTTCCCCCTTGTGCAGTGGAAAGTGGCCCAAGAGGTGCTGCCAAATGAAAAGGTATTCATTTTACTTCTGTGGGATTGATTTTCTTCCATTAACCTGCCTCACTGCCTTCTGTGAGATACTGTCTTCTGCTTTCATTGCAACTTCCTTCCTTCTGCTCTTTATTGAAGGGAAAATAAGGTTGTTTCCTGAAGCCCTTAAGGTGGCTGTGGCCTTCTGCTTCATGCTTAGCTCTACAGAGGCAGAACATTTCATTTTGTCACATGTTGGTGTGTTGTGATGTGACTTAATGAAAGGAATTCTAAAACATGGCTTGCAAACTTTCCAGCTCTTTTCCCAAGACAAGCAGCAGTTTCTGGACTGCTTTACTCCTATGTCATCATGCTTTCTGATTGTTTTGGTTGCTTTAACTGGCAATTTAATTTTAGTTAAAAGACTTGACACCTCCATGGCCTGTGTTGCCCTGCAGGTTTCCTATCTTCAGGTGAAGAAACTTGGTTTTTTAGGTGAAGATTTTGCTGAGGTAGAAGTGCTGGGAAAATTTGGTCACTTTATATAAAGTGATAGAACTATTATTCTTGGTGTTTCAGGGAGGATAAAGAAATGTGAGTGCACTAGCATTTTTCAAATCAGACAATTTTTTTCCTCAGTTTCAGACAATAGCTCCTGGTGAGAGAGTGCTGAGGAAACACAGAGCCTCATAATCTAGAAAGGTGTTAGTGGTCTTAGCTGATTTTTTACAATTATTTTGTGACATAGATATCTCAAATTCTGTTTTTAGCCCCAAAGGCAATCATTCTTCCTGCTGTCATGAAAGTTCTTCCTCTGTGCAGCACAATAGGGATAACAAAACTCATTTCTGTCTCAATTTAAGTTTAATTCCAAGGTAAAACTGGAAATGAGGTGGTAATGATCTTGAACTCACTGTTTTGATTGTCTCCTGCATGCTTATAGAAGTGCATAGACACAGTCCAGGCCTTTCCCAGACATGGTTCTGTTCTGGGTGTGTTTTGTCTCTCAAGGAGATTAAAACCTGAAATTTTCTGCTTGGCTTGCTATGACAGTTCAATATTGTAAGAACATTTGGAATTCTGCTCTTGGGTTTGGATCAGACCTAAATACATAGCCAAAAGAAGAAAAGGTGATCATTATGGTAATTCTAGGAAGGAAGAAGTTAGTAAGACAGAGACTGATCTTCTGGAATGTAGAATGATCAAACCAATTAGAACCACTTGAAAGCAAAGCTGAGAGATGTTTCCCAGTCCCAGCTGTGCAGTGCAGTGGGTACTGTGGTGGTAAGAGCCACCACCTCCCTCAAATGCTTTGAATTGGGACATAAATCTTTTCTAAAATACTGGTTTGTGCCCCATACATTTAATATGCTCATGGACAAACAGCCTTTGCCTGAAATAAGACTGGAATAGCTCCAGCAAAGTTAGAGGAGCTACACCAACAAATGCTGGAGAGAAATTTGCCATCAGAGGTCTCTGGTGAGCCCTGTCCCATCCTTTGTGGCTCCAAGCAGCCACACTAGCCTTGTCACAAGCAGGGAGGTGAATGCAGATCTTTGTGATGCTGTGATCTGTCCTTTCTGGACAGGCTGCTCTCCACTAACACTCCATGCAATTAGTTGAATTGAAAAGCATCCTTTCCCCAAGCATTTGACTTCTTTAGGCACAGATGAAGTAACCAGCCTTCCCAAAAGTGACTTTGTGTAGTGTGGGCTTCACTGATCTCTGATAATATATAACCAGATGGAACAAGAAGCCCACAGTGGGCTAGCAGAAGTCAAAGGACCTTTCCCAGAGAGGACCAACACCACCTACTACAGTGGGCTGCTCTGTGCAAATACTACCACTTTGTTACTACTGCATTCCAAAATGCTGTAAGCATCCTAGTTCCTTTGGAAATGAAGCAATGTATTACCTCCAGAGCTACTTCTGAAGCTGTCTGCAACTTAAAACACAGATGTTAAAAGTAATGGAACTAAATTAACCCCCTCTGAATTGTAATCCTTGAATAGAGAAGGAGGATTATTAAATGAAACTCATATTAGAATGGGAAGGAAAAAGTCAAATGGTCTTTTCTAGCAAAAATAAAAACTTGAAGCTTGCTATCCATACTCCACTGGGTATGGAATGCCAGAAGAGAAATAAGAAGACACTCAATCTTGTTGCAAAGCTTAATGTTCTGTAGCACATTGCAAGGCAGCCCAAACCAGACAATTGCTTGCTCATAAATCTTTCTTTTTTTCCTTCACATTACAGAGCAAACCCAAGACTGTCCTTTAGAAACAGTCTCTAGTCAAGTGAGCTTCAATATTTATGTTGTTAGCCACCATGTTTGACTGTTAATGATGCTGGAAAGAAAATCTGAGGCTTATGTGGCTTATTTTGTAAGGGATGCAGTGGTAGCACAGGTCAAAAAGCCCTGTGAAGATGGGGGGTAAAAAGCACTGCACTATTAACCACTGGAGAACTTGGTTGTGAAGCTGTTGAATTGAATTCAATGCAATGTTCATACCCAGACTGTTCCTATCATTAGATCCTTACTGGATGAATGTCTGGGTTGAGAATTGCTCTTCCCATTGTGCACCTTGGAGGGTGGTTAATGACCTGATTTAGAGGCCTGGATCATCCTGTGGATGTTCTGTAGGCATATGGGAAGCCTGGGCTGTTAAAGACTTGTTGCTGGAGGTTAGGGAGTAGAGGATGTGTTGTCTTTTGAAGGGTTTGTATTTGGTAGCTATGCTAGTGAACAACTGAAGGTAAAATAAAGAAAGGTAGGAGGGCAAAACTTAGCATGGGGAAGATTTTACTGGCATCAGCATGCTACCTGTTTGTCACTAGACACCAATTGATTTATTATTGTGGGTGAGGGAAGACAAGTTATTTTTTTTTAAAATCCAAACAAAACCAACCAAAAAAAAAGCCAAACAAAACCCCCAACCCCCAAAAAACCCAAGCCCACAAAAACAGCAACAAAAAAACCCTGAAAGAAGTTAAAAATTCACTGTTAAATTGCTGTTTAACCCTCAGGCACTACAATACTTGGCTGCTTCCTTTGTTTGTCTGCTTGGTTTGTATGATAAAATAACTGCTGCATGCTTTGATATTTTGGGGGTAAAAGTCCACTTTTGTTACTTCCCCTGTTTATGCAGAGAGCAGTAGCCATTAAGCAGTGTACTTAAAGTGCCATTATCCTAAGTTACTGTTTATGTATATTTTATAAATGAACTTTTTAATTTGCTAGCTCTTCTGGATACCAAGTTACTTGAGGTTGCATAAATTTGGAAAGGCTATGAATTCTGCAAATCTGCAGCAATTTTAAGTAGATCCATGTGTAGCAGTTGTGTTTTCAAAACCTGTTTCAGTAAATATTGTTCTCATTTTTCCACCACTGTGGTTTGATGTATTTACTTTTCAAAAAGATCTTCTGTGTAGCTAGAATTCCTTAGTAAAAATATGCAACTGATCATGTGGATGAATGGGAAGGAGAGGAAGCTTTCTAAATAAAGTAGGTCCTCTTTAGGGAAGCAGATGTTTTGTGGATAATTCTTTCCTTGCCCTCAGGTTATCTGTTACTTCTTCAGTTGTTAATTGTTCTGAACTGGAGCACATGATTAGGCCAATGTAAGAGTGTCATGTTTCCACTGAATTTTCCCTTAGCTGTAATTCCAGTTTAGGATGGATTATTGTGTTCTAAAATTGCTACAATGTTCTGCCTGTGTTGCATCACTGTGTACCACACCTGGGAAAATGTCATTTGTTATTTCATGCACCAAAATATCCCGTCTGTGTTGATGTGCCTGCTTGTCTGACAAGTGCAGTTGTTGACCTGCACTCCCACAGCTTTAGCTTTGTCTGAATCTGATATCTGGCATCATTAAATATAGACATGCAAAGAGCAAAACTGAACTCAACTAGTTTAGAGCATTTCTGATTTAACCATGTTGTAGGAGAGCAGGAAGGATATTACTGACCTAGTGGCACATAAACAGTGCCCAAGCCACAGTCCTCTGCCCCTGTGTCTATTGATTAGATAATGAGATGCCTGTAAATGGGCAGTAATAACTTTTTAAACTGTAGCTGTTTGATTGCAGCTTGGGTGTTTTATTGATTTTATTTAAGCTGTCAGTAGCATTAATAGCATATTACAGAAGTTTGGTTTTAAATAGCACAGGATTAAATAGTAATAAAATGAGAAGCATGATTCTGATATCCTTTCCATGTGTGAGCTGGGTTCCAGTGAGATGGTGTGAGGCTGATTTAGTCTTTGCTAAAGGTTAATTGAGAGTTAAACTGTCAGAATAGTTGAGATATTGTAAAAAAGAGTATTGTGTACCTGTCCATATAGATTTGGTTCATGGCAGAGGATAACTGAAGCAGTTTAAAAGTCTTGGGGTTTGCTGTGTTCTTACCACTGCAGTAAATGCATGCTAAAAAGGGAAGTTGTTTAGTTACTGGAAACCTGGAAGTGCTGTCCAACAGCCACAGAAACACAGCATGAAGCAAAAGATAAGGAGAGCTGCAGCCTGCTGAGGCTGGTGTAGGTGGCTGCACTTCTTCACAGTTTACACTGGCCATGAGCAAGGACTAGGGAGGACAGAGAATAGTGGCACATCTCACCAGGCCCAGAAAGGGGCCAGAAAACTTTTTTTAAGACAAAAACTTTAAGCACACAAATGAGTGTTGCTGGTTTTGTTAGTGATTAAAGAAAAACATGACCAGAAACATGAGCAATACCAGGATTAATGTGTGTCAGACTTGACTGGGTTGAGAACTGCATTCTTCTAAAGAGAGTGTAAAATGGGAGGTGCTGAAATTGCCTCCAGCACAATCTCATTGTGTTGTGTTCTAGGGACACTGAAGTCATTTCAGAAGACAGGTATTCTGCAGAATTGATGCAGTATTCATCTAAAGTGGGAGCAGCATGAGATGATGTTTCAAGGAAATGTTCCTTAAACTGTTTTCCTTCCAGCATGCAAAGTAACCAGCACCCATCACAGGGTAGAAAAACACACTGTAGGCAGAAGTAACTCCCCCCCATCTCACTGAGGGAAGATTTTTACCCTCCTGTTACCTTCCATGTCCCATCCTGTGGAAGAAAGGGAGGAAACACTCAAAGATTGCTGCTGTCTTGCTGCTGGTTCAGAAGAAAATAGTGATACCTCATAGGTGGATAAGTTTTCCACAAAATCTTGGATGATTCCAACTTTATTACATGTTTGGGAATTTCATGGTAAAACATCCTCTTTCCTTCAGTCATAAGCATTTTTGTAGTCCACATTCTGCCTACTTGGAAGTGATGTTGCATCTTGAGAGTTGCATCTTTGATCTTTGGCAAACTGTGAATTGCTGTGACTGCACTGAGCCAAACCATGTCCTTCATTTCTTTATAACAGTAGGGAAAATGTAGCATTATTGTAGAGAAGAAGAAAATTGCCCCCATGTTATATGTTTGTTTACTCCTTGCTGCTAGCAAAGGCTTAGGGATGCAGGGGATAAATGCACTGTTTATTGACTCTCTAGTCTGTAGTGATCTCAAATCTTCAAAAGGTTGGGTTTTTCTCTGGAAATTGTCGGAGCAAAACTGTGTGAGTTTTCTTTTCTTCTTTCTCCCCATCAGTGCAATGCTATTTCTGCTTATAAGGTGAAGGAGGAGTGTGCCTGAAACCTACTGAGAAACCTGCAACAGCATTCCACACAAGCATTCCCTTACAAACAAAAGCAGTGACAATAAACAAACAGGAGCAGCTTGTGAAATGTACAAATACATTGTTTAAAAGATTTTGGCTTCACTCCTGCTCCTTCTTATCTAGGGAAGAAAAGCCCTTCCTTCTGAGACCAGGCTCCAAACCCCTTTGACTGTTTTCTAAAGAGATGCTAAAGCAAAGCAAGGAAAGCTAAAACAGTCACACCCACTCTTTCCCATAGGAGGGGTGAGCTCTCCAGAGTCTCTACATATTAGTTAATAGCAGAAAGAACAACAAATGCTTTCAAGGCACTTGAAGAGATGTAAAGTGTAGTGCTTTGGGGATTCAAGTAGGATGTTGCTTGTGTTCTGTAAACCTCTCAGTTATGACTAAAATTGACCTCCTAAAGCAAAGAGAGGGTGGTTTATTGATAGGACTGTTGGGGAACAAGCTCCAGATTGCTACAGTCTGCATCATAGCCTGTGCTTTTTGGGGTAGGTTTTTTGGTTAGCCACCTACCTAGCTAAAGTAGGAGAGCTTTCTTTGCTGCCATTAGTGATCCTGGTAGCAGCACTTGGTGGACAGCTAAAATGAGGTTTAGGTACATTTTCTGTGATGGAGGAATCTACATGTGCAGTAACTCCCCTTGCATAAAGACACCCACACAGTGTGTGTGGTACTAGCATCAAAGAATGGCAGGGATCAGAGCAGACCAGAGCTCAAGCTGTTAATATGTTTTGTATCTGTAGGTTGCTTGAAAGCAACTCATTATTGACTTGAAATGGAAGAGTAGTTTTCAGTTCTTTTCTGTGATTTGTTTTATGACTCACACATTGGTTAGTCCTATAAAGAGATGATGTGAACTGGTGTCATTAATCAGCAGCAGTCACATTCCTCCTTCTGTATATCTCGAACTGAAGTTGCAGATACAAAACAGTTAGAGTATTTAAGAGTATACTTATTGCTGTTCACCATCCTCTCCACTTAAAATGGCCTGAATTACAAATGCAACACAGGTTAAGTGATCCTCTGTTTACACCAACAGTTCTTTCTGACCTTAGTTTTGTCATCCTACCCATGGATTTTGAATATCTAGAAATTAATGCCAGATTTTAAGCATCCTTCTTCATGCTTGGCTGTTCAGTTGTAGAGGAAGCCTTTTCTGCCTCTTAAATCAGCTTTGCCACTTGTCCTTACCATGGGGGAAAAAAGGCTAAAAAAAAATCTTTGCCAAAAGAAAACAGATTATTCATGAAGACTTTTCATGGTCAATAGAAAGTATTTAAAACTAGATTGGACATATGAAAGAGAGGATTTATCATGGGTTTATGTTTCACTGTGCTTTGTGAACTGAATGTGTAGCAACATCCTTAGTGAAACTCCCTTACAAAAAGAGAGTGGAAATAAGTGTCACTCACGACCCAGTTAGCTGGTGCCTTGTGGGAAGGAAATGGCTTGTGGATTCAGAACTTGCAGGATGTAATTGTCATCATTTCACACATGCTCAGATCACTAAGAAACCTGAGATCTGGCTTATGTGTTGGTGGTGGTTTTTTGTTTGGTTATTTTCCTGCACAAAGACATAAATCACATTTGTATATTGGTTGCACATTGGATTGAATTTCAAACCTTGGAAAGAGAAGTTTGTCAGGAAAGATTTTGCAGCTTTGTCCTGAGAATTTCCCATATATGTAATCCTAATGCTTTATAAAAGAGTGTCTGGGAAGATTATTAGAACCATATTTCTGATAAAAAGAGAAACCTTTATAGAATTGATGTGTAATACTGCACAGCTGTATTGGTAAATAGTAGAATGAAACAGCAAATCCTTTGCTTGAGTATAATAGAGGTGAAAATCATGTTTCAAAAACCACTCAACTGTGTCTTGACAGGTAAAGAAGAATCTCTCCTGCAAACCCATCACTTTTCAGTTCTGAAGCTAATCTCTCACACACTTACCAGAATGACTTTGCAGGACTTGAAGCCTCTGCTCACACTCCTAAATTAAAAACCACTGGGCAAGGCTTCTAGGATGTGAGCTCAGTGATTTTTCTAGGATCTGAGCTCAGTATCAATTTATACAGTGAAATTATTTAATGTTTTCTGGCACTATTTTGGAGGATTTTAGTACTGTCCAAAGTGATTCCAGGGCATTTGGGGAGTTACACAACCAGGGGATTGTTTCCATATGGTGGCCTCTGGCTGGCAGTCTCTTTTTGGCAGATAATGGGATATAGGCAGAGAGTATTTTGGTGTTTGGCTACAGCAGTGGGGAACTGCTGAGGGTGTGTCTAAACTGCTAAGGAAGGTGTCTTTAAAGCAGCAGTGAGGAAAATGGGCTGTGATTCCAACTGGATTGTATTGTTTATGATCTTGTCACTGTATGGATTTTGCCATTAATACTGTTTTACCACATGGTTACTGTTTCATGTCAGGGGGCAAGCACTCTTGCAAACTTTCTCTATCAGTTACAAAGGGAAATATTCTTCTGCAGTCAGCAGAAATTTCTGAAGTGCTGGGATTAACACTGATGGAGATGTTTATTCTCAAATAACATATGTTTTGTTTATGTTAGATGTAAAGCTTGAAGCTGCTCTTTCATCTGTTCTTCACAGTTAATGGTATGTTAAAAGTACAGAAGGATAAACAGCAGGGGTTTTGCTCTGTGGTAAGCCAATGATTTTGGGACAGAATGAACCAAACTGGAAATGGTTCTGTTTTTCAGATCTGTCTGAAGTGCTGCCTGAGCAAACTAAAAGTGTTTAACCTAGCATTTCATGTTTCAGGGTTCTCTCTTTGGCCTTCTCTCAGGACAGTAATGAAACAAAAATTGTTTTCATAGAAGTTAAACAATTTCTCTTCAGCCTTCCCCCTTCTTGGGCTGAAACTGTCAGGCATGGTCTGATATCATGAGCAGGTCTCAGGTAGCCTGTACTGTGTTTTCAGGAAATTGGTTATATGCCAAATAATAATTGAGCTCTAGCTATATTGTCTAATTTTGGTAAACAACAAAATAACTAACTAGGGAACTCTTCTTAAACTTATTATTAAACTGTAAAGATGTGAACAAATGAGTGGTGCTCTGATGTTTTATCATTGCACACTACTAAGCAATAGATGAGCATGTGCTTTTGTGCTCTATGTTTTTCTTCTTTTAAAACTAAGGGTTTTTTTTTTTTTAAAACAGTATGTGGCTGTACTGGGGCAAGAAGCAAGTGCCTCCATGCCTCTTGTTGAGTTCTACTGCAAGACAGTGTGTTGATTAATCTGTTTTTTCTTTACTGAACCATCATGGTGTTTAAAGTCTGTAGTGTGACCATGGCTGAGCCTCCAGTGCCCTGCTGTTTATGGCTGGCTTCTCAAAAGGGAATCTCTTTTTCTGGATAGATAGAATACAAATAGCAAGAGTGCTATAGGTTTAAGTGCAAAAAACCTGATTTACTGTTAACTGATTTCTGAGATCTAGGTGTGGTGTCATCATGTCTGCATCATGCATCTGCTGCTTGGCCAAACTCAATGGGCAAGCCTCATGTTACAGGACGTGCTTTCCTTTTTGTTCCCAGATAATGGTATTAGAAAAATGATGTACTATAACCAAACAGAGAGAAGAGAAGAAGGGAGTGTGGACATAGAGGTTGCTGGTAGAAGCAAAAAGAATAGGGGAAAAAAGTTGCAGTACAAAAGGTAAAATAGAAAGAGGAGAGTTCTCCAAATCACTGGCTGAATTCATCAGTATCCTTAGATCTGAGACTCCTTAGCAATTTCAGTAATGCCAGTTGATTGTTTGGAACCAGAGAGAGATTCTAGGATCACATAAGCAGCAAAAATTGATTTGTAGCATCATTTAGTTTCTTGATTACCTTCTGGATTTGAGGAAAGAATTTGAAGTTATTGACAGCAATATGCATCAGAAAAAGAATTATTGTAAAGATCATTGATACAGAAAGTCTCTCATGATTCCCTTCCTATATTTCCCATTTTGAAACAATGCAGGAGTATCTTTTAGTTTTTACACATTGTTGCAGGTTTTATGGCATTGACTTTATCTTCCAACATAAAAGTTTGTTGCCCAATATTCCTTTATCTGCTTTATCTGAGTTCTGCTCTGATTCAGCAATCAGTCCTCCATGGCTAGGCAGAGAACTACTTATTTCTCTGTGAATCATGCTTTATTCTTCTAGATGTTATAGTGCAGCATCTTCCTCATGGCCAGGAGATGTCCAGAAGGATCCCACCTTTCCCCTCTGAATAAAATCAGGTCTTCCTCCTAGAACTGTCATGCTGTGTGTTGAAACAGTTGGTTTTTCTCTGCAGCATTTCAGTGGTTCACAGTAACACGTGTGATGTAGAAATGAAGCTACTTTCACTCCAAAAAGTATTAGTTTTTTAAAGGCAAGGAGACAGTATTCTAAAAGTTCTGGATTATGATAGTCTTCAGTAAAAAGAACAGGTAACTAAACAGAATTGTGTAAGATGGAGAACTGTTACGAATCCCTTCTATTTGAGGAAACGTGTGCTGCTATTCTTGGATGAGATTAAAGTGAAGCATCTCAAGTTTGCCGTTTTTCTGTGTCAGCATTGGAGTTTGACAAGAAAAACCCAGCAGGCCCAGAAACTGCTTATTTGAGTCTGTCTGCAAAAAAAAGAAAATTCCCCCATAGTGTGTGTGCTATTAGACATGAATTCAGACTGAAGCCACTGCTAGCGTATAGGATCCTTGTGTTGATAGAAAGCTGCCTGTTCGTTCTACCTGAAGCACTGCTTTAGGACACTTTAGCCCAGTATCATTAAGAGCTGGAGCTGGAAAAGTTCTAACAAGTGAAGCATACATCCCAAAGTATTTAAAATGTGTCTAGTCCAGACACCTTGCACAGGGATGTCAGTGTGACTGAGAATCAAAATCCAGAATGTGCCCTCGTGCTTGTGCTTGACTTTATAAGGACTCTCGAGATGCTGCTTTTTCCTTCACACCATTTTCATTGTCTCTGCTCCACTGCTTAGAGGTTCAAAAAATTTATCATCTGATTTGGAAAACAACAGGAAAATACCTGCTGGTTTGCCTTTGTCTCATTTGATAGACATGCAGCATTATCCCAACAGGAGTTTAAGATGATAAAAGGCAAAGCGAGATAGAAGGCAGACTGAAATGGTTATATCGTCGTTAAACTTACAGCACCCTTGGCTGTTATGATGTATTTGTGCTATGTTGTAAGCCTCAAATGAGCAATTTGAAAGTAAATGAATAAAAATTGTACTATAGGTTGGAGAGGTGTTCATCACCCCAGATGTTACGGATTTAGAAGCTTTCACTGTTCCTCTTAAAATAGTCTGTGTGTGAGATAAAATCTTACTGGATTTTTGGGGAGTTTTCTTCCTTCCCTTCGGTGTGAGTTCAGAGCTGTTAAAGTGTGGTTTGTGATGGAAGGAACCTCTAAAAGTATGGCTATACATTCACACCCCAATAGGTCTGCTCTTGTTTGTGCCGAGTGTCAGTCAGAAGCCAAATAAATCCAGCTGAGATGGCACCAGCTGGATTCATGCTGCTTGCACTAAAACTTCTCCAGGTTGTGAGGAGCCAGGGGAAGCAGTGTTGTCACGCTCCTGACAGCTGGGTGTAGAGCCTTGCTTTGTTTCACCAGGCACATTAGTCACTGTGGAGAACACTTTAAGATGTGTTAGAAGACATTGTCACTAGTGCATTGCACAGTAGATTGAAAAGAATTAGCAGAGCTTAGCAAGGCATCTGACCGTGATCAAATACTCCTCTTAATTTAAAAGCCTGTTTAGGTATTCTTCTCAGCCTGTTCTTAGGTAGCTAATAATGGAGTTGGATCCTCATGCTGTATTTTGAAGATGTCTTATTGAATCATGCATAGAATGATGTGACTAATTTGTGGAACAGAAGTCCCTGTGCATCAGCTGTTCACTGCAGCTTTCCTAGAGGGAGGATAGGACTCTATGTTAAAAGACACTGATCATTCTTTTCAGCATATCAAAGAGCAAATGTACTGTAGGCTTTTCTATTGAAAAGAAATGATGGAACAAATGGCTTTTATCTGTATTTCCATCATTACATCTGCATAAATCTCAACGATGCTAATGGGACTTGCAGCAACATAGATAAAAGACAGTCACACTGTCAAGGAGATATGGAGCAAAACAGACCAAGGCACACCACAGAAGTAGGAGGGTTCATCCCTGTAGGGACAACCTGCAAGCATGTAACTCTGCCTGCTTAAACTAAACTATTGGCATGCAAAGGTAAGGCTCTCCAGAACGAAGTACCTAGCAGTGGCTGTGCAAACTTACTGAACACTGAACTTGGCTGCTGCTTAAATGGATCTTTCCAGAAAATAAAAGGAGTTTGGTCTCCACATCCACTCTGCTGTAGGGACGTATATGGAGTCTGTGATGGAAGACACCCAGAAGGAGGGTCTAAAAGCACCTGGGCCCCGTGACTGGGAAGGAATAGACAGGACTATGAGGGTTTAACTAGAGCTCTCAATTGTGGGCATTGTGGGGGTAAACTGAAACCAACAGGCTCACCTGAAAGAGTGCAAAAAGGGACGAGGGGACAGTGCAAAAGGGTCAAAGAGGCAGAGTTGTGAGAACAGGAAAACTAACAAGCAGCATGTTTTTCAAGT
This sequence comes from Galbula dea, assembly GCA_013399015.1. NCBI lineage: Eukaryota > Metazoa > Chordata > Aves > Piciformes > Galbulidae > Galbula > Galbula dea. The sequence goes on along the minus strand of VWZX01001131.1, from coordinate 694,312 downwards.
ATGTAGAAATACATAATAAAGGAGAAAGTTAACAAGCAATATAGTTAGTCCTCACGAGTGATCACACATGGTAATGTTAGCACTTTGATCAGAGAAGGAAGGAAATTCTGGGGGTGAACCCTAGGACAGAGTCGTTAACTTGGAGTGGCCTGATACAGAACACAGTGTAAGCCATGGTGTTGACTAAGACAGCATAAGAACAGTTAGCGTCATTCCTTGGCAGTTTCCAAGAGGATATTGTCTTGACTGTTTGAGTTTTGACCAAGTTCTGTCGACACACTTGAAAACTGTAGAGCAAAAGCAGCAGACACACTGACACCAGTTTGACCTAGATTCAACTATTGGGGATTATTTTTTATAGGATCTTTAATTTTGCTATTTAAAATCATATAGGTTGTCATCTTTATTAGTGTAACATAGAGATTGAATGTTCAAAGCAAAGAAAGACATTAAGAACTTCTTATGGAAGGCTTCTTTTAAAGGCAAATTATGCAAAGAATGGTTTTGATCAGCCCCTTTCCTAGGGTCTCACCTGTAAATGCAGTTCTTGCACCTCTCTTGCTGTGCAAACTCAAGCTCAACATTGTCTTTCGGCATGCAAGTCAAAGGTAGATTTTTTATACAACAAAGTGACTTCTGCTGCCTTCGATGTGCCCTTCTCATTTTACCTGATTCCACCTTTAGTGTCTTACAGCCTCTTTATGCTCTGCCAGCATTTTCTTTCTTCTGAAAAGGCACTGTGTTGTAATCTGACATATTTGGAGATTCTTAAGTCCACAGAGAAAAACACTGAATTATCTTCTCATCCCAGAATATTCATAGTAAATAGAAAACCAAAAATCTTTTCAGTCCCTACTGCTCAAAGGAAGTCCACAAATAGGACCCCTGAGTCTATGCAACTAAAGTTAAGTTCAGAGGGGCTGAAGAGATATAGCTGAACTATGCATAATTCTACTTACAGAGAAGCTACCAAGACTAAAAAAAGACCCCAAACTTGGCAGTGATTTGAAAGTATCCCTGCTGCTCTGGGAGGAGAGCAACTGTGCAACGCACGATGATTTAGCAGAACCACACTGTAAGCAGATTAGTTCCTAGCTGGCTGAACAAGGTACAAGGTAATTTTCTTACAGGAATGGAAGTGTGAGCCTTTAAATGAAAAGAAGTTCTGTTGACTTCAAAAATGAGTCACCAGCACTTTTGAAGAAGTCAGTTTAGCATTATTTAAAATTAATTTTGGATAGTTAATTATTTTGAAAAAGAGCAGGTGCACTTTCTATTTCTGCCTACATATTTCCTAACAGCTAGTAAAACAGGACTGAAGAGCCTGTGAACACCATGGAGACACTATTTTGTCAGTGTTGCATTGTGACATATTTGTGATCTTATTTTCCTTTGCTTCCTTAACTTTTTTTCACCTCCTCACTTCATTTCTGTTCAGTATGTGTGTTCCTCTTAGTGATAGTATAGCTCACCTCATAAGTTAAGGTTAACTTGTGGATACTACTCTGAGGCGCCTACCAGGCTTGATAACATTAGCCGCATAGTAGTCATCCTGCTTCCCATGCCAGCTGTAGAGCACAATGAATATGTTGGCAGTATTTAGCATAGATCTATTTCATCAGAATGGCTATATTGTCAAAGTACCTACGTGTTGGCTTTCCTTGCTGTTTAAATGCTGTTCTGTTTGTTCCTAACTTCCCCTGTTTAACAGCAGACAAACCCAGGGAGCACTGAATGAATCGGATGATCCCGAAACAGGCTGTCTAACTGATAACAAGCCAACTTCTCGACACTTCTATCCTGTCGCCTTGCTGCTTGTCAGCTCACACTTGCTGGTCGTGTGGCTTATTTTAAGTCTTGCTTTGCTATTAGCCAAATATCAATAAACTTCACTTGTGTTCCTTTCTTTTCTACAAACAGCAACAAACTAACTTTAGAAAAAGGAATTATGCTGTAATATTTATACAATCTCAGACCCCAAGAATTCATCTTTAAGATACAAATGTCTGAAATGTACTGTGCTTTCTTTTTTCTTTTCTTTCCTGAACTCTAAGTACTATGCATTGAGTGAATTGATTTGCTCTTTCTGTTCATGGTAAAGCTTTCCCACTGTAATTAGCTCAAAGAAAGCCCACTTACAATGCTGTCACTGTATACAAGATGTGGAATCCTGAATGCTTGAACCCCTCTTTCCAGAGTAATTAGTCTAACAAGAAAATAAAAAATTATTACAAAATAATTAAGAATGAATTTGCACAACACAAACTAACCCCTGGAGAAATATTATGGGGCGGTGGTTTGTGAGACTTAACTTTCATTGTGTTATTTTCATTGTTACTAGCTGATGGCATTTTTTTTGTTTAACAAATGATCATTACTTTGCTACAACTAACCCTTTTCTGTCAAGTAACTAAATGGAATAGAGCAAGTTCTGGTTTGTAATGAAATTAACCTGTTTGTAATTGCTGCTTTAGTTGCTTTTGCTTTCGAGACACTTTTATATTCTTTTTAACAAAGTCCTGTTTGTCTTGATGCACCACTTTGGCACTTGTGACTTTTGTACTGTATGTGAACAAACATCCTTCCTTTATGAAGCAGAGAGTTGGATTGGGCTGTTTGAAAAGCCATTCTTTTTGTTTTTCTTTTTCATTGCAAAGCTGAACATGTGGGAAATGAAGCAGAGATGAAACTTCACAGATCTCTAGGGCCAGACTTCATAAAATGCCTTATTCCTAGGATACACATTTTTAGGGCAATGTGTGCTCTCATATATATAGGTAAACAAGTTGAAAAAATATCAGAAGGTTTGAAAGGCAAATATATTTCTGGAATTAGAACAAAATGTATCATTAAAGTATTTAATTTTTTTTTACTAAACTTTAAACCTCAAGGGCAGATATATTGGGTGGGGGTTGGAATCTTATCACCTGTTTCTGAGGGCAATAACTGTACTGGGCCTGGCCTTGGATTTAATTTTGTAAGATGTATCATCACTTGTGGAAAACAAAACTGTAGAGTTGAATCTTTGTTATTTTTACTTCAACTGTTGCTGAAACTCTGCAATGAACAAATAAAGCATATTTCTTTATTCTGTGTTTCATGAAGTTGTGCTTTTTCCCCCTTTCACTAGAGAAGGATGCCGCATAGAGAATGTACTGAAGAATGTCAAATGCAGAAAGTATGCATTCAACATGATACAGCTGATGGCTTTCCCAAAGTACTACAGACCTCCAGAAGGGACATATGGAAAAGCTGACACCTAAGTTTAACAAAATGTAATCAGGAACATACATCATGCTAATTAGTGAATATAAAAGTTGCTGTTTATGACTCTTATTAATTGGGAATGTGTACCGAGGTGTTATTTTTATCAGGTTTTTTTCATTTTACATTAAAATAACTCCACTTAGTCATTATGAAATGAAATATCAAGAAAAAGAATGGACTGAATATTCTCAAACCCAAATATATTCAACTTTTCTTTGTGAAGTTAAAGCTTAGTGTAACTTGAAAGCCAGCTGAAATTGGCTTTGCGGGTCTTTTGATCAAAGGTTAAAAAGGGATATGTCGTCTGCTGTAGGAACTGAGGCTAGCAACCTGGAAGGTGGCTTTCTGACTCTGAACTAAAGCCTGAAATTTGAGTTAGGGGGTCTCTTACTGCTGGAAATAGTGTTTTCTGGGAACCAGCATAGCTCTGAGGTGTCTTGATCACTAGTGGTTAAATCTTTCACAGAAGTGTTTCTGAAAGGTGCTACTGTTAGTACCTGGGCTCAATATAATTTTGGTAATTTCATTTAGCTCCTTTACATAAGCATGGTAACTTCATAATATGTTTGGAGTAATTACAGCCTGTAATTTCAGTAATTCCATTCTGATTCCTCACAGTTCATTTGGCTGTATCATTCTTGGCTTTCTGTACCACAGCCAAATACCACTTACTTCACTGTCACGTAATTCACGTTGAAATCAGGGGATTAATTCTTCAAGGAAGGAGATCTAAATTTGACCTGTCGTGCTCCCATTTACTATAAACCTTTAAAACTCGATTTTCTTTAGTGGTAGGGAAAATGAGTTGTATGTACAGGAGTTAATGTATCTTTAGGCTAAAAAAACATGTATGTTTTTGCAGAGCCCAAGAGAGGTGTTATAATTATGACTAACCTGCTGTATTAGGACTTAGCCACTGCAGCTGATTTATATCAAATATGTCATGCTGCATGCAGACACTCTAGAACAAAGAACTATCAGCTTTAAAAACAACTGTTAATGCTTATGCCAGCTTGTGTTAGTCCTGAAATTTGTTCTGCAAAGAACATTTGTGTTTTCTAATTGTAGCTATTTATTGCCGCCTTCTGCCTCCCAGAGAGAAATGCAATTAGAAACCTCTGAGTATTCACTGGTTACTGACCTTTATATAATGCATTGATTTTGAGAAAAAATTGGCTAGAGCAGAAGTGTGAGAATTTTATCCTAATGAAACTGCAGTGGGAATTTGAGCATCTGTACGAAATTGTGATTGCCATGGATAAAGAAGTTTGCTTGCTTCTATGGAAGGCAAAAACATACTGATGCACTGTGAGTTATAATTTGTTCTTTTTAATCCATTAATGCCCATTACTGGGTATAAATCTGTTACTACACTAGTAAAAGTACATATTTAAGAGCCTGATTCTGCACACTTTAATTGGGTGATTATGTGCAAATGATCTATTGGATGAATATAGTTGAACTTATGTTGTATATTTGCAAGGTCAGGTTTTTGTCCTTGTAGGAGAAGCTCAGGGAGAGATCCTCCTTCCAATATTTGATGACTTAAGAGAAGCCAGGAATTCACCTTCACAATATATTTACCTAAGCAATTGGAACCTCTTTTTTCAAAGTAAAGTAAGTCTTGGGGGCATGGTTTAGTGGCATAGTGGTGATAGGACTTGATGATCTTAGAGGCCTCTTCCAACCTTAATGACTCTGTGATTTAAATAGCATTTTGGTGCATTGGTTGTTTATTTCTATTATATAATGTGCTGTCATGAATGACTTTTTTGATCTTGTGGTATGTGTTACTTCAATAGTAGGTGTCAGAAGAGTTGGCATTGCATCATAGATAAGCTCAGACAGATGAGAAAATAGTGCCTTGATTTTTTTCCTGTCATGTCCGAGGCACTATTCATTGGGTGGGTGGATGTGTGCTTAAATTTATGTTTGAGTCTTTAACTATAATGTAGCTGATCTGTACAAACCTTTTTTTGTGGATTTATGGAACATCAATCTTCCTAGGAAAGTAATGTCTTGTTCTGTCAGACTGCCACACTAGCCCTCACTATCTGCTATGTTTATTACCAGCTTAAACCTGTGTGTACAGTTTAGAAATGGTAACAAGCACCTCATACACCTCTGAAATAATCCCAGCATGCAACAGAGGATGCTAACCTTCCTATGGTCATTCTGAAACAATCTGTAGGTGCCTAAGTGAGGGTGGAATTCAGTGTGTATTACAAGTTCCTATAGTTCTACAGTCCCAAGGGTATGCTGTCATGTTCTAAGAGTGATATTCGGTGGATTTTCTTCTTCTCAGGAAAAGAGTCTTTCAAGATCTCGCATCAGCATTTTAATCCCACTTGGGTTCTAAATTGTCATTGTCACTATGGTGTTCCACACTGAAGCCATGTTTTTGAAGGAGTTAAAAAAGGCATTGGATTACTGTTCTTTGTTTTAACAGCCACTCCTAGTATGTTCTTGTGAAATTAAATCATTTGTCATTTGTTAAAGATAATTAAGAAAAACAAACCCCACATCAGTGTGCTGCAATGAAACTTCATTGGGCTTGGGCCATTACAGAAGAGTAGGCTGGGGTTTGTGCTGGAGCACAAGGCTGAACTTTGTCAAGCAAGTTTTTTGATTGAAACATCTTTTTTGTAGGTCATAAGACCTTCCTAAAACCCACTGGTGTGGTTCCAAATCTCTTAGAAAAGTCTTGTTGCTTCAGTACTGAAACAGGCCCAAATGTTTCCCTGTTTGGTCATGGCCTCCTGTGGGCTACCACAGTCCATATAGGCAAAAGCTGTGCTGTCAATGCTGAGATGTTAGCTAAGAACAGATTCAAAGCTAGTAGGTTTTCACCCTGTGCATTGTTTGAATGCCTAAAAAGAGTTAAGTCATGCACAAGGTCTTGCACACCTCTTTGTAGCTCACTGTGAGTATCAGAGGAGTGAAATTAAGCAAATTAATCTTTATGAGGAAGCTACACCACTTGTTTTGCAAAAGATTTAGGGAAGCATACAGATTTTGGTGGTGAATTCACACAACATGTTCCATATCTGCTCTCTTAAAACTTTGTAAAATTCAAAATAATCTGGTTTGAGGAGAGGGCAGTTCTCAAGGGCTAGAAGAAGAACACTCAAACATATAACTGGCATCTAAAGCCAGATCCTGTCTTGCTCACAGGAGTATTATTTGTAGAAATAAGGTCATCAGGATCTGCCTCAAAGAATCCTGACATAAGGGCTTATAGCTTTGACTATTTATACAATGCATTACATGCTTGTATGGGGGTTTTGTACTGCAGAGTAGTGTCTGGAGAGATAGCATAAAATGCCTGAAAAAAGAAAGCAAAGGAAAGTTAAAGTAATTTTTTCTTAGAGTTGATTGTGATACTGTTGTTATACAGAAGATGCATAGACCTGACATTTAATTAAGCAAACAGGTCTTTTTTTTTTTTTTCTGAAGTCTTCTTTTGGGGAATTTGAAATATGTTCTTGCTAATGTTTATACTGTGGCTTTTATGGAACAATTAGGAAACAGAAAATTTTGTTATCTGATTTTTGTCTATGTCAAACTGTGTGTTTTGATGGAATACTAGCAATGTATGTTACAAAGAAAAAAGAATTCAGGAAGACAACTGAAACAAAATTAAGGCTCTGAGAAAGAGCCTTCATGAAGTCCTTTACAATGTTAATTTTTCTACTCTGTGAACTTTGGCAGTGTGTAAGTGAAATAAGGAAACTAACAAACACTTTCTGTGTCTAAATCGATCAGGCCAGATGAAAGCTCACTCTTTTGCAGTGAAATAAACTGTAATGTTATTCTAAATTATCACTAGTAGTTTAAATGTAAAGAAGTGCAACATAGACTTTTAAAGCCCATTGTTACAATATGGCTATTAAGAGCTTCAGGACATAAGCTTATTTTTATATCTAGTTTAAACACAAGTTCCAAGAGATTCAATGGTCCACTTCTAAAAAACAGAAATGCATCAACTGGTATAATAAAGAAAGAAATTGCATTGAAAACTATGCAGCAAAATTACTTGTGTGAATTAATGTATGTAATCAGTTAAGTCTTACTGTGTCAGTTGGCTATGTTGTAAACTTGAAACCTTTGGTATCTATATTTATGCTTTTTTTATTGTAAAGAACTGTGCTGTACAGGCAATGCCATGAGACATGAATTTGCATCTTAGATTTTCATTTTTAGCTTAAAAGCAGATGTCTGTAATCAGAGTGCTTAAAATAATTTACTCTTCTGCAAAACACAAACTTACCTTGGAAACTGCATGTTTAAAAAAAAGCTTTTTTTAAAGCAAAAAAAGAAAATTCCCAGACTTCAGTCTCCAGAACATTGCTTATTTTCCTTAGTCACACAACACATGAATTGTTGTGTTGCCACAGCATTCAACTTACACTTTGCAGCACTGAAACATTTATTTACTTTTTCTCTCCCAGCATCTACTGAATAAGTAATATAACAGCAATAAATTTCAGCATGATACTCACAATCCAAGATTAAAAACCTGCATTTGCAGAAATAAACAGGAGACTTAATACTTCTGAATAAATAAAGTAGAGGACACTAGTTAACCAGTGTATCTCTATTCTGAAGAGCTGAAACATATAAAGCATGGGGTTTGTGTGCTGACAGGGAGAAAGTGTTATGGTAGAAATCCAGCTATGGGGTTTTTTAGTGGAGAGATTTGGACCATGCTGCTCTTACTTAGATCTCTAACTATTGCCAGTGGTGTTTTGCATTCTTTCTATGCATGCAAAGCACTTGAAAAGTTTTCAGCACTTCTGTTTTGTTTATGAATGGTCTGACTTCAAAACTTCTAAACTCCCAAATTACTTTGGTACTTGGTTTTCATTTTGTGCAGCTGTTCCTTGTAATGTTGCTGTCTCACGCTCTGGAGCACTTGACACTTAGGTATAAGTAACAGTAGCAGAATTTCAGCCCATAGTTTGTGTTTGTTCAGAGAAATGCACAACTCTAGCAATTCAGCTCTTTATATTTCAGGTTTTAGCATTTTTTGTTTCATTGCTGTCTGTAAGCCATTTCCATTGTACACTGTGTGTATGTTTTTATTTAAATAAATGTGATGTTTATTTTTTATGTTTCTGACTTTTTTGGTTGTTATTCATTTTCCATTTTCATTACAGTTGTGTTGCCCAGAGGGCAGATTGTGCATGATGGTGAGAGTGGGTTTCCTCCTAAAGGAGATGGTGGAAGCCCAGCCACAGGTCTCATCACTGCTAGGAGCAAGGATTTAAGTAGTGCTCTAATACAACAGTAAAAGGCCTGCAATTGCCATAAATGAGCTGTTCCTGTTGTTCCTAAACATACAACAACTTTCATCTCAGAACCAGGTGGGTCCTGCATTTTCTAACTAAACCCAAATAAACGTTCCCATACCTGTAAGGAAACCCCTTTCACATGTAGATATGTAGAGATTAATTCAGCCTAACAGAGGTGGAATCAACATCCTTCATACTGAAGGCTACTAGGAAGGTGATGTGGCATGCTTTGGCTGATGTTTTGTCCTCACATCTTAACGGTGGAAGCTAGACCCTGGGAAATAAGGAAGGGTTGCTTCTGTGCTGTTTTTTTGAGCTGCTGTTGGTTGACAGCTAGCTTTATTGTATGATCTCTCATCACAGTGAAAGGTAAGTTCTCCAGGGTTGGCCAAAGTGTAGCAAATAGATCATCTTTTGGGGTATATGATAAAATGTGGCTCACCTATATTTTTAGTACTGTGCTTAGAAGCTTGCTGCATAATTTACTTTCTCTGTTTATGTGTTAGTATGTTTAGCTGTTTTACTGTGATATATTCAGTAAGATGTTGATTGCCTGCAAGGTTCTTGGTAACCTTTAGAAAGCAGCAGGAGCTAATGGTTATTATGGAAATCAGTTTAAAAGCTGTTAGCATTCAACCTAGGAGTTTTGTCTCTTACAAATAAAAGTGATAGTCTTCAAAAAATGCTTTGTCTCATTTTGCATGCTTATCTTATGGATTTTATCTTCCTTATCAGCTGGGAACAACTATTGTCTCATGACAATGTGAGAGAGAAAAGGAGGAAGAGCCTATAGCTATAATGAGGTGGTACAATAGCATGGTAAAAAACGTTTTTACTAATTCCACTTCCAAAGTTACTGTGGGGCATGTTTGAATAGAAGTGTGACCTGATGTGTCTGAACTATAATCTGCAGTGGTCTGCACTGGCTGTCCATTATTGGCACTGAGAATATACATACACAAATGCTGCTTCTGCTAGGCAAGTCAGTGAGCCCTCTCCTGTGCACCTAATGTTGAATGTTGTATGGATAGCAGATTTTAGGAGTCCTGGGACAGCTGTTGTTAATGAACTCAAGGGCAATAAGGCTTTAGATGCCAAGTGGACTTTGTGCTGCTTGCTTTGCCCAAATATAGACCCTGTGCATTTCTGTGTGGGCTGTCCAAGTACCTAACACAGTACCTAAATGAGAACTACACTTGTTCTGCTGCAGGGAAGCTTTTGGCATTGTTAGTGGAGAAGGTGTGAAACTGCATCAAAATAAACAGGGTTAAGAAGTTCAATTCAAAGAGTAGCTAAGATTTTTTTCCTTGTGAGTATATGTGTATGTATACACATGCATATTTATACATACACTTGTAGATTTTTTGTATGCTTAGGATGAGAGAAGGCAATTAAATAGCATCAATTCAAAAATTGAACTTGTTCTATTTCTAGCAGTTGAATGGTTTTTCTATTGAAAGTATTGCACAAAAGATGAACAAAGGTTTAGCAGCTAATATGCCTGGTGGCTTCTGGTGACTTGATGGTAAAAGTTACTTCTGGGGGATAAAACACCCCAAAACAAAAACAAAAGGAGAGAGAGAAAAGGGAAAGAGAACATGTTTCCCAGGCTGGGTCTGCCATTCCTTCTAGAAGTTCTAAGAGCTAAATAAAGCCTTGGCTGGTTGTTCCTGCTCATAATGCTGTCAGCACTGACCAAAGTGGGCCTTGATCAGGGCCGTTCTGCCTGCTGACAGGTTGTGAGGCTTTGTGCATGTCTTTGAGTCTCTGATGAAAACCCAAGTCTACAACTGAGAGGCAGGAAGAGGGAGAAGGAAGTGGCAAATTCTGTGCTAGTGGTAATTAGTTCCCCTAAGTGCCTTCTCTAACAGTCCCAGGTGGCAGGTACAAGGCTGTGAGAATAACAGCATAAGAACAAGGGAGAAATACTGTTGTGTTCGTTTTCTCTTTCCTCAGCAAAGTCCACGTGGATATCCATTCTTCATGCAAGAGTAATTTGTGATTGCTGTAATTTACAGGACAAAGCAGTTTAAAGTGCTGACTTGAACAGAATTAGAACAACTGTCATACATAAGCAGTGATTGCCACAGCAGAATTCACCCCTTGGGTGATATCACTCCTTAGAGATTTTCTTTCAGTGTAAAGCTTAACATATTTTGAAACAGAGAAAAGTTTAAGGTCTGATCCTGAAGTCATTATTCACAAGCAAAGTATCAGAAATGGGACACTTTAATTTAGGTGAGAAACTAACTCCAGGGACCAGATTTTGAGAGAGGGCTCAGCAGTATTCACACTCTTGGACTTTGGTTCAGAACTGTCAATGACAAAAATATTTTGTTTGTACAAGGCCCCACCCAAGAACAGCTTGTTCATGGTCATGATCTGTGAATGCTTTTGTAATATGCATAAAAGTTGAAAGAAATTAATCACATAAATAACAGCTTAATCCTATTTTCCCTGATACTACTTAAATCAAGGTATATTTTCAGTACTTTCTATCTGATTTTAGTTTCTCTCTGGTATGGTGGGTAGTAAGGGAAAGGTTAGAGAAGCCCAAGTTAACAAAATATCATAGTCTGTCTCTTGGTATTTTTCAGACAAGACCAGAATATCAGGAAATAGTGACAAAGATGTGTTAGAAGGATGTTCATAAATTGAGTCATCTGACTTGGTTCTGTTGCCAGATGGAGACATAAAGTCTTTGTGATGAAGGTGAAACTGATATTAATGTGTAACAAACATGGGACTGGGTTCCAGCATCTAAATTTTGCTGCCTGCTCTGCAATGTGGCAGCTCTCAAACAGGCTTTACTGAGGCTCAGTAATCCTCAAAAGAAACTTCCAATAAATCCCAGCCTTCTAGCCACTCAGTTGCATGCAAGATGTTTCAGTGCTGGGGAGCAATGAGCGAGCACAACTGCCTCCCCACCACGGTACTGCACCATGGCACCTGGGTTCATACAGTACTGAGTATAGCAGCTGTATGGCTAAGTGTTTATGTGGTTGAACTGAGGGTTAAGTTTATGGGATGTGTATCAGAGACCCAGTAGATAAGTAGATGTAATAAAATCAAGGATCAAAGAGATGTCTGACTAATCAAGGACAGATAGGGAAGGTCATGTCTCAACCTTAGCTGTGCGTTTTAGACTGCATTCAACTTTTGTCTTTGTCTCAGATTTTCTTCAGGTTGGAATACTTTGATGTTTTGTGACTGTGCTAGCAGATACCATGGAAATAGACTACCAGCTTGTCAGCATAAATATGAAAAATGTCCCTGAGCAAATGGCAGAATTGTTTAAGAACTGTGGCTGCTTGGCCAGGCAGGTATCATGCACATACATTCTCACACAAGCAAAGTGATTTTGCAGAAAAATGGTCATACTGCTTCATGTACTCTCCCAAAAGCAAGGGACCAAGGCAGTGCTCAGCTGAGAAGGTAAGTGAGAGCAAGAATGCATCAAGGCAATCTTTGTTATGATTGATAAGCATTGTATCTCTGGATTTCACATCCAAAGATTGAGAGACCTTTTGAAGGCTGACGACAAGACCTAATATAAAAAGAAAGTACTTGCTTGTTTAGATAAGTCAAACATTTACACTGTTCCACAGGAACTTTTGATCCACAGCAAGCTAGTTTTCACCCTGAAAAAAACCCCAGCCTCACAAAATAACATTGAGTAATATACAACACTTTTAATGGCTACCTTTACTGTCTTATGATCCAACACCTCCACACTTTGTTGAAACAGAGGGTTGTTAAAAAAATAAGAGTAAAAAATCAGGGCTTTTACTTTTCTAGTGTTAATATGGGAAAAAGAAGTGAGCATTTCATGAGTGGAAAGTAGCAGCTGCTAGCAGTTTTTTTGTGTGAATCCACTTAGTGTGCTCAGCTCTAAAATGCTGATAAGAGTTAAAAAAAGGGAAGCACCCAGTTTATATTTATGTATTCATGGGCATAGTTTAATGGGCATCAGCAGGGAAGATGTGCTCCCACACTTTTTAAAAATCATCAGGAAAGCAATACACACAATGCAATTCCCTTTTGCATTAAACTTATTAAGTCAAATCAATTTTTATGAGCACATAGAGCAGAGCTCTGGCACTTAATTCCTTTTGATCTTCCGCCTGCGAAATTCTGTTTCCCACTGTGCTACAACACAGTTTATTTTTAACAGAGAATTTCTTTGGACATCATTGAAAAGAAAATGCTACAACTTCTAGCAGTACCAAGGCACTATAATGCCTGCCAAGTTATGAACTGTCTGCATACACACACCCCAAAATAGCCATTTGCAAAAAAACCCCAGGGAATTTCAGAGTTAGGGAAAAATGCCCAATTGTTCTCTTCAGGAACACGAAGCAGACTGCATCCCTGAGACTGACTTGTGCACAGCCAGCATTGCAGAGAACTCACTGAAATTTGTCTGCTCAAAGTGCAACTCCTTGTTACCATGGCTGGTGAGTGTCTGGAGAAAGAGACTGCTTGGAAGTAAGAGGTTTTGAAAGGAGACTCTTGTGACTGGGTCAATGGAAACTATCCTTTACTATGATTAGTGCCCTGAAAGGCACATTTCCTAATTACAAGCTCTTTTTCCAGCTAACTACTACTCACAGTTGGTATACAATATCTTCTATACAAATAATGCAGATCTTTGGGACTAAGGTTTTCATGATGCTTACATTTTTCTGTGATGAGACTCATAAAATGTTTTAAATATTTGAATTATTGATCATGTCCTGGTCATATTTTAGTAGGTTTTGAGTTGGTTGGTTGGTTTGTTTTAGTTAGAAAACTTGTAGTTCACAGAATGTTAAGAGTAGTTCAGTGCTATATAATGATGGGCCTATGAGCAGATCTTTGTTCTCATAGGTGTGTTCCACTTGCAGCAGCCAGATCCACATTTGGATCCTTATGTTACTCTGAGCACCAGGGATTTAAATACCTCCAAAGGCTGATGGATTGCATAAGGCCCTTGAGCCACTGGTGTCCTGGAGCCTCAGTAATGGCAGTAAACAAGATCATGTGCTCAAACACACTAAGCAATTGCTCTCCATGTTCCATTCAAGGAGACAGATCTGGGAGAAGGGTGGTGGAATATTATCTGGGCCTGAACTTGTGTGGCTCCAATCTTTGAGTATTTTCATGGTTTGTGATTGCACCTCCATGGGTTATAGAAGCTGTCGTAATCCTGTGGTCTGCTAAATATCCTGACCTTTTTCTTTTGCTCTACCCCCTCTTGTTTTCTTTTTAATGAATGATTAATTGTCTACTCCAGGAGAAGTGAATTCATGTTCTCAGAAGGGATGGCATTGCAAAAGATAACCACATACATGAGAAGTGCCTCCTTTGAATAGATGCTCTGGTGAGTCTCAATCATCCAATCAAACCCAAGCACTATCAGCAATATAGAGATATGATGCCGCTTGAATCTTCTTGTGCTTAGTTTTTCCTCTGCCAGAATTTTTTATAATCTAGCTTCCTGCTTTTGTTTCTTGTTTATGCAGTAACTTGGGAAGCTGGATGGAGAACAGGGTTGGGAGAGCTGGTGTACAAGCTTTGCCCTTTGAGCACTTGCAATAGAGTTTTACTCTGTAGAGTACTTAATTTTTAAAGTAAATGTGGGGTCAGTGAATATTATGTACAAGTCATGCTACTAGATGATACCTCCAAAACAAAGATTAGACAGAAAATTCAAGAGAAAATTCTTGCTTCTGATGTTCCTGGCCAATTTTAAATGTATAGGACATTCAGTAAAATGTAGGCTGTTTGAATCACATCACATTTTATTACAGAGTAGGGATAATAGGGGAGATTAGCCTTTTTAGATGCAGAGCACCTGCTTCTCCAAGGCCTGAAAAAAACCTTGTTTTTAAATGAGTTTTTATGAAACTTTGTTAAGAAGGCAAGGTTAGGATGTGGATTCCATCAAGAGAACCAAAGCCTGGAACCCATAACAAAATTATTCTAAACATGAGCCAAAATCATCAGAAAGTACTTACCTAATCTTCTGCAGGATAATCAGATGCAGGTCAGGACATGTCAGGTATAATTGCCAATTACCTTCTTTAAAATGCACATTTGTTTTATCTATCATGTACAGAGCACATTTTCTTCTGACTTTTGTTCCATTTGTTTAACTTGGGCTTGTGTTTTGCATCCAAGGCAGGATGAACATAGACAAACTTCACATTTGGGGTTGCACACTTCATTTGCTCTTGAGTAGGAAATTACCTGGTCCTGCAATCAAGTTTTGAAGTAACACATGCTGTAAGAATCAAGTGTGCACCCACAAATATGCACTTCATCTATGCTTATGGAACACAAATAGAAGGGTAAATACAACAACAGGTCTTTGCAAATAACATTCTTGCAGTGTTACTGGTAACACCACACGACCCAGGGCTGTGGTGAAGTCCTTATGTAAAGCTTAAAATTAGTTAAGCAAATAATTGATTCAATGGAACAAGTATGGCATTCTTCAGGATTCTATTTTGGGCCTGAATTTCATTTATGGTTTGTTTAGTGCTTGGGGGGAGTGGATGACTGTTGTGGTTTCCTAGTAGACTCTTTCTTTTCAACTTGTTATAGGATCATTTACACCTAATGCACTTATTTGAGGAAAAAAACCCTCACTTATCATTCCACCTGAAATGAGATATTAAATGATGAAAAGTTAGGAAAATCAGCTGAATCTATCAGGAAAACTTTAAGTATCCAGAGTGCTGGCATTTTTGATCAGCATGCTTAAAACTTAAAAGCTAGAATAGCAAGCTCAGCTCTCTTGCATGGTAGTAAAGACTTTTTTTTTCCACTTCAACAGTTTCCTCAATCATTTTCTCCCAGTGCACTGCTCAGTACATGACTATATTTGACAAGGAAATGTGTCATAATATCTCCTATTAATGTAATGTATTATTGAAACACCAAAATGAAGATGAATAGCAATTAAGGCAACTTAAATCCTAGTTCAGCACACAAGGTAGAGAGAAGTGTGTTCTGTCTGTTCCTATTTTAAGCAGCTGGATATTCATACTCGCACACCTTTGCTTTCCTAAAGCAATCTGTGTCACAGGAGCTTGACCTTGGAATGGCAGCAGTATGTTCAACTCCTCTATTACTTTGTCTGGTATTTGCTATGGTTTTTATTGGCTGATAATTTTCATCCTCTTCCACTGTCTAGAAAAGGACATAAAACAAAAGGGCAAAAAGTATAAGGGGATCAGTGTAGTGCAAAGTAATATATATTTTTCTTCGTAACTATGTATGTATATATATTGTGCAGCAGTGGGAATAGAGAGACATCACACATTTTTCCCTGTCCCTTACTCTGCAGGAAATTGCCATCATTGTGATGATATATTCTTGAGGCTGAGATGACTTCAGCAATGGAGATACTACTGATCACTGGTTTCCAAGTTGCTAACTGTATTGAGATTTTGCAAATGATGCAAGATCTAATACATTGCCACCACAGTTCTGAGACTGCAGTCTAAATCTAATGCTACTTTATTTGGGTTTGAGCAGCTGAAGGAATGGTGATGAATTCCATACATCAATGGATGTTTTCTAAAAGAAGATTAGATCTTTGCATTTCTTTCATTGATAAATTAGGTATATGTGCTTTGTTGAAGATGGATCTTTCTTATACTTCCTTATTTTATTAGTCATATTTGTAGGTAGTTGGCAAGTTATTCATTGTTTCTTTTCCCTAGAGAGAATTTGATAACAGGTTATTTATATCTGAACTTATCAGAAGAAAGAGAACAAGGCAAACAGTTGTCCAAGGAGATGATATCAGAAGAAAAATTGGGCATGTGTTTTATGTCATGTTGGATCCTATAAGAACTGGTAGAGATCATTAATTAAAAGAGAAAAAAAATAATAATTTGACATTTGTATCCAGGTACCTTAGGGAAAACTGGCATTTTGCTATTCTGTCCAGAGGTGGGGAAGGTCAAAGTAAATACTTAGAGTTAACCATACCTGTCTGGAAGGAGATAGTTGTTATAAAGCCATGATAAAATCAAGAAAGCATATTTGCAAAGGTATTCTACAGTCATAATTGCCCTACACCAAAGCCAATACCATGATCAAACCACTTTCACAGTAAGCTGTTGCTGGACTGAACTTGAATAATAAAGTTAATTGAATCACTGAATTAATCATAATCAGCCTCAATGCTGAGGAATTTGGTTGTCTGAGTGAAAAATCCCACTCAAGAAAATCAGATTTATTCTATAGGGTTTCCTGAGGCTTGAGGCCAGAAAAGATGATGAAATAAATACACAGAGTTTTTATGTTAAAGTGGAGACTGAAGTTTGGGTTTATGTCACCTAACTTTTGTTGTTGAATTTTAGCCTAGTTGTCATTTACTTTCCCAGGAGAGAAATGGCCACAGCCTGAAACATCTTAAATCCAACAGTTTGAGGAATGTGTGAACTGTCCTCTAAAGATGCTGATCTTTCTCTAGCTAGGAAGGAACTAGATGGGGAGTTCTGTAAAACAGTTTAGATGAGACATATGCAGTCAAAGTCTGAATCCTAGCCACAGCAGCTGCAACAAATAACTAAAATCAAATGCTGTTGTTGAAGGAGCACGGAAGGACCTGGAGGTATTAGAACTTTCAAAAATCCTCAAGGTATGGAAAAGCAAGATAAAAACTGTTTTAAGGAAGTGAACTCCAGGTTGTCTGGATAAGTCTGCATTATGTTTGCAATAATTCAGTACCAAAAATCCTTTTGAATAATCAGGAAGCACTTTTTGCCTTGAGCCAGCAACAACATTCATTCGGGACTGACATTAAAAATAAGTAATTTATGACTGTGGCCCTTAATCCATTTGCAGACATGACAGTAATATTGAAAGTTGGCTGTTGGTCAAACTGCTTATCTACTTTTATTTTTATTCAGTGAAAGGCAGTTTCAAAATGAAAGGTAAATAAAATATGCATTTTTCAATTTCATGTAGGGACTCTACTGGCTTCTTCTCCATGTGCTAATTCAAGAGCAAAGCATGTGCTGAGGTGTTGGTTTGGATTTGTTTTTAAAAGGGTTTTAAAAACCTTTTTTAAAAAAAAACTTTTTTTTTAAGCTGTAAAGGTTAAAACCCATTCTTATTGCAAGCTATGCAGACAGCACAGCAGGTATGACCATCAGTTGGACACCTTCTAGCCATGTGACCCTGAGTGGCTGTGGGAGGGAATGCAAGACCACCATTTTAAGAGCAAGAACCAACAGCCACATTGCTTTCAGCACCCAGACTGAGAGATTAAACTGTCAAATAAAGCAGCAGCTTCAATACCATATACTGAGTTCCTCTCCTCAGGGACCTACTTCTCTCGAGTCTTGAGAAGGTGTAAGTTGCCTAGACCTGCACTGAAATTACAGAATATTTACAGTAGTGCCAGCAAGAAGTTTGTTGGCAGTTTTCACATCTGCAGAGCTATAAAAAGCAATAGCCTTCAAATATATGGCAGCAGGTTGGCTGCCCCAAGTCTCCCCTGGTCTGTGCCCTGCCAAAATGGCTTCCGCTTGTGTTGAAGAAGGAAAGATAAATGAGGAGATTCACTCTTTGGAGGTTGCTCCCTGTCAGTAAAATAGTGAATGTTCAGCATTTCTGAGAAGCCTATTTTAATGACCTCTGCTTCTCAGTCATTTAAATGCTAAGAACTGGAACAGCAGTGGAATAGCTATTTAAACACAGGATTTTAGCAGCCATCCCAAACACCAGTTCCCCCTAGGAATATTAACCATCTTGGGATTTAACACAGAAGGGTTGTTTTGTTTGGGTTTTTTTTTTTTTTTTGCTGGGGTGGAAGGTTTTTTTTGGTTTCTCAGCCCTTCCAGATATATTTCAAATGTAATCACTGATGAAAGTAGCCCTGAGTTTAATCCCTGTGGTGGCAAGCAGAGCAGAGCACATCAGGTCCAGTGCCAGAGGAAGTGGCACAGCAGAGGAAAACCAGTGATCCAGGAGCTTGCCTCAGTGCTTCGCAGAGAGCTGCTTCATCAGAGACAGCATATGTAAGCAGGCAGATAGGTCATTAATATCTGGAGAACTGGTCTCTTTCTGATAGACCTTGGTGAATTAATCTGTAGCTTGAGAGGTAGTCAGATATGTAGAATGAAAAAGCCAACATCTCACCTTCCTCTGCACTGCCACCACTCAGCACATGGCTGCCATCACACAGGGAGCTCTGTGACCCATCTTCTTCTCTGTATGGTAGGGACTGAACAAAGGTTGACTCTGGTTTGCTGTGGGAGAACCTCACAGGTTGGCATGGCTAGCTGTGATCCTCTTGCTGAAGCTCCTTAGGGCTGTTTTGCTGAAAGGGCAGGAGAACCCTCTAGAAGCGTGAGGAGGAGGAGGGAAGGAAGCTCTTCCAGTTGAAGTTGGAGACTCAGTTGGGGCTTCAGGAGACATGAGGACACATAGCTGGAGCCTCTGAGGCGATGACAGAAATAAGGCTTCTCCCAGGAGGGGCCAGGAGGGCTGTGTGGTTTTCCCGCCCAGAAAATGGCCACCTGTCGGTGAGGCGAGAAGGACCCTGAAGGAATCATGCTGAAGCTCCTTAGGGCAGTCTTGCTGAAAGGGAAGGAGAACCTTCTGGAAGCACAAGGAGGAGGGAAGAAGCTCCTCTAGTTGAGGTTGGAGACTCGGTTGGGGCTGCAGGAGGCGTGATTTGGGGGCAGAATTAAGGCTTCTCCCAGGCGGGGCCAGGAGGGCTCAGGAGGGCTGTGTGGTTTTCCCGCCCAGAAAATGGCTGAGGTGAGAAGGAAAGGCTCCATCTTGTCAGGGCAGATTAGGCAGGAAGGGCAGATATGTTTTGAACATTATTTTCTCCTTTTACTTTAAAAATCAGAGCTCTAAATACTCTTTCTCCTATTGCCGTGGTGTGTTTTGTTTTGAGGGAAGGTGCAGGCAGCTCCCCCTCAGAGCCATCGTGGACTTGAGGGAGTGGGGTGGACAGGGACTGCTCTCCCTAGAGGGACAACACCTTCCCCATTGCCTCATAGGATGGGCCATTTTAGCACCATGCCTTCCCTGTGTCCTCAAAGTTAGCTTTTCCAAGGAGGACTGCATCAAACCTGCTTGTTCAGTGTGGTCATGGATGGCAACACTTCAAGGGGAACTTAGGAGCTTTACAAATTGAGAGTCCTTTATTTTGTAAAAGTGAGTATCTTTAGCTCTTTTTCCATTCTTAAAATCTATTTACAGAATGAAGAAGAACAATTGAGAGCAACATGTCTGCATTAGCTTCAAGGAGATTATATATATGTGTGTATATGTATAGGTGGATGACTGTTTTGGCTACAAACCCAGCAGCATTTAAGTTCCTTGAACTGCTGGAATAATCACTGGGTCACAGGCTTTGCTGGCTCTTGCAGCAGAACCTATTGACCTAATCCATGGTCTCTTTTCTTACAAATATGCTATATCAGGAAGGAAAAGATGAAATGTTGCATTGTCTGCACCCTGTTTTTATCCTTGGATTTATCCTTGGTTTACTCAACAAATATTTGATACAAAATAGCAAAGGAAACAGTATTAATGAGTCCTTAACAATCCATAGATTTATGATATTTTCCCCACCCTGATTTTATGCTCTTGTTTTTTTAGAGTTTACAGGGCCACTTACTGTTGGTGTTACCTGGATAAATGAGTTTTTCTTTGGGTGTTACACTGGGGATCCACTTAACATTTACACATCAAGGAAAGGAAAATTTAACAATGGGTAATGACTTCTCGGGATCAGACTGTTGCATGTTTTCTTTCCTTGCTATATGTAACCACTTGTTCTGTAGCTTAACAGAGCATCATGTTTCAGCCAGCACTGTAGAGGACAATGTTACCTTATCAACACTTTCCTGATATCTCTTCATCAGGAACCAAACCAGGACTCTTTGGTGCGTGGGGTTTAAATAGCCTTATCTGTCTCTTCAGGCAATGGTGGTCCTCAGATTGCAGCTCCTTCTAAGCCTGGTTACAGAGTTAATGGTGCCTGACAGGGTATGTGGATTTTGAGCACTGTTATGCTGTTTTTTCATGTTTCCTGGACATATTGCCTCAGGTGAATACACATGTGACATATCAAATGTTAAACTTTTACAAAATGTTTAGTTAAGCAGTAGAATTTAGTAAACACTTACTTCTGTGTAGCAGTGCCTTTTCTTTCTTATATACAGCCTATTATATCACTCTGTGACATGCAAGCTGTAGTGACCTGACTTATATGGGATCTAAAACATCAAGGTTTAAGTTTTGTTTTCTTGAAATGAGATGAACTCCTGCCAGAGCTGGAGGCCACAGTTTGTTTTCTAGTGCACCATATAGCAATCTGTTTGAAGTTTCTTACACTGATTGCTGATTCTTGTTGTTCACAGACCATGAGTCCTGACTGCTTAAGGGCAAATAGTTCACTGTAGTTAGACAGTTACCATACAAGTTATGCACCTGCACAAGTCAAGATTCTTGTGTTTCAAATTGTTGTTGGTCTCTGTGATAGAAACAAATTTGCAGTGTGATAGTATATTCAGCAGAATGGTGCTATCCATCCTTTTCTTCTCCCTTGAAGTGGCTGTAAACCCTGGCTGATCTGAAAGCAGCCTTGTCTTAGTTTTGTTCTGGGGACTTTGACCTAAGGAAGATTTTGGGTAATCCTTTGTGGTGTGAGTTGAGGAATTTGGGGTAGGAGAAAAGGACTGAAGCACTTGAAAATCTCTTTCAGCGAGGTAGTATCAGCTGGTGTGTGACACTGCTTTTGAGCCAAGATTCTGAAATAGATTTTAGTCACATGAGCTACTGAGCCTCTAGCAGTGTCACCAGAGTTCACCAGAGAAGGAGAGGACTCCTCAGGTGCCCTGAGTCTGAGGACTCTGTACAGCACCATGACTTTTCATGGGAATGAAATAGCCCCTTAAAGCCACCAGGCTTTAAAAGCCAGAGTTTTTTAGAGTTGGCATGTATCAATGTTTTTCTCCTTTTGACCACACTGAGACATGCTTAGGCAACCTCTAAAGCAGTTGTATTGCATACATGCAGTGAGTACAGGGTGTGCTGAAAGCTGTGTCTTGCTCTGTGTGCCTGCACTCACAGACAGGGAAGGTGAGCTGCAGACATGCAGGACTTCAGAGTGTGTAAAGCTCTTGATACTGTGTCCAACATAAACAGACACATGCACAATTACTGTACAGCACTGCCACTGTAGCATCAGGATTTTGGAGTGAGGATAGAGCAGTCTCAGGTCCAGACATGCAAATCACAGAAATATACAATGGACAATATTTTCAAGTGGACATAACAGACATGCTGGGAAAAGGGAAGTGCATGTTAACATTGTCTCTGTGCACTGAATTCCAGAAGCAGCCTCTGGAATGTTGCTTCCACAAAACATATTGTACATGTTGGTGCAGCCTTGATTCTGTGCACTCTCCGTGCTCCATGAACAGAATAGTTTGAGACAACACAGCTAGATATTCATGGAGCCTGTGCAGAGATCTGTTAAAAAATCCTATTGAGTCTGGTAGTGCAAAAGTATCTTCTGAAGCTGCAATGTGTCCTGGGGGGACACTTTAGCTGTTTTTCTCATAGCCTTTAAAAATCTTTTCTGCTTTTCTCAGGAGAGTTCTTGGATCTCCTTATCTGTACAAACAAAGCAAGACTGACTCTCATTTAATTCAATTATGGATCAATATATGTTGCTGTTCTTAACAGATAATAGTGTAGAGATATTTGTTTCAATTATCAAGTATAAGTAATGCAGAGTTTGCTCTTAGCCATGGAGGAGAGAGAAATAAGAAGCAGTCAGCTGAGCTATGAAATTTAGCTATTATGTTGTATGAAAAGGCAGTGAAAAACAGGAGGAAATGCATTGTGAGCATAGACAGGTCTGATTGGTGAGGAAAACAACTGGCAAATATCTCCTTGCAAGCCTTTTAAAGGCTGTATGTAATGACACATACGGGGCAATTGAGCAGGTAATTGACACGTAGTATGATTTGGTATTGACTGTTCCTCCTTGCAGTGAGCTACTATTAAGGCAGTGATTTCACTGACTTCAGATTTACATCCAGAGGTGGATATGTCATTAGCAGTTAGGATCATTATATTTTTTTCTCCTGTTAACCTGAAGTTTTCTGTCACCTGGTGCTATGGAGCTTGTATCCTTGATCACTGTATATGAGAGACAATTTTATCTAGAACTTCTACTTTCTACTTTGTTCCATGGCTGCAGTCTAGCAGCTAATTTCACACCAAGGACCTAATTACTTTACCTTTCCAGGCATTTCTCCTCTGCTTAAAGCATTCATAAGGACTGTGTAACTATTTCTGAAGTCCTCATTAGAGTTTAGAAAAACTTGCCTGGCAAGGAAATACTTTAAGAAATAAATGTGAAGGTTTGTGTCTATTTTAAATGCTATTTAAAAGATGAGATGGAGATGTAATTTTTTAAAGGTGTTTCTATCTTTTGCATATTCCACTGTCTTTTGAAATGTTACAACCAGTAACAAAGTCTGGAGTATTTGGCATCCTCATGTCCAGTAGAGTCAGGATTTTCATGTCTCTCACTTTCTGCACGCACCTCTCTTTCCCCATCAGTCTAGATTCCAGTATTGTATAGTTTTGATTTAATAATGATTTTATCTGAAATGATGATCTGATCTGCCTCCAAACATGATGAAGTTCAGATCCAAGAAGTTTGACTCTCCCTCAAAACAAGTGCTGCAAAAATACATTATTTATTTATCTTTAATTTACCAGCTACTCTTTTTACATTAGGTTGCTAATGATAAATACACAAAGTATACTCATGATTAAGGTACTTGCAGGTAGACTATGTAGCCTTATACGTGCCACTTTTTTTTGATTTAAAGAAAGTTCAGCTTGTGCATATGCAGAGTATTCTGGACCCATGGATTTGTTCAAAAACAATCTCTTCTTTCCCTTGCAATCAAAGAAGTTTTACATTTCCTTTTCCTAACATCAGCACTGAAAGAGTTGGAACATGCTGTCATGGTAACTGATTGCCAATAAATCTTTATTAAAAACTTGTAACAGTGAGATCATTAAAGTTCATTCTTCTTTTGCACTTAGTGATAAGTGCTGAGAATTGGTTTTATACTCCTCAAATTTTTCCCTTAAGTGAAAAGTAGGACTTTAAAGCATATCTTGCACTGGTTTTCTGCATTCTGGGGTGTGTCAAATTAATCAGCTGGTTTTACAAGAAAAGTAGTGGCTGAAATATAAAAGGAATTATTGCTTAAGTATCTCAGCTTTATGAGTAAACCAGCATAGATTTTGTACACTTTTGTACATACTTAACTGTATTTCATAGTGCATTGGAATAACTAAGCTTGGGACAGAGCCTACAGATGCTAACATCTTGCTTTCATACTGGATTCACCTCATGCACATTTCCAGCTCTTGCATACTTTGAGCATCCTCTCATTGCAATGGTAGAAATAAACAAGAATGGACCTTGTCCAGTTTTAGATTGTGTGAATATTGCCATTTTGGCTGTGTATTAAGTTGCTTGGATTGAAGGCAATTGAGTGTCCCTAAGTAGCAGCACAGTTTATCCCCACCCTCCTCAGCTTGTTCGTCCAGCGGTGTTCAGATGTTCTGCTTAGCACTGCCTTGGAGCCCACCAAACCCACCTTGGAGCCCAGTGTGAGTGCACAACATTGTATTTGTCAAAACTGTTATGGTGGAACTGGCCTTGGAAAACATTTCATCATATGGATTGTTTTCTTGCATCTAAAATACTATTTTGTGCACTTAGGGGAGAAGGAGGCAGAAGCACAAAATAAAATTACTGCCTCTGTTGGATCAAGTTTCACTTGAGAGCCTCTGTGAGGTTGGTTAAGACATGGCTGTACTTGAATTTTTGCCAAACAAGATGATTTGTGGGTTTTCCCACATAGAGGAGGTCTGCTTAATGTTTTTCCTGACACACAGTTCCTCTGTGAAGAGATGATGTAGCACATTAGGGAATGCATCATTTGTAATCCCATAGAAGAGTATTCCTGGAAAGGTGAGTACTTCTGGAAGTGTGTTTATAGTCTCTGCCAACAAGATCATCTTAAAAATTAAACACAGATTTACGTGGTTATTTTGCATCCAGTGCTGCTGACTTTCCTGAGCAAGAGGCTGATAATGAACTAATAAAAGAATGGGTTCACGCCTGCAGGCAAGTGCCCGTGGTGCAGAAATAAGAGCAAAGTGTAGCAAATCTGCTTCAGCTGCATGCTGGAGGCTCTGCAATGAAAAGTTGCAGCGAGAAGACTGCTTCCAGCTAAAAGTCTGAATCTGGGGCATAGATTTTCCTCAAGTGGACAAGTGTCTCAGCAGAGGGGCTGGGGAGGGCACTGTGTCTGGCTGTCAGCTCTGTCTGTGGCCTGAGTGCTCTGTGATCAGTCTGCTGGAACTGTGCGAGATCTAGCTCAACCTCTGCAGTTTCCAGCTCAGTGTATTAAAGGTAAAATTGGACTTGTGTTAGCCTACTTCCACACACATAATTAATCTTGTTCATACATAGACACAGTAGTCTCTGCAGGAAAAATAAAAAGGCAGTGCAGAGGACAGGGTGCATGAGGCTTCCATACTCCTTTTTCTTGTGAGTCCACATTTCTTGTGTCAATGGTACTTTCGATTTCCTGGTGTAAAGAACCTTTCAGCTTCAACAGAGATCAGATGCTTTTTTCCCCTCTTCATCTTTTTCTTAATCCCGAGTTGCCAACAGCCCTTATAGGAATCAAAAATTCTGTCTGCTTCTGCAGATGAATGTCTGACTTTTAATTAACCCAGAGAACACATAGAGATCAAATTTGCTGTATCCATTCATCTGTATTTGAATTAAGAAAAGGGATGTGTTCAGTGCTGTAACGTAGTAAAGTTTATTTTTAATTAACCTGATTTGCACTTGTAAGTTAAAGCTAATGAGTGCAGCTCATTCATTGTTTATATCCAGGGCCACTGGGAACCATTTCATTTTCTACCTACTTGGTTCTAGGCCATAAAAATATGGTGATAACCTGCAATTTTCAGGTCTTTCTTCAAACTGATACTAGCATTTGTAGGACTTAATATTACATGACAACAAATATAGGGCTGGGTCCCTGAATCCAGGTTTCAGAGTCTTTGTCCACTTTAGCTTTTGGAGGATATCAATTATGGAACTGAGTCTTGCAGGTTGGACCTGTTTTTATTCTTCCTAAGCAGCTCTGAAGCAACCTTCAATAACCTCTCATTTTGATGGGAGAGCATAGTGGATCACAGAAAACTGGTACTTACAGGGGCATCTCCCTCCTTATTTCACTCCTGAGTGATGCTTAACTTGCTGGCAACACTGAGATTCCAGTAGGAACAAAAAAACAATGCACCCTCTTTCCTCACTCCCCCTACAAACCTAGCTTCCTTCCCAATACACCTCCTCCCTTCCCCGGCCCCCCCCCCCCCCCCAAAAAAAGTATATATTCAGGCAAATTTATCCCAGTCACTTCTTGTGTTCAGTCTTGAAAAGATTTTCTTAATGTCCACCTGGATTTTTCTGGAATGCTGCAGGTAGTGAATCTTTCAGGAAACAAATGAACTGCAACAGGAATGGCTTGGTAAGGATGTTTGGAGCAAAAATGTAGCACAGGAGATGCTGTTGCTACTCAGCTACCACAAGCTAAAACAAATACATAGCAAGAATGTTCAGTCTGGTTTCATGGATGTTAAAAGGACTGGGAGAAGATGCATTCTGAGCTTACTGGTTCTCTTAAAGGATTAAATAATGGCAAAAAAAATATCCTTGGTATCCTATAGCTGCTGTCAGCTGGAGCTGGTTAGAAGATTATTTGCTAATGGTGTATATAGTTAAGTATTTTCTTTCCTGACAGCTTTCCCTGAATAAACAATTTAAGTTGGATTTCTTTGCACTAGTTAAACTGCTCTAAATGTGGTCCAACATTATTCCATATATACTTTTTGTTACTCCCGAGTGCACAAGCCCTAATAACCAGCTAATGATAATGTTTCTTTGTACAATGCAAATATCACTTTTTGTTTGGGAGCATCTGATTCCGTCTCCCTGCTAGCCTATGCTAAGGGAGATCAATGCACAAACTTCCTAACATGGCACAAAGCAATCAAGTAATTTTTAGGATCTAAGTAGATCAAAGATAAAAATCATATTCCAGAATAGGACAAAATAAAAGCCTATCAGATAGTCAAAGGGTTGTGAATTGTTGATGGAAATAAACCTTCCTGAGTCATATTATCAGTGTGGGCTTAAACATGCTTACAGATGGAAGAGGAAGGTTCGTGATGCTGCTGAAATCGTGCAGCCAACACATCCTTTTCCTCAGGTGCTACATTCACCTTCAAATAGGATGTTTCCTGAATAAGCTGCAGGCCCTCCTGAGCATTTATTCCTGCACGGATTGTATTGCTCAGGATGAGCTGTGCTTTGTCCAATACTGACGAGCCTTCCTAAAAGGCTGTGTTTGGGGTCTTTTTGTAACCATACACTCTGTAATGAATAATACAAAGACCCATTACCCTGCCTGTGTAAGTGGCAGTGGTTTGACAGGCACTTGTTTTGCTATTACAGTCCTCTCCACTTCTTGTTTAAGCATGTATAGGATTTCCATGGTGAAGAGACTGACCAGCTATCATAACTCCCAGGAGTGTAATTAAACCACATAAATAAGAGTGCTGAATTCCAGACCCCAGTCTCCTGAAGGGAGCATCTTACCTAGAAGTGGTGTGACACAAGTACCAAATTCAGGACTTCTTTCATCACAATCCTGTGATGACTTTTCTATTCCTCACAGGGAAGCATGTTTTGCAGGATGATTTGAGATTCTCTCTGTCAAAGAGCAGGAACAGTCTGTGGGCAGCTGAGCACAGTTCTGCTAATCTGGGTTTCCTTCTATGTTTAAGGTGAGTCAAGCATAATGAGTTCTTGCATTTTAGCATGAGTTGTGTTACAATTAATACTTTTCTGTCAAGCTTTGGCTTGGTGATTTCTCAACATCCAGGAAAGTTTGTATTCACTTCTTCTGAGATTATCTTATGACAGCAGAAAGGAATCACCATATGCTATAAAATAGAGTGAATATAAAGCTTCAGTGTAGAGCATTCAGAGGTTACACAGAAGAATTATCATGGAAAATATGTTGTGCTAAAATTGGTATACTGCCTTAAAAGTTAGGGGAATGAAGGGTGAAAAGTTTATATAGCTGTAGGCTATTACAGAATGTCTTGTGGCATTGTTCAGAAGCTTGTATGAGAATTTACAGTTTCCATATGGATTATTGATTAATAAATATACATTGTGCTGAATTTGCAAACCTTGGAGTACCTTTTCAGTACTTGAACGTAAGGGAGGATGAAGGTGGTGTTTGGATTTATTGATAGAGAGGGTTTTTTTCATGAGTCCTGAATTTTAACAGGAAGGGAAGAGAGTCAACTGTAAATCTCATGAGATGGATGAGTCAATGTCTTATGAACTTCAGTTTCATAAGGCCATTTTCTCATCTCAAACTACTTGGCCATGTTTCATAACCAGGTTTGTACTGTGCCTAGTGGTGGAAGGCAGGAAATGGGACTGCATTCTTCTAGTCCTCTGCCAGTAAATCCATAGCTGTCAGATATGATTTACACCAACTGAAACAGCCAGATTTAGAGAATTGTACTTATAAATTAACCCTAAATTTAATACTTTCTCTGGTGTTAATGTATCTTGGAAAGTCTAGAAAGAATCCCAGAATTTAATTGTTGTTATTATCACACAGTTTCATGTTCTGACATAAACCAAGTTTGTATGGTGTACTCCCAATAGTATATGGATTTACTATTATTGTGTTATTTGTTTATTGTGATATTTGCTGGACCTTTGAGGTGGAAACTTAATAAAAATAAATAGTTCTGTCCATAGCAGCAACAGTATTAATAAAGAATCAAACTAATCCACAAATAGAAACTCACCATACTGAAAAGGAAGATTATCTAAGGAGTAATCACAATATTAATACTAAAACCAAGTTAATCCTCTTGAAATAACAAGCTTACCCAAACCCCAGCACTGGGCATAAAATCTGAGTGCCCAAGTGCAGCTTGAGACCTTTCTTGAGACCTGAAGAGCATATGCAGGATTTAACAGGCTTTGAGAGTGTCAGAGGGCAAATTCCACAGGACTGGAGATTGCCCCATGTCTAGCTGACACTAAATGGTTGTCAGAGCTGGCCTACACTTGAGCAACACTGCCCTTCCATGGAGGTTATGAAATAATAATTGCTTTTTGTCTGCATGAGTGATGCCAGAGGAAAGGACTCGGTGGTTTATCAAAATATCATGCTTGACTTCCAGCTCAGGATATTTCTGCATTTGAAATAAGTTCAGAGGTGAATGTGCATTTCAGAATCTCATCAAACAGCTGAATGCTTGCAAAGGACTTCTTAACCCCTCTCAGTTGCTCTGTGGAGTCAGTTGTACTTCAAAAGGCAGGAGGATTAAGAGACCTTTCCAAAGAATCACTTGCAAGCCATAACGTAGGAGGGACAGAGCAGCGAATGAATCCCTCTGTCTTTTGTTATTAATTGGTGTAAATTGGCAGCTGTTTCCCTGAAGTCTGATATTGGGAAATGCTGAGCAACTTGAGTGTAGCTTGCCTTCATAGACTGAACATTTTCTGAGTCTCTGGTGCTGGATTAATTGCTGTAAACAGTGGTACTTTTTACCCAATCATGAAGCTGTAAAAGCAGCAGTTTTATCTTCTTTCAGTACTGGGAAAAGCAACAGTCTATCTTTCCAGCAATGGGAATTAGTTTTCTAATGAGTTAAATGGGCAGAAGGCTTTCAAGGGCTCCCTTTGCACCTTAGGAATTTTTCAGTACCGTAACGCTCTGTTTGGCGCAGATGTTCTGCCTCTTAACAAGAGCCAGCTGAGAAGCTTCCTCCTTGAAGATCTGCATAACCATCTTGAAAGCCCATCTGTGAAACCTCTCATGTAGTTTCCTCTATCTCTACCCAGCCTATCTAAACTGAAAGGGAAGGAGAGCTTCTGGAGGTAAGGATAGAAAAGGTAGATTTTTCCTCATGAGAAATGTAGCTCTTTGGACCTCCTGGCTGGCACCTCTGCATAAAATAATAAGCCAAGCCTAACGTTAGGAGCAAGTGTTTTCTCAAAATGAAATACATAGAGAGATTCAGTGTTGGTCAGGCTATATTTAAGTCTAGACATTTTATATTCTTTTTGACTTTCTGACATTGTCATTCCCTCAGGCAGACTGATTTTGTTGGCAGTGTCCACTCAGCATTCTGTTCTTTTTACAGGTGGTAGTTGGTTCATAGAAAAACTCTTGTTCCTTGTTGGACCCTTATGATGAGAAACAGTATAACAGCAGATACAATTATCTCTGTTTTCCTTCACTTAGTTTGATGAAAATTCTGTGGAGAGAGTGATAGAGAAGGAGGCTGGTACCTCTGAGAAGCAGGTGTCCACTGCAGGTAATTGATGTATGGAAGTGGCTTACCCAAAAATTTTATAAGGGATCTGACACATGTCAGGATACAGCTGACTGCTTTCCCTGAAGATCCTTTTGTGTCAAGCATACTTACCTTTTGACGTAGCTGTAACTACTGCTGGGTACAAAACTCTCAGAGTAGGAGTCAGATTAACTCTTCCCTTGATTTATAGTGAGAGGGATGAGAAAGGATGTAATGTTCTTCAGGTGAACAGTTTGCCTTTTCCTCCCATTTATGCCTGAGCATAATGCCCCAGAATAATCAGGAATCTTTCAGGTTTCTCTTAGTGTTAAATTTCATACAGAATTCACAACAGATTAATCCAGACATTTATTTGCAAGTATCCCTGGAGACATTGCAGGAGAAAGCAATGATGTTTGTGCTTGTAGACTCTCTGCACAGCAAGTCTCAAACAAACTCTTATTCTATTTTCTGATTGCAATAACACTTCTGTGACTTAAATATAAAACAGGAAACCCCTTAAAATTCTACAAATTGAAGTGTCTTCAAAGTAGCCTATAAGGAAGTGCATTTTTCAGTGGCCTGAGGTTCCAGACTAGTATTTTTCTGAGCTTTCTGGAGTGACAATCCTTCCTTTCCACACTGTAGTCTAGAACTTCTCAGGAGCTGCCTATGTCACTGACATGCTTAGCTTAGTTGCTTAATGTTTGAAACTCTATTTTGAGTTTAGGACTTCACAAGCTCTCCAGATGACCCTACCAGATTGTTTTCAGGGCTCGTGTACCAGATTAGGTGAACGCTGAAGGAGAAAAGAGCCTTTCTCAGTGCAGGATGGAGAACCTGGACATGCAACATCATTGTCATTGGTTTTGTTTTGTTTTTTTTCCTGATTCTACTGCTTTGATACCCATTTTCCAACTAACCTGCTATCAAGTCACTTAATACAGGATCATCTTTCTCAGTGAGTGCCTGCCAATTACAGCTGTATTTCATCTACAGTTCTTGATCTCAGAAATCTACCCTGGCATATGACCAGCTACAAAAATGACTTCTGGAATTCTGGAATTCCTCAAGCTGGCTGGTTAGCCACTAGCTTTCCAGTCTGCAGCACAAACATGAGCAACCAGGAATAACAGGATCCATTTTGTATTTTCTGTTGTGTATGCTACTTTTGCCTACTAAGCCTTTGCTCACAAATGATCAATTCCTGTCAAGTCCTGTGTGAGAACATTTGCCTTCTTTCTTCTATTTTTTTTTTTAAATTTTGTAGTTTTTAATTAAATGAAGCAATTGCCTAGGAAATACATTTCAATTTTAAAAAATGACAGGCTAATTGCTTGTCCATTTTGCATTACTAAGAGAGAAAATCTTGGCTGTGAAATGAAATTACAGTTTCTACTATAAACTGTATTTGATGCTTTCAGCTAGAAGTGATTGTACTGACAGCATATATTCTGCAAGTGTCAAAGGACTTTAAGAACCTTCTTTTGAGGGTTTTTTCCTTGTTTGGGAATGTGAGGCACTCCCCACCACCCCTTTCTCTTTTAGAGGACAGCATGCTAAGAGAACTCTCTCTGCCTCCTTCCTGGGACCTTGCTAATGTGTGTTCTGATGCTGATAGGGAGTGCTGTACTGGAAGATTCAGAGGCTGAGGGTAATTGCCCCGTGGCTGCTTCAGCTGTGCACAATTTAACAATGCCATTCAGTCTCCCTAGAGTAATCCAGTATAGCTGGAAAGCACTGTGGATTACCAGAGCAAGCAGGCAGCTGGCAGCCAGGAGGCTCCAAATTCTCATTCACCTTCCTCTGTCTACTCTATGTAGGGTCTGTCTCATCACCATCCACACCTGCACTGCCTGTACCTACTTGTGTATTAGGTTTTAATCCTTCTCCTCAAAACCCACTGCTTCTTGTGGTGAAATCAGAAGCCCAAATTGTCTGTCCCTGGCAGAGGCTGATAACCTTTTCAGGAATGGAACCTCACTACTAGATTACAAGGAACACACACTTTTGAGAAAAGAAAAAGTATGAAGGATTCAGGCAATAAAAAAGGTCAAGATCAGGAAGTAGTTGTGGATGGTTAGATAAAGGCAGCATTTATATTAACAGTGTGGGAAGTTTTTCTGCTGATGCAAATTATACAGGTATCTGTCTTTATAGTTCAGTTTTAATACTGTAAAAACAGGAAAGCTATTATCAAGGAGTTATGATTCATTTTATAGAGACAGGTAGGTGTAGAGGCAAAGCAGCATCATGATTTGAATGGAATTGAAAGTGAGAATGAAGATTAAGGAGTTTGCTATCTTCAGTATTTCTGGATGCACTTGAAGTCAAGAGGGTGTATGTTACAGCAATAATGAAGCAATAGGATGCTTTCCATGTAAGATCATTACTGCTATAAAAAACTATAAAAAATAACTGCAGGGGCACTAGAACCACATAGAGGAAAATCAATTAATACCTGAAGATGTGTGATACAATGTTATCTGATGTGATGTTAGGATCTAGATTTTCACTGTGCTCTTCAAGTGCATAGAGGGAAATGTGGACAAGTAGAAAAAAAATAAGTGCAGCACAGCCCCAGAGTAATCACTAACAAGAGAGCAGGACACTATATGAGAAACATACCCATGTTGCTCTGAACAGTGTGGTAAGCCCTAGCCAGGGACAAACAGATACACCATACTGACACAATGAGACAGAAATGTTTAGAGATCACCACAGTACACTTCCCAAGTGACAACCCTCATAGCAGTAGTCAGCTGAGTGCAAGAAGGCATTCTTGTGCCCTTGAGCCCATTAATTTCTGCTTGACAAGTCATGGCAGCGACTCTTGACTGCTTACCTGGCTCAGGCCTCTGTTTGCTAGGAGGAAGGTGGAAGAAGATGACTTTCATGTCCTCTAAAATACAAGGCATCAATATGGTAAGTTTATACCAAAGTTATGAATACTCATTATAACTATTCCTTTTACACCAGAGCACTTGTCATTTAATAGTATGCTGTCAAAATGAGATGTCACAAAAGATATACAACAAATACTTTGGAATAAAACTGAATTTGCATCCATTACATCTGACAAAGAACGAAATGAGCAATGTATTTTTGGCAGGCAAGTAATCAGTGAGAGGTGGTTTTGACAAAAGGACTGTTTTACAGCTCAGACAATTAAACTATGCTGTGTTGCTCTAACTGAACTGAAAGGAATGATCTTTTCCCATGTCTTGCCTCCCAAACTGTAAGAAATCTGCAGCAGAACAGTATTAGCCTCTGTAGACATCTCCTCAGCTGACATACCTGGAGTGCTGCCATACAGACTATGCCATGATTTTCTTGTTACTATGTCCTGCCACTCTGGCCCCACCTTGTGCATTATGCCAGGTACTCATTCCTGTGCCAGCATTCCCGTTGGCATGTCTCTTCTGTTATTCAGAGAGGGATTTTAAGATGGCAGCTTTCAGGGTGGGAGAACTGTCAGATACTGACACAATGAATGGTATGTAAGTATTTGGAATAGATTCCAAATCAGAGAAATGCAAATTAAGAAAATATTACAAACTTCATGGATATGAAGATGAAATATTTAACACATTCTCCCCTTTTACCATTAAATGCCAACACAAAGTACTTGTTTTCCATTCATTTCCTTTCAACACATTGTCTTCCTTAAAGCATATATCCCAGAAACAGACTGATTTCAGTATGACATAGCAGAAGAAAATGCAGGTTCTTCAGTGCCGTGGGACTTTGCCACTGGTAAGTGCTGTAAAGATGATGGTATTCCATAACTGAAAACCATGTTTGTTGGCATGGGGAGGCACCTGGTGCTAACAAAAGGGGTTGATGTTGGCAGGCATGCTTTGAACAGGTTTGAATTTTGCTTCAGTTTATTTGCTCATCGTGACCTGTATTGTTCTGAAGTCGAGGACTTGAGAAGGACTTGTCTGAGCAAGAACTACATGAATTACTTGAAACAGCTTGTAAACATGCAGTGTTGAACTGTGCAAAAAGCTATGTGGAAACCCTGCATTTGTTTTTAGGTTTTGCTTTGTTTTTTTGTTTAATGCATTGTAAATAATCACATCCACATTTGCTTTCAGTGCAGTGATCTGGGGAAAGATCAGCTGAAGTCCTGGAAAGACCACATGAGAAAATTTTAGGTAGAAACAATGGAAGTGCACAGCATACACTTGCCACTAAAATATGATTCTTGGTTCTGGTGTCTGTTTGGAATGGAAATTAATGGGTTCAAACAATGGGCTACATAGATTAGGCAGAAGACAATCTATGTGAATTTTTTAGAATTCATTATACTTATTTCTCAAAAGGTTTATCAACCTATTTATTTCTCAGTAGGTTTATCTGGGACTTCTCCAGTGCCTACCCACAGCATAGGTGATGACATGATGTAACTGCCATCAGGGGACTGGGTTCAGTATTGGTTTTGTAAGTATTTGTACATATTTCATTTTATTTTTATAATTTTCATTAAAGTAGTTTTAGTTTTCTTTTTCATTTCATAAGTCTGTCTCCCTTTTTCCCCTTCTCTTCCCCTTGGGGAACGGAGAGGGGTTAATAGAGAGTGTCTGTCACTCATTTTGTGGCCAGCCCAGCCCCAAACCTCACTATGTAGTCAGTTAGAAGAGACTGATCTGAAAAGTTCTGTTCTAACTCAAACAAGAACAACCTTTTGTATGGTATCATTCCTGAGATTATCTTGCTATCTCTCAAGTAAATTCATAGTCTTGCAAGACTTTAAGAACTAATCTTTCCTGTTGACTACCAGCATCACGACCTGTCCTTCCTAAGGATGAACATTTTTTGCTTTAACTGGAAGCTGTAGACCTGTTAGAGGTCATTTCTGTAATATGTAATTCATTGGTATGTGAAGGGGTTGGCAGTGATCATCTGGGATTGTCCCCAGGCTTTGTTTAATTTGAAGCAAAAGCTCTTCTATGCAGTTTACCCTGGCTTTGCCCCTTTGGTTATACAATGGAACTTTCTGATGTAGTTAACAAAGCTTGTTCTTAGAGTAATATCCATCTTGTGATCCTGAAGTACAGTAAACATAAAAATCTGCTTTTCCAATGAAAAAGGACATCTGCATTTATCAGGATTAATTTTTCTCAAATGGAAATTTCTCTATGTCTCAAAGGCTGCAGCACTTAAAAGAAGAATATTCTGTATTCTAGAAAGGTTTGGATCTATGAAGGCAAAATCCCTAATGGTAGCTAAAAACATCACTTAGTACCATGTCTACAACTGAGAGGACAAAATAACTGTGAAAGTCATACAAAGTGCTGCTTTTGATCATAAAATGAAAATTAATCAGCTGAGGAAATGTGATCTTTATGTGCAAAACCAAAGGAAAAAGAAGCAGCTTCATATAAAATCTTTATCGTAGTCACTGACTGCGAGTGTTTTACTGGCATTTCAGTCCAGTTTGCAAATTTACTCCCTGACCCTATTTTAGTTAAAACACATTAATTTTACACATTCATCTTTTTAATTGTTTTTGCAGAATAATCTATGATGGCAATTCTGCTTATTTGAATGACTATATTAAAAATATATATATATTATGTTCATTATTCTCTATGCTCTCATTTCTCTTTCTGGATGAAATGGAATCATTGGTTGATGTGGCTTACTAGACTCATAACTTTTGAATCTCATGGCAAAAATGTCTGGTTTCATAACACATGCTAAGGTGATACACAACATCTGATTTTCACTGTTTACAAAATATTATTTTCTTCTTAGAAAAGCATATGAGTGAGAAAATGTCAGTAAATGTGTTACAGAAAATCATCACCTAACATGTCAAATCTTCCCTGGATCCTGGTAAGACTAGTAAGTTGTTCAGCCTTGGTTCACTGACAAAACAAATCATTGTCCATTTATTTGCACATTACCTTCAAAATCTGTGCACTGAAATAAATGTCATACCAAACCTACAATATCTATTCTCAGGAGAAAACCAATATAAGACATGGGCTACAAAAAAGACTAATGTGTTGGGAAAAAAACAAAACCAAAAACACACAAAAAAGTGATACTGTCACTACAGAAATCCTAGTAACAATTTTTAATGATAAATGTCTAAAAATGCTGTGTTTCTCCTTACTAATTAATAAGAACCTGAGGTGGAGTAGCATTCAGAATAGAGTGTTTTCATTATTCACATTAAATCTGTGTGTTTCTCTGGCACCCACTGATTCTGTCATGATGATTCCATGGAGATGGTGTAAAAATCCATCTTTATTTACCTACAATAATACAGTTTAAAAAAAAAAGTCTTTATTTTATGGGTAGCCTCTTTTCCTTACGTGATTTCACCAAAGGTTTTCTCCAGGAGTAGCTATGACTGACCAGTGAACAAAAATCTGTGCTGGTGGCCCCTCAAAGTAAAATGAAAACTCTCTAAACTTGGTTAACAGCTTCATTGGGCAACCAATAACATAGCAGATATTTTCCTTTCAATTTGCAATGTGTATTTCAGGGTTTAGTGCCTGTTTATGGGGCTTGGGAGTTTTCAGGTTCATCTAAAACATACAGAAACTACGATTACAGTGAAAAGAAATGTTTAATACAGACATCTTGTTAAAGACTCTGACAAATAGTTTTGGATTTTCCCCATGTCTGAAGAATATTCTAAAAAGAAAGATTCTTGAAAAGCAATAAAGCAAAAAGACTCCCCTCATCCCCCACAAATGTACAGTCCATGCTTCCTCTGTCAGTGGTACTGCCTCTGACACATGAGAAGCTGACAAGTGGAAAAGGAGTGTCACACAAATAACTTCATCAGAAAAGAATAGCCTGCACTAGCATTCCTTTAAGTTGTGTGCCTGTCCAAAAGTGAAAAGAAAAGGATCACTGAAGATTCATTTCAGTTTTTTTCAGCTGTCAACAGAGGTCTGCTCTTCCCCTGTGATCTTAAGCATACCTGATTCTGAAAAGGGATGGCTGAATGAGGTCTTGCACTGTATTCACTGTCTGTGTGGGTGCCAGCAGGCCATCAAGCAAGGATTTTCAGTTAAGGTAAGCAAAGGTGAATGATAATAATTCACCACAGAAATTCTCCCTGTTCTGCACGATGTGTGCACCTGTGCTTCTCCAAAACACTAACTCCATGTGAAGTGGTAACACCACGAATTCCTTTACAAGAACTGACACAGGCATCTCAAAGCATTCAGCTGTGCCCTTGTGCTGGCTCTGCAGGTTTTCTATGTAGGTCACCATGTAATGTTTTGCTGGCTCCATGGACCTCTTGATGTCAGAAAGTGACAATGACTGCTCCAGTTAGAATTTTAAAAGGGGAGGTAGGAAGTTAGAAGTTGAGACCACCCAGAATAGAAATGACTTGCCACAAATGATAAGAAAACAGTAGCAGGATTTTAACCATGCATTGGGGGTAAAGCTTTTCTTAGAATTGACCAACAGGATGGGGCAGGATGCTGTCAGATTGCATGTTGCAGCTCCATTAGTGTCTGCTTAATTTCTAAATAAAGAGAGTGGAAAAAAAGCCCACAAAGCCCAGTCTTTTCTGGCAGCCTAACACAGCCAGCTGTAGCTACTGGTAAACACTGACTGGAGACAGAGAAAGGCTGCAAGAATCAACAGATTCTGACTAAACCTGGTAATAAGCTTTCCAAGTCTGGTAGAACCCTGTGAATAGACAGTGTTATGATTAAAGCTAGGCCCTGCAAGGGTTAATGAGCTAAGTTTATGATGATTAAAAGTGGGTTTTGCTAGATTAAATAGGTTAAGGGTTACTAAGAGTAAGCCTTCAAAGTACTTCAGTGACTTAAGCTTTCTAGATATAGTAGTGCACTGCTAACTATGTTTCTTTGAGCATTTTTGTAATTCCATTTTTTACTGGTTTAAGTATGTTAGGTATCTGTCCATGCTATTAAATACACAGACATACCACTATGTTTTACAGTGTGTATGGGTTTATGCACGTTGTCATATATATGGAGCAACATAGAGACATACACAATTAATATGCTTTACAGACTGCTTTTAAAAACTGCATTCTTTACCAATTACTGACAAAACCCCAAACCATGACACGACATGGCATAAGAATTAATTTATCTGAAAAGATATATTTGCTTTATTTGGATTACAGAAGAGGATTTACGAAGTAAGTTTGGTCTTTCAAACATCGAGTACACTATCATTAATTGATTTAACTTGTTGGTGACAGAAAAAGTAACACTTGTGCTAAAACAACAAACACACACTAAAAATTGTTATGTGGTTCAAGACCATTTCATAGGACTTCCAGATAACAACATATTTTTGTAAGATGCTGCCTTTAGAATTTGTTCTACAAGCTTTAATTAACTTGTCTGGCAGTAGGAGAAAGAGAAGTTTTGGGGGTTTTCTTGCATTCTAATTTAAAATATTTTGGTTTGTTTTCCTTCAAAATATAACTGCATTTAAAATCATGGTAGCTTTTTGCTTTAGATAAAAGCATTCCATTTCAGGTGAGTAGAACATGTTTTGTTTTGATAATCTGATTTTTGCTTTTGACTATATAATTTCCTTCCAGTTTGTTTTGTTGAGAAATCTTAGGTTAGACTCAAGTTAAACCACCCCTAATTTGCTCACACATTGCTTTTTCAAAAGAGGTAAAGATTTTATGTTGGATTTGACCCAGTTGTGTTTGATGATGTAAACAAGGGCAGAGGCTAAGCCTGACTGTGAAGACCTTCTAAGGATTTCAGCTGTGAACACATGAAAAACAAGCAATGCAGCTTATTCACAGCTTCATCACTCTTTTGAATTTGCTGTCTTTGATATTGATGATGGTTTGATAACAGTAAAATAGTCAAACATATTTAAAAACTAATGCCTTCTTTGAGGCTGAGAGATAAAACAGTATGAATTGCCAAGATTTCATCTTTAAGTTTTGCCACAAAATACTTAATGCCACAGACTGAGATAAGGATATTTGTTGCCTTTGCATGGTGACTAAGCAGTGTGGAGGTAACAGAAGCAGCTAAGTTATAGGATCATAGCATTGTCTGAGCTGGAAGAGACCCAATAGGATCATCGAGTCCAGCTCTTAAACCCATGGAGGACACCACAGGTGTAAGTAAAGACCTGGACCTGCTGAGACAAAACATCATCTGTAGAAAATTAAATTTGATTTAATAGAGAATGATGAAATTGATGAAATGCTGCTTTTAAAAGTCTGAAGGTTACTGCTTTATCTGGTTTCTGCAGTAAATATTGAATTCAGTACAAGAAGTGAGAAGAGGAATAACAGAATGGGAGGATATTTCACCGATGGAAAACTCCTCAGAAAGTAAGTTTGTAATTAAGTCATTACAAATGCTGACTTAGGAACTGAGGGAAATCAATGTTTCAGGTTTGCACAGCATTTCAGGAGATGCCAGTGGATCCAGTGCTGAGGAGTGAAAAGCAGCAGATTTATTCCTGCTGATCTCACTATATGCCAGTGGTAAAGTTCCTACTGACCACGAAGTCCCGTGCTCAGACCCAACTGCTCACGTTGTTGTTTGTTTTGTTCCTGAGGAAAACATTGAGATATGACAGTTTAATTGCAACCCTCCAGAAGTCTAACAACATAGTAATTTGACTGCAGCTGCAGTATTGGCCCTTTTCCTTTACATGAGACATTGATTCAACTCTGTGAACAAAATATCTGACCTTTCTCTGTTTGTACTTCAAACAAAACATGGTCTTTATTGTACTAGCAGTGCCTTTTATAATACTAGGGTAACAGAAGAGGGGTAGAAAACTTGTTTTTACAGATGGACACTAGCAATGTTTCTTTTGTCTTGATTGTGTTTGTCTTTAGGACTTGAATATGTGCAATATCCTATTAACTTTTTCGTGTTGGGCCTCTCCTACTCTGCTAAATGTGGAAAGCACAGTAACTGAGGTGTTAAACAAGTTACTTTAAGCACAGCTCCCAGCTATTCACCACTGAGTAGAAGCTGGAAGATACAGTTGACTGTTTTGTATGAGAAACATTTTTTCCTAATATGTGTTGACTGGGGCTTGAAGTTTAGAGTTTGCTTGATTACCAAAAATTTCTTCCTTTGCATTAGTGATTTGAAGGAATTCTTGATAAATAAAGTAAGTTAGGTGAGGTAGACAGTCATCCTGGATCAGTAAATCCAGAGAGAGAATATCCAATATCAATTATCCATCCAACATCAATTACTCTCCAATCTTTGTAACTTACTGAGACTACAATCTCTTCAGGGCAGTCATTGTCTACTATGTTATGTTTATACCATAAATGTGCTTCTATATTTGGTTGCATTCCTAGTGCTATCTCAATACAAAATAAGTAACACCATTATGATGCCATCATATTTCCTTCTTGCAATCAGTTTTGTCACAATTCACAAGATAATATCACCAAGACTCAGAATTATCACTGTCTTAGCCATAATATCAGAACTGACAGCAAAGAGAAACACTATGCTTTCTTCTGAAAGACAGTCCCCTGATAAAAGTGAAATTTAAGACCTTTGAAAGGCCATTTACTATTTATAATTGATGTGGCTCTGTGGCAGGTAGCACAGTCTTAAAATAGAGGAGACTAATGTCTAACATTTATATCACTTAGGTGAGCAAAATGAGTTGTGGGCATTAGCAGACCAGGTAATGAACCAGGAGTTCTACTGACACTGAAGTTGAGAAGGTTATTGTGGAAGCCTGGCCACAAATATGTTTAAAATAAACCTCCTAGCTCCAAATAGATATATCAGCACTCTAAACTGTGAATTCTAAATTCAGGAATGTGCTCACATAACTATAGCAGTGAGAGCAGCAATAATAACAATAGATAATGTGATCATTATTAAATAGGAGTACATTTCCCTGTTCAAGTAGTCTTGTTGGCACTGTGCTTAGGAAGTCCATGGGAGACTGAGGTTAAATAAAGACTCAGACCATGATTTGTAGACATTCAGAGTTTGACTCCCAAATTTTAAGATTAGCCTGTAAAACTCATTCCCATTACTTCTGCTTGTGATTTTTCTGATCAATCTCATATGTGCATAAAGTATAAAACATTTTAAGTATTCAATGTACTGTAGAGGCATTACTGTTAATTATGTCTCTTTTATCCTCCCCCAAAGTCAATAATTTCTTACTCCTCACTGTCTTTTCTTCCCCCTGTGTGAAGTGTTACATTCAGTGCTGGTTATTGAGCATTTGCAGGGCCTCCCAAGTTAGATGCCTGATTAACTCCAGGTTCAGATTTCATGAGATCTCTCTCTGTCTGTCCTGAAACTGCTTGGACTGATTTGAGAACGACATGTTATGAAGCAGAGCTGTGAGTGCTGGAGACAGGAGGGTAAGACTCACATCTTAACAGATGGGAAACAAGGTCTAAGAGAGTTAAAAGTACTAAACCTATGCATCCTCCTGAAACCAACTTCTCTGTTTACTGTCTTGGTATATTGCAGTAATCTTTATTCTAACTAAATAGCAAACCAAAGACATTTGAAATTGCCTTGGCAGGAATCTGATGCTGTCTTCATGTCCTAGGAGGTGCTCTAGCAGCCACTACAGAGTATTTTCAAAATACTAAGAAAGAAGTTTGATTTTTAATTTTTTTTGTAAGTGTTTGGGAGTGAGAGTGGGAAATACCCAAATTTAGCTTTAGAAAGCCTCTTCAGTGCAATATAGAAACATCCTTGCTGAAGTGACTGCTGTAGCTGTTTCTTTCAGTCATTAGAGAAGAATAAAGTGCAGTGATACACTTTGTAGGAAAGGGACTTGATAGTGATGTGGAAGTAACACTTCTGCTGTCATGTAGACTTGTGTCTCAGGTCACAGCTGCTTTGCCATTTCTGCCATTTGCACGTCAGCCTTATCTAGCTCTTATCTGGAGTGAAAGTGTATTGATGGAATAGGCAGCTCTGTGCAGCATTGAAGTATTTCTTTCAAGACCTCTATTTAGAATTTCAGCATTAATATCCTTTAAATCAAACTTCAGGAAGAGTAAGAGTTTTCCTTGTTTGCTCAGTGAGTGTTTGTTTGCTGAACAATAAATGTATTTTTTATTGGGGTGTGACTGGAAAGTTTTCTTATCATGAAATGTACTCAAATATTTTCATGTACAGCTTTTTCAAAGGAAAGTACTTGAAAAAAGGGATCAGTCTTAAGTGTGACCCCAAAGGAAACTCCTTCCAGTGCCTAGCTAGAGGAACACATACCAAGGTGAAATATTCCATTATCAGATATAAAGTATCAACTGTTGGTTGGTTACCTTCTGGTAATGAGCCATCTTGAAATTATAGTAGTCTGTCTTTTATTCCTCTGCTGTGTTTTAGTGCACAGTGAGCTATTTTCTCTGTACTATTCCATTTTGCTTAATTGTCCATATTGTTGTTAAGTACCTAAGAGAGTCAAGGGGCTTTGGCTGAATCTGAAAGAGTACACTAAGCCATTAACTGGGTGTTTTCTAATATACCCTTATGTTTAAAATATTGCAGTCATATCAAAATATTAATTCAGATGTGACCATCAAAATCTGAAATTCTTTATACCAGCTTTTATTGACCATCAAGCAGATGTGCAATGTAGTTTAAATGCATGGAATATGATAGGAAAAACAAATAATTAGCTTTCCTTAAAACCATTCCTTAAGGTTGAGAAACTAGTGTGCCTTGCTGTTTTGCATGGGAGGGGGTAGCAAAGGGAGTCACGTGCACACAACCCACTGACACTCATCAGATGATTTGCAGAGGGAGTATTTGTGGAGAAGCTGCAAAGGCATGAAGGAATGAG
Source organism: Galbula dea (assembly GCA_013399015.1). Classification (NCBI taxonomy): domain Eukaryota; kingdom Metazoa; phylum Chordata; class Aves; order Piciformes; family Galbulidae; genus Galbula; species Galbula dea. The sequence continues at coordinate 651,491 of VWZX01001131.1, read as the reverse complement.
ATGAAATTTAAGTGTGGTTTCCCTGAGATTTCCCATGCCTTCCCAAGGTACAAGCTGTAGAAGATCAGCTGTGTCCTGCCTGAGAAGCATGCAGATGGGCTCAGAAAGGATCTGTAGGTTATCCACTCAGTTCCTACCATGGAAGTACTGCCCTGTATGATGAGACTTCTGATCCAGAAACAAATCCTAGGTTAAAAAATGCAGAATTTCCTCCATCCACTAGTGGGAATTTTCACTTTTAGCACTGCTGGGTCAGAAATGCCAGCTTTTCAGTTTGCTACTAGCATAAACCAAATTCTAGTGTCATTTTTTTGTAACTAAACAGTGAATTTGATTTTAAATTTAAAAAGTGCTTACTTGAAAGGTAAGTTCTTATCTAGCCAGATGGCTGAAGAGCTAGCTAGCTATTTTCAGCACCAGGGGATTAAAGAAGCTCAGTGGTTCTTTGTTAGTTAGTATACAGCTGGCAAGAACTTCTAGTATTTGATTTATCTGTTGTCTGTCATTTAACATTGACTCTCAGGTGTGTTTACATAAGTCCCTAAGAGAGAATTTATCAATTCTATGTTGCAAAGAAAGGCTATTAGAGTAAGTATGTTTTTATTTCATTAGAAATACAAAGAAGATGACTAATTATGAACTTTATGAATATCTTTGAGGTTAAATAGCAAAGAAAAAAATATTTTCATTAAAGAAAATACTAGTTGCCCCTTCTTTTGATGCTGTCCATGAGTGAGTAGTTGGGAACATTGTTTTAACAGAGTAATATCTCAGTCTGAAATGTAACCTTACAGCATAGGTGCTGCTAACAGTGCCTCATTTCTTTTCTTGCTTTCATAAAGTTATTTCAAATTCCTGAAAAGAAGGAATCAAAACAATATATCAACTGTCTTAATTTAAGCTGCCACAGCAGTTGAAGGCTGGTGACAGCAGAAGAGCAGAGGTGCCCAGCCTTCTGTAAATTCTACTTTTCAACCCAAGGAATTGTCACATCAGTGCTGTACATCTTCCTTGTTATGGCTAAGCAGGACATTGCCAAATATTGCCAAATTAAACTCTGTCCTGGACACACAGTCTAACCCTGAAGGTGTTTGAGTTCTTCAGAAGCCTAATCACTGACTGAAAGAAATGCAGGAAAGGAGAGTATAAAGGAGGTGACAGCCAAAAAATAAGTAATATACAAAATGCAAGATAATAAAATTCAGTTACAGTCACCTGAGTTATGTTAGTCATCTGACTCATGTTCAAATTGAGAAATAATTAGTATACTTTGCTTATCAAAATGCTGGTTTACATTTTCTTTTTATTTTTTATTTAACCCTCTACTCTCACCCACACTGTTGTAGGGTTTCTTCCCAGAAATGTATTTAATTGCTAACAGTTATGATGCATACAGTGAAATTATGGAAATTCTGACATAAGGTTTACAGTAATGTTCCCTGCTAGATTAGATTCAGAGAAAATTGTGAGTATTTTTAAATAGACTAAAAGTGGGGTTAAAAAGTCCCTTGATTCTAAAATCACTCATATATGTTTTGGATGACTTCTCTCTCTGACTTTAATAAGTAAGAGACTTTTAGGTCTTTTCATCAAGGAAAAATAGCAGCAGTCTCAAGCATGAGGTGAGTTTTCCCACTGTATTTGCAAAACAAATATGATTTTGTACAATTTGTTGTAGAAGTATTGCTAAAGGTACATATCAGATAGTGTTTGGGCAGTCTTGAAAAAAAAACTACACAGAGACAATGCCTTATATTTAAAAGAGTTTTTAGTTTTACCTTTGCACAAAGAAAGTCTTGTGGAAAATTCTTAATCACTTTGGATATAGCCAAGATTTTGAATGTTGAGCTGATTTTGCTGGATTGACCAGAAATCAGCCCATAACAATCTTCAGCACAAACAGATTTATGAGCTCTCTTGATATGCTTTTGTTGTAACAACAGCTGTGGTGAACATTGCTCGAAGTAAACATCTTTTCCTTGCAGAAATATTGTCCAGCTGCACTTTTCAAGTTACAACAATGTCCTAACTATTGTGTAAAAACTGGTCTGGAATACTCTCTGGCAATATCTGAGAAGTTAGGCCAACTTTCTGGCTGAGCATTTTTTTTGCCTCTTTGAATGCTAAAAGCCATTTGTAAGGCTTTTTGATTTGTTCTGCTAATTGTATTTGCTACAACTGTAGTTGTTACTTATCTGTTTAATATGCTGTAGTCCATTAACAAAAAACGTTGATACAGAGGTAGGGTTGCCTGGAGGTGTATTCACACCCTTCTGGAATGGCTTGTTAAACAAAACTCACTCTGCTGACCAAGAATGTGCAGACAACCTTAAGCACTACAGATTTCATAACCAAGGGAGATTTGCTTGCTCTGAAGCTGTAGTCACTGTTTTAGGCTTAGATACTGAATATTGGAAGGCTTATTTAAAACAGTTTGGTAGTGAGAGAATGAGTCTGAAAGGACTTTGCTCTGGTGGAATTGAGTGATTCTTTATTGAATATTTGTCAGTGGTGTTACCAGTTTTGTCCTGTCCCTTTATGGAGCCTGAGATCTTCTTAGACAACTCTGTTAAAAGGTTTGTAAGGCAGGGAGAATTTTTATTCCAGAAGACTTCCCAAAAAATAAACACACTTTAAGTCAAGAAGCAGCTTTAAACTCTGTTAAATTCCTTTCATTTATATTTCATAAGTAATACCATTTGTATGTATTCACAACTGAACACTTTCATACATAACTGTGAGTGACAGGATTTTATTCTTTGTAAGTAGGATTGTAAGTGATGTTCTTCACAGTTTATTGCTGGTGACAATCTAATCTCTCTGAGGATACTTGTGGAAGAATCTTGGTCCTCACCTTGTGTCTTTTGGTCAGTGTTTGCATGCTCTCTGTATGACCTTTACAAAACTCTGTATAAATTCTGTAAAATTTTTTTCTTCATATTCTTCACATTCTTTGCATTTTGCTGATGTTGTGGAATTCAACTGAAAAACAAAATTCAATGGTAAAGCAGGATACTGATAGCTTTGTTCTGAGAGGGAACAAACCCTTGGTTTTCCTGGTTTTGTGAATGACTCCAGTGTAGTCAATGGCTACAGAAAGCATTGCTGGAGGCTTCCATGATACTTACAGTCTCTGCAGCTCCTGGCTTGCTTTCTGAGTAGGGTTAGCTTTCAAAGATATAGCAATTGAGTGAGAGATGGAAGTGGCTGTCCTTTTGAACATTAGGATACTTTTCAGTATGTATCTGAACAAACCTGACTTCAGATACTGAAGTTATAGCCTGTTGTTTATTCACACATATGCAAGCACCCTGACATATGTATGCATGCACAGTCAAAAGTATTTGCTTTGTGGAGAATCCTGGAAGGTTTTTTCCTAAAAAAACCACTAAATTATACATTTTCAGTGTTGCATGTGTAGCATTTTATTTGTTGTATGGACAGGTTACTGAATCCCATTTGCATCCATTTATACTAAACCACCTTTTAAATAACAAAAGACATATTTCTGCTCCTGAAGAAACACTTTTCATTTGGTTTTTTTCCACAGACTGCTGATGTTACTTACCTTATTTCCTAAGCCTGCATTTCCATTTTTCCATATGTTCAATACATCCTGTGTTTTACTACAATTTTTGATAAGACATTCTTGAAGAATCACTTTTGTCTCTAAGAAAAAGCACCTCATTACAAGTTCTTGACATTCTGTCTGAGAAGAATAAAAAACAAAGTTGTAATAGTTTTGCCATGCAAAAGGAGTAAGTAAATGTAAGAGATAATTTAGCATCAAGAGGCTGATTTTTATTTACTGGGTTTTGCTTTTATTTCCTGGATATGTCTTCTTACTGTTCAAATAATGGTAAATATCTGCAAAGATTGGCTGTGAGGCTATCCAGCTGGCTAAGATGAGGTGAAACATACTGTCTTGGTGAAAAGTACAGGAAAACAATTAAATAGGTAGGAATTGGGGATATAATTGAACATAGTGGCATTAAATTAGTATTATTCATGGCAGTTCTAGCATTTTCTTTCAGAGACCTGAATTCAGAATTGCTAGAAGAGCAAGTAGCTATTACCTGTATTTAACAAATTAAAGAAAAGGAAGCAGAGGTATGATACCTGCATATCAACAGCACAGCCAAGAATAAGACCCAGATTGTCTGACTCATATCAGACTGTCCCACTTTAAGAAAATATTCCTGATGTATTAAATGAAGCTTAGGAATAGCAAAAACAGAGGAATGCACAGGTAGATACTGACAGTTACTCTCCATATTCCAGTTCTCTGGTATTTGATTCCATTAGTGTGTGGTGTTAAATAATTGTCTTTGGAACTATTTTCTGTGTCACTTTTTTCCTCCTTTAAATTCCAAATGAAAACCATCATTATTTTGACAGTGTTTGCTTTGGTAATTTTGGATCAGCCCTTTTAATTGATTAATTTTAATAGCAGGTGATTCATATATTATTTAAAATGCAAAATTCATAATTAAAATGTAAAAGTCAATTAAAGTAATTAATACTTTCCTACATAATTTATCATAAGTTCTTTAACTAACAGAACTTTTCCCTCCAAGGCAAATTATTTGATTTCTGAAACTTTTCTTGAATTAGACCAAGACTGCTTTAGGAGAAAGTTGCTAGTAAAGAAATGCAGCTACCATATAGGACCAGCTGTGGTCAGATTTTAACATTACTTACATCCTCATCTGTGTTTGCAGTATATAAACTGACATCAATGTCCTAAAAGAAAACAAGAGTTAGAATTATGAATGTTAACTAACAGATTGAGAGACACTAAAGCTAACTCTGCAAGACCTGGGTTAGCTCCAAGTTCAAAGGCCCAATCCATCCAGGTACTGGGAGCCAGGGAGTCAAAGGATCTTAAAGTCACCTAGTAATGTGCAGGATGGAGTCTTCCTTCCCTATGAGGAGGACTCAGCAGAATCAAGTCCCACAACACTTTCTCTGAAGGGGCTAACTCCCAAGCCCCCTGCCCCTTTTCTTAGGAAACATGAGAAAGAAGATAATTCTGGAGTCCATGGTGCTCAGTCAACACTGATTCCCTTTAACTTTGTATTCCTTTGCTTCTGCCCATGGAACAGCATTATCCAAACACCATCCCTTTTCCTGCTCCCTGTCACTGGCACTTCACAGCTGAGTCCAGCACTAAATATTTAATTATGTCTGCTGCTCTGGTCATATGAAATGCTGACTTTTTCATGAACTTACTTTGCATGTCTTGATATGCTCCAAATCTTTCAGAACTTCTGCCCATTTGCAGTGACCTGCTGCTGTCTTTAGGATATAAGCACTAGAACAGAAGAAAACCAGTGACCATTAGGCTAAACAACAGAAACAAAATGTTTATGCTGGAAAAAAGTCTGAGGTTAAGATGTTATAGATACAATGTTTACATGTATATAAACACATGGTAAATGTGTGGGGCAAGTATATTTGCTAAATCATGGTGTCATATAGACATAAAAAGTGTATCTGAGTCACATGCTGCATACATAATCCTGCATCCATATTTTAAAATGCACACATTTGGTGGTTTTTTTTCATTGCAAAGATCTGGCAATGGATGGACATCTTTAAATGCAACAATTTCAACAATATGAAGGTTATCATGGAGATTAGGGCCAAGATGCATTCTTGACCAGACTGAGCCTAGTCAAAGACAGAGTTAAAGCAAGGGACCATGGCTTATGAATCAATGAGGGATTGCATACCATGGCAGGAGAGGTTCCACTCCCTAAAGCAACTGGAGGCAAGGAAAAGCTATAATAGTAAAAATAAATAATTTGTTTACTCTCTAATTAACATTGACTTTGTAGTTACCATAGGAAGATGATGATTAGTGCCATCTCATTCTTTAGAAGGCAAAAGAAATGACTGTCCAGAAGAAGATACAGCTGATATTGCAGACAGATACTTTTCAGGTATGTTTTCTGAAAGACACAACCAAGATGATAGCTTGTCACAATTTTGCTTTACTACTGACTTAATTAACCAATTTGACAAGACATCCAATCAAGACAAGACTACCTGTTGTGTGTAGATTGAAAGACCAACTGGTTTGTAGCTTGCAGAAATATATAATCACTTTACAAAACAGCTGGTAGGAAATCAGATGCTGAAGACATGCTGCAAAAATCAGAACTCACTCTGGGCTCTCCATTATCTGTTCATACTGCAGAAAGCAATTTAATGCAGGGACATTATTAAAGAACTTTGTTGTTGTTTTTTTCTCTCCTGGAGATCTTTCCTTTAGCTACCTTTTGCCACCCGAACTATGAATTACTTAGTTACAATGTTACCTATAATATTGTGGTTGCATATAGATGAAACTCTGCTCTGAGTACATCAACTGCTACAGTTATATGTATAGATCTTAACTATAATATTTAGATATAGTCTATATTTCTTTACATTGTGCATTTAATACAGGGAAGTGATTAATGTGATTGTGTCAGTGAAGCATATGGCAACTGGAAATAAGGAGGAGGTGTCAGCTGTGCAATGACCATCAGCAAATGTTCCACTGTGCACAGCCTGGGAACCTTTGTTCCAAAGTCAAAAGCCCTTTGATTTAAGCTGATATGGTTCCTTCACAGAGCTGGGTTAATTATCTGCAACTGTGCTTTTGAGCCAAGGTTGTATTTCTTATATGTACAATACTTTTATGTTAACTGGCTCAAATGAGGTTTCTTTAGCCATGGTTTATTTACATACTAACTTGCAAGTGACTATTAAAAAAAACCATAATAAAACAAGAGCTAGCACTGTGGAGTGGTCAACATATCACAAGTCAGTCCATCCTTTGTCAGGTTTGCAGCTAACTTGCTGAAAACCACCTTATTAAAACATCTACTGGCAAAGCCAGAGAGTAATATTTACAGAGGACTTCTGAAGAGTATTTGTAACAAATATTTGTTACTCCTTTAAACAGAAAATGTTTTAAATGAATTGCAATTATTTTGTTTCTGAAACCCACAGGCATAGCTGAAATAGCATAATAACTTAATCATTACATATATTTCCACACTGAAATGTGGTAGTAGTGCCAGACCCTTTTATCACCTGTGTGTCCAAAACCTATTAAATAAGAAGTATGTAAATGAAGGGTAAATAGATAATCTAAATTACAAGGAGGCCAGAACAAGTAATCTCCCACCCATTTTCTGAACTATTTCAGTGGGGAAATTGCCATGTTATTGTCACCCAAAGTATGTCTAAAAACAAGGCTAAACCTGTTACTGTTTCTACAACTAATGGAAATCAAAAATATGTGAGTATTAAAACCAAAATATTAAGTCTATACAAATGTATATTTTCAAAAAGTCTTATTTAGATTTTTTTTATTTAATTGAAGTTCAAAAATAGCCTTATGGGGAAGCTCAAAATACATTTGAAGAAATTGAAAATGTTTGTTGGATACAGCTGAAGAAAACAGGTTTTAATCTCATATTTAGTTTTTTTTAAATGTGCTTTAACAAAATTATTTACAGTGCCTTAGAAACATTTTACAAAAGGTAAACTTTCTGATCAATTTCCAAGTCAGTTTTTAGCAAATGAGATGAGGTGGCTAAAAATGAAAAGATGAAAGACTGGAGTCCATAAGCAGTTATCAGTTCTGTTTTATAATTAGTAGTAGAGAGCCCTAAAAAGATGAGAGGAAGTTCCAGTCCAAATATGTTGTCAAATATATGCTCTAGACCAAAGGCTTCAGGGTGAGGAAAATAATAAATTCTACTGCCTAATGAATAATGGGCCAGGGTTATCAGTAGTTAGTCATTTATTTCCTTTTTTAAATACTCCCTGTGATAACAATGGAACATTGTGTTCTTAATGATTAATGTTGTTGTCTTAATCTTTGGGTTTCTTGAATATGGTAGGTGGCTATTTTAGTGTCATGAAATAATCTCTGCTAATTTAAAATACAAGCTGAGGGTTTAGAAGTAATACAGAACTTGTGCTGATTATAGAACATATAAATAGCATACTACATGCATGCTCTGAAGGGTATTCCACTTGTTTATGGAGAAAGAGGTTCTCAATGTCATGTAGATCACCTAGCACATTCCTTTCAAATATGCAAGGCCATTTTCTACTTGTATTTTTTAATTGTTTCATCCAAACCATTATTCAGCAACAAAAGGATTGTTAGTTCACACATATGCTTTGACAAATTATTCTCCTGCCTTGAAGACACATTGTTGTAATGTCCAAATCATACTGTCAGTTTGTATGTTGTTTCTCTGTTTAATCATTAACCAATTCATCTGTCTTCATTATCTCTCTGATACTTACCCTTATTTTATGGAAGCTTGAACTTTGGACAAGGGAGCAGCTCATATTTAAATACATAAATATTTTTATCTGGAGCTTGTGTCCCAAGAACCTACAATCCTAGGTTAAGGATTAAAGCCTTTGTAAGGACTATATGTCATTCCAAAATGCAGTAGAGAGTTATGATATACACAATAATATGTTTGGAAAAGGAACTCTGTCTTTTTATAGTGAAATGTAAAGGAAGCACTTTAAGAGCAGTTAGGACTGAGTAAAATCTAAATCACAGTAGTACTGATTTCTCTTTCAAGAAGCAAATGAATAAGATAATGAAAAAACTTTTCTTTCACAAGGCAAAACCAGTTGCTGATTTTGCTGGTTTGGCTCCCACAGAAATTATACTCTAAGTTAGTCAATACAAAATGTTCCTAGATCTTTAAGTATTTAGTTACTTGTGAAGGAAAGTACTGAAAGCAAAAATGTGTTCACTTGCCAGGACTTTATGTCCAGTTCTTTCAGAATTGTAGAATGTTTGAATAATCTTTCATTATTTGCAAAAAAAAAAACCCTCCCTCCCTTCATTCCAAACCAAACCAACCAGCCAAAACCCTAAAGTTTAACCTGCTGTCATTTTTTTTCTTATCTTCTTGACCTCTAACACAAGCTTTTTTCTTGATCTGTACTCTCTTTGCCTCTGGGCTTTCTGGTTAGTCTCAGTGGTGCTGATGGGCATCACAAGTCTTTCCATTCCTCACTTCCATAGCCAAATATCCACCTTGGACTTTTCTCTCTTGTAACAACTTGTATTCCATTTTTGTCCATCCTTGGCTTCTTGGTTTCCTCTGTGCTTTTTATGTATGATGTGTTGCTCTTCTCTTATTTGTTGCCTTGCAATGTTTTGTTTCTACCATTTCTCATCTTCATAATCTGGTGCAATAGACCTCTTCTTGCACATTATTTATCCTCTTTAGTCAGTCTCTACTTCTGCCCTGTTCTATTAATGTGCCCTCAACATATTCTCTTTGACTTCTTGTGCAACAAAGGGCTGTAAATCTTCTCTTCTTTCTCTGTTACTGCTGCAAATTCCCCTCTAAAACAGTGCCATTACCTCTAGCTCTCTCTAGTCCTTGGACACTTTATTGAGGAGCATCTCAGACATAAAGTGTTTTATTCAGATCCATATTCAAGTACTGTCTACATCATGCAGAGCTGAGCTCTACACTCATTCATTTGTGGTGTTTCTGTAATTCTTCTCCTTCAGTGTCTCCTTTGCCACAGTAATTATAACCTCCTGTAAAGAATACTGGTGCCTCCTCCAAAATTTCATGTTGTGGCTCGTGTTCTGCTCTTCTGTTTGTTGACTCCACAAATTAATTGTTCTGTCCCCCTGTGCTAGGGCAATCCCCTTCAAGGGGATAAAGCACCAAGCAGCTGCACAACTGCAGTATAGTACAGCATCTATTTAAAGTTGTGTATTGTGCATATTTGAACTCCTTCTCTGTGCTTACAAGCATAGACACCATTTTTCATGTCAGATTCTAGAAGACTGGGAAGGAAATGAGGTGTTTTCCCATTTACATCGTAGTCTTTGAAGAGCAGAGCAGAGGAAAAAGTATCTGTTGGGGCTCATTAAGTGTGAGGAAGATAATGTAGTACTTGCTAATATGAGATACAGGATTTGAGGCTGACAAACAAGCTGTCCTGTGTGGTAAGATCATCAGCTGACAGTTCTAAGGAGGGGATATAATACTGAAACTGAGAAAAGAAGTCACCAGGATATCTATAATGGAAAAAACCTCACATCCCAGGTCATGTTTGAAAAAATTAAAGATTAAATAAGTAGAATTGGGGATGATTAATTGATTCAGGATCTTAATTTTGATGTACTACTGTCTCTCCTTTGCATTAGTATCATGATGCAGGATGAAGTTCACACTACTTTTTGCAGAGAGATTTAAAATCAAACTTCTTTGGCAGCACAGAGAGTTGTATCTTGGAAGTACTAAATCCACCAAAATATGCTGAGAAAGTCCAAGGTCAGACAAATTATGGCAAAACTTTTCAGCATTCTGAAAAGCAGCAAGAGAGCAGGACAATGGGGCAATTCAGCAGCTATGTGCAACAGGATAAAGAGGTGAGAAACATCTCTTTTGTATGAAACAAAATGAATGTAACTGCAGGCTCAAAGGCACAGCCTATTAAATAATTTTGGGTTTGTCTGGACATGTTAATAAAGAAAAAGTTACAAAAGGAAACCCATGTAGTTATCCAGGTAGCTTCTGTGGGAAATGGGAAGTCACAGGAGTCATCTCATAATTTTATACATCTAGCTATTTCTGGGGAGCACAAACAGCTGGTTAAATAAGGAACATTTCAAAGCAGTTAAGGACACAAAATTGTACAAAGCATACAAAGCCAGGTTCTCTGGTTTTGTTGAAAAGGTGTGACAAGAAAAGCTGGGATTCAAGAGAGAGGGGAAATACCCACATAAGAATTTAGCTAAGACATAAAGGCTATCAATTCTGCTTTTGCAAAGGGTATCATGAGACATACATGCTCTGGTGCATTGTCTTATGTTGCAGTAGAAAGAATTACTTTCACATCAGCCTGTGCTTTGTGAATTTAGTTGGAAGTTGTCTGATAAGCATAGACAAGAGAACTGACTGTTAACAGCCACGTGGCAAATGTCTTTTTAAAATATATCTGTATTTTTTTTCATAACTAACAGAATTCCTTTGAAACCACTGTTATTTCTGTGCCTGTGTTTCTTTAAATCAGTACATACAAATAGCACTGTGGGGTATTTTCCTCCCTCCCCAACTCCCAGCTCCCTCTCAAGATGTCTGTTAGCAGCTACTGGGGTTTTGTTACTGTAGTTGGTCCAAGAAAATTCCATATTCCCTCTATATGAATCAGCTGCCTTGAGCTGAAGTGAAACTTCTGGGCTGTGTTTAGGGAGGGAGCTTTATTTTCCCCCCCAAAAAAGTGCTAATACCTTTCCCCTTGGAGCTGCTTTCTTTTGAAAATCAATTGACATGCTGACATTTCCTTCTCTTTCCTCCAGCAAAAGTGCCAAGAGTAAACCTTACCTGGAGCATCTGCATTTGGGAGAGCATGATTTCTTGGCTCAGGAAACTACCAGTGAAGGCTGGGAAAGAACAGTGGTGATTCACAGCAAGGATGTGCTGGATGGTGATGTGATAGCAAAATGACTACATGGCATGGAAATGAAACTTTTATCACAAAAATCCACTCATAAACAGTCCAGAAGTTAAAAGAGTATACTGAGGAGATAGTTCCCCTTCAGGGCATAGTTTAGTACTAATACCTAGCATACTACTTTCATCTGGACTGATCAAAATTCAGGGTTGTAGATAAGTAGGCAACATCAGTTAACTGGAGACTGAAATCTTGGCTTACACAGTTTTGCAATGCATGGATGACAGATGGATTTGCACAGTTTGGATTGCCAAGCTACATCAAGACTATTAGGACTCCTGCCTGTACAGCCCTTCATGTTTCAGAGTTCATCTGCATAATATTCCAAGGCTTTAGCATTTACTGTACCCCAATACCCTGCCCCTGATCCAGTCACCACAAATAATGGATAGGAGGGAGGATCTCAAGAAGTTGTAGAAAGACCAAATCATTTTCTGCTTGGAGATAGAAAAGGAGTTTGCAATGGTTAATGATGAGGCTAATTACTAACATATACATGATGTCTGCCTCATATGCCTGAAAAACTTTCCCTATTTGACACAATACCAGAATAAAAAAAACCATGGGAGGGGATTTCCATGGTGGCTGGGAAGCAGAACTGCTGAGACTTTTGCTGTTCATGTGCCAGCTAAGCACAGCATCAAGGTAGCCTGCAAGGAAGCTAGAAGGTGAAGGGATTTATGCAGCTGTTGCTTTAAAAAACACTATATGATTCTGTATTAGGCCTTTGCCAAATATCAGTGTTTTTTACTGGGGAAAAAAACCCCACAGCCAAGACAAACCTTAGAGCATGAAGTTCAGCCTGTGAGAATAAGTATTTCAACCTTTCCTGAGTGTGACAATGCAGATGTAGAGGGCAAGTACTGAGGCCACAGGTTTGACTTAGTCTATGCTATGATAAATGAAATATTTCTATCTGCTGTCCTAGACATAGGCCCAGAAAAAGAGGTGAGGTTGTCAGTGATTCATCACCTTACAGTCTGAGCTGGGCAGAAGCACATGGTTATTCTCAGCATGTCATTAATTGCAGGCTGCAGGGCTTTTCTGAACTGGAGTTTTAATTGGAATATTCTCCAGTAGGACCAACCATTTCTGCAGTTACTCCAGCAGCTGTTTCTGCATGTTCCTGTGTTTCTCAGTACTGTCTTCTGACAATTTTGTATGCTTCTCCCTTTTTTCATAGAGGCTTCTTTTTTCATTCTCTTGACTGATCCCTCTTCAGGATATGACAATTGAATTCATCTTACTCTACAGGCATGGATGGTGAGCAAAGCAGGTAAGAAAAGGAACATTAATCTTTGTACAGAGATTTGTCTATTGTTCTGAAATGGAAAATGGTCCTCTCCATGGATGAGAATTTATTGTCCTCACTCCAGGTTTTTTATGTTGGAAAAAACCTTTAAGATATTGAATCCAACCATTAACCTAGCACTGCCAAGTCCACCACTAAATCACATCACAGATGCTTACAAAGGGGTAACAAAACACTGCACTGAAGTTTCATTTAAACATGAGTATGAATTAGCTAATAAAAGCATTGATATCGTCTTCTAATAATAGGCCTAAGGGTGATTGTCTTTAAAAACATAAAGAAAAGATACTTCATGTATTGTTGATGGAGAGAGAGGCAGGAGAGAACAGTAGACTGAAAAGGCTGCTATCTCAATGGGATTGTGTTGTCCTTCACAGAACTGCATATCCTGAACACCAGAAGTCAAGGGTTGTATGTGCAATGACTTTTTCCCCTTCAGTAGATACATAGGCCTAACTCTGACTTCAAACTGTCACAGAGTTTCATTAAGTCAGCTGTGTAAGAAACAGGCATTTTAACACCTTTCAGAGAAAAGAAAATAAGGACAGTTTGGAGAAACAGTAACAACCAAGATCCTGGCTGATTTATTTCATTTTCATAAATGAACAAATGAGTTTTACTTACTGGTAACATTTCAGTGATCTTTTGAAAAGTAAATTTTGGTCTAATTAGAAAGGAAAGAAAATATGAAGGTAAGAGTAAATGCATGTGTAACTCTGCCCATATACCTGGCAATACATTTTAGTGAAATGACTAAACCACTTCCTTTTCTCTGAAAGACATAGAACATTCAAAAATATGACATTTTCCTCAGGTCCCCTGCTGTTAGGGAGGGAGTCCTCTAATCACAGCCTTTGCACTTCCAAATTCAGCTGGAGAACCTTACTTAGGAATCAGTTAACATGTCCTTTAATCTAAATTTGTCATTTCAAATCATGGTAAACTGTTGTAGAAGCTTTAAAGAGAACAAAAAAATGTTAGTCCTAGTAGCTGCTAGAGTTGGTTGAACAATAGACTGGGTGAAATGTACAGCTCCCCCCTTTATCTGCAGTGTTCTCATTTTTATGTTAATATAACTGTTTAGTATAAAGATTAATATCAGGAATAAACTCTTATTCAGCAAATTCCTTAACAACAACCTTCTACAGCACCACTTAAGAGAACTACACAGCCCTCAGGCTGGCACTGGAGCTAGTGCAGTGTGTGCAGAAGCACCCTTGGGTACACTAAGGATAAGTAATTATTTGTAAGCCTGTAGATCATATCTTCTTTGACTGCTTCCCTGTCAAGTGCCCAAGGACCAGGTACTTTGTTTATGGCATCTTTTCTTCTAGCATACAGAGATAACTCATAGCAAAGTGGCCAACAGACAGAGATTCAGTTACTGAAAGTCTTTTTGGTAATGGAAGGCAGATCTGATTTCTGGAAAACAGACAGGCAACCTTGGTTCCTACATTTCTACATTTCTAGCTGTTAAGTCCAAGCAAGAAGGAAAGTCTGCTAGAGCTTCCTGTGCCACAAATAAAACACAAATGTGTAAAAATCCAGACCTATTTACTAAGTAACTGGTAGAAGTGAACAACAAGCAGTGGAAAAAAAAAACAAAACAGAAAATTATAGGGTGCTAATGATCTCATCTAAAATGCTGGAAATATTCCCAAGCCTTTAATTTGCTGTATTACCTCATTTTCTTATTGGGTTGTAAAATAACATCAAAAGCTTTGCTGAAATTTCCTAACATGTCATGTTAAGTGGCACTTACCTGGCTCTCCAGCCTGCTCAGTGCTCCAACAGCTTTGTGTTGGCTGTGCCATCTCCAGCATCCTGTCTACTGGAACATTACTTGGAAGAGAAGCACAGAATCAGGAAAGTACATTGTGGGACCTATATGTGGAAAAAATAAGTAGATATGATGTTGCAATAGATCTGTGAGTGGCTTTCAGCCTATCCATTAACAACATTCAAAGCAGGAAGTTGCTGACATTTCAAAAGTAACTTTTACAAGTCCCCTTTAAATCTTCTAAACTAGAGGAAAACACAAAGAATTAAGACAGGTTACAGGTGAAAGGAAGAAGGAAAGATTGAGTGTAGCAGAAGTGGGAGGTTTTATGAACACTAAAGCATATTCTTCATGAGAACTTGAAACCCTATCCCATGCTCACTGCCTTTCCATGAATTCCTAATTTTAAGAGGCTATTAAATCTTTACAGTGTGATGTAAGGACTTCCTTTTTCTCTCACAGTTTTATGATCAAAATGGATTATATTCACCAAATGACCCAAGCTCCTGAAAAAACATACTATGTAAATGTTCTTCTTTGAGAAAGGAAGATGTGGAGAAAAGGAGGCAGAAGATCACAGAAAGAAAAGCATGAGTTTGATGACAAAGGCAGCTGAATGCAGCCATGAGGGAGAGCCTTGTCCCTGCTTTCATCTCACCATTTCCCTGTGATTTCATCAAGTTGCTTTACCCAGACTTTTCACAGGTGGCAATCATGACAATCATCAAGGTCCCTTCCAACTCTGGTGATTCTATGATTTTCTGAGTTCCCTCCTACAAGATATCTTGACTTTAAGTTGCCTTGTATATCTACCCTTAGGATTAAATGCTTCTTGCTCCCCAAGCTTATATTTCTAGCTGTTACAGTCAGCTAGCTCAGAATGCAGATGCTAGTTTGGAGAAATGAGTGCCCTCTACAGAGGTTACTTCAAAAAAGCATTGAGTTCTCCCAGCTGTCTGTGTTCACATATAGCAGCCAGAACAAACTGGGTGTTATATGTGAAAACAGACAATCCCAGAGAATACTAAACCATCTCTAGGTATCACATACTGGACTGACTCATTAGGTTCTTCCACTCTTTTTCCATTTGTGAAGTAAAAATCCCATTTTCTTATCCTTCAGGGATTTTGAGACAAATTAACTCATTAACATCCCAGAAGCAATTGGATACTATACTAAGTGCCATCAAAAGAGGGCAAGAATCCCCCATAAAATTAATTATTCTGGATTTACAACTTGATGCAGCAAATCAGACATGAGGCCACACAAAAGAAGAACACATGAAATACAGAATATCTGCTTTTCCTACTTTTCCTGGGTTTTGGTTCTATATATTCTAGACAGAATATATATGTGATTACAGAATAATTACAGAAAGGCACCCTAAAATTCTTGATAAATTCTAGTCATGGGTGGGCTGGTTTAGCAACTTTGGTATAAGAATTTAACTGTTACAGATTGCAACCCTTCTAGTCTACAAGTATTTTTCTAAAGCAGACTTGTTGAAACAGTTCCTCAGTAGGCAAAAAAATCAACTGTTTTTTTTGTTAAAGAATTCTTAAGCATTGGCACTAGAGTTAATTGATAAACCATTAAACTCTTCAGCTGTAATTTATAACAGCTATAATGGCAACAATGTCTGAGTGATCACCTTATGCTGCCACTAAAGACATACCTCATCTGTTATAGCATGAAATACTGTAAGATGGTTTGTAATGATACATATATCTTATTACCTGCTGATAATAACCTATCAGCAAGGACAACACTTTAATTATACAGTACATCTCCTGCTGACTTCCAAATATTTCTGTTGCTCTTCACTAATTTCCTAGCTAAAAATGAATCAGTCTCTTTAACTCACACCAGTACATTAATTTATGAATGGAAGACAGAAAGGTTTTATTAGCTGTTGAGGTGCCTGAGTTCTTTGTCTTGTCATCATGATACAAAAATCTAGCCCCAGCTGCCCATAAATCCTGATGGATGATGGAGAACAGGCCCCAGATATGCTAAAGTATGTGAAGGAAATCCCAGACTAGACCTCTCACAGAGATATGGAGAATATGATCTCATAATGGCCAAGTGGGATCTCTGCAGTACAGGGAGCTTGATGAAATGTCTCTCTCTTACAGTCCTCACTTCAGGTTCATTATGAGTGTGGGATCATAGCACCTATCTTGGGAACAACAGGCCCAGTAAAAGCAGAGGAACCTTCAGCACAGAGGAACCTTTGAGGTGGCCACTGGTGGCTAAGGTGCAGTGTTTGGCACAGAAGCAGTGAGAAGGTAAGTTGAGCTGGGATTAATGATACAAAATCAGAATTCCTCTTGTCTGTGAAAGAATAATCTATGTGTCTAAGTACTGGGGACCACCAATGTAGTCCTATCCCTTTGAACTCCTGCTCAAAAAGGAGTTTTGAGCATACATTCCCATAAAGACCTATTAACAGTGCTTCCTGCCAGAGTCTGGTCTTTGCAGAGACAAATATATCAGCTTGTTTGTTAACATGTCAGCATTTATAGCTGGAGAGAACCCTAGTCCTCTCAAAGCCTGTAAAATGAGAACCAGAAATCTGAGTTGAGCAAGAAGAATGTCTTTGGACATTTGGGAACTATTTGTAAAAAAATAAGGTTTTGTTTCATACATATTTCTCTGAGTAATAAGGAGCTGCTAATTAGTAACTGATAGTAGGGATTCCATGTCGTGCATCCTGTCTGCCTGTTGGGCCTGCCTGAGAGAAGGTAGGATGTGGTTCCAGTGGTCAATCTCCCTCTCAGACAGGCTGATACTCCTCAACAAACTCATCTACTCCCTGAGCTCTGTCACTAAGTGGAGGAATTCCCTGACCTGAGCACAGCTCCCACAGGAGTGCTCACTGTGCCCTCCAGTACTGATGTAACAGCAGGACACAGCCGGCAGCCTGGCACCTGGGTGGCTGCGTGTTCCTGCCAGAGCTCTGGCTGAGCAGCTGTGGCAGCCCTGCTGGGTGCAGAGCTTAGAGAAGCTATGGCTTTCTGCTAGGTGGATACCATTGCTCCATAGTCGAGCTGGCAGAGCTTCAGCACCCTTCCTTCCTGCCCTGCTGTGCAAACTGCCGCACCACACCCTGGTCACTAGAATTCCCTAAGGGCTTCTTTTACACATGGAGATGGGGGAGCAGTTGCTCCTGGTCCTGCCAGCTGCAGGCTCCCTGTGGGTCTCTTGGCTCCCTCAGAGGTTCCCCTGGTTCAGGAAGCCTGCTTGTGCACTACACTTGAGGCTCAGCTGCAGACCCTGCAGCACAGAGCTGTTCACCTCATTAGAACATTACACGCTGAAGAGATAGGAAAGCTTACCTTATTGTTTGACTTCACAGAGCTCAAATGATTGTGACAGGCTGAGTTCTGAGAGTTTAGAACTGTCCAGTAGGCTCCCAAAGAAGGAATTTGATACTTCTATTGATCTATAAAGATGATTTCTTTATACTAGGTTGTTTTATAATTAAGTATCCCCTTCCAAGATAAAATAACCTTGCCACTTATCTCGAACTTGTCAAACAAATTGGTAACTGTAAATAGAAATAAACACATTTACAACTGGCAAAGGAAGTGCTGTGTTACTGACTATTTGGAAAGTATAACAAAACATATTGTGATAATTATCATTGGGAATTTGTTCTGCAATATCAAACTCTTAAAAGTAAGCAGCACAAATATTCCTTCTGTGTACAGAAGGAATCACAAGGTAGTGGCTGTACACGTAAGGATTTCCTATTACTGTCTTTTACAGAGGCAGTTTTGCAGGTTTTGGCAATACAGTCCTCAAGTTTCTGCCCCACACATCTTTCCCCTCCACCTTTTGGTTCATTAGGTGGAACATGGTATTTTAACAACACACTCATAGATGCATTTACATACTCAGGTTTACTACTGGCTAATGCCTCGCTATTACACGACTATCAGGTAGGGTATCTCTATCACTGCTCTCAGCTGGATTCCACTTGACTGCAGATTTTCAGTTCCCTGCCTCCATTTAATGCTCTTTCAAGTGTACACACAAAGCTGGTAAATAACTTTTCTCC
Organism: Galbula dea; assembly: GCA_013399015.1. Classification (NCBI taxonomy): domain Eukaryota; kingdom Metazoa; phylum Chordata; class Aves; order Piciformes; family Galbulidae; genus Galbula; species Galbula dea. Next base: position 632,822 of record VWZX01001131.1, on the reverse strand, counting down.
CAGATTTTTATCTCTGTCCTTCCTATGTTAACTAGGCTCACAGCAGTATCTTTGTTTTGTCCTCCTTTGCTGTGTGAATTCGCTAGAAAGCAATGACACATTTTCCCCAGCTCTCTCTGCTTGATGTCTCTCACACAGCAGAGAAAGAGGTGCCAGGTACAAGGTTAAATACAATACTTAAACTATGTCTTTTAGATATTTTAACAAATCTTACAAGACAATTTTGAAAAACATTGAGTAGTTGGCAGCTAAGCCATGTGAGTTCCCTCACCTTTTTAACAGAAGAAAGAAAGAAAGAAAACCAAGAGGATGTTAAAAGTTGTAAAATACTCACGAGTCTTGGAAAAGCTGAGCAGCAAGTTGGCACAGAAGTTAGGATAAAGTTTGCACAAGTGACAGCAGCAAAGGCTCCACCCCCTCCTCTTTTCTCTTTTACTTTCATTTGTTATATAATAATGCAGGACTATGTTTGTACCTAATCCAAGGTGGAAATTATTCTCACTGCAAATAACAGACATGAGGGATTTCCCACCGCCTTTTCTAAGCAATTTTCAAACTTGGAAAAAAAACCCCAAAGAACTCTGGGGAAAGCCACGTGCCTGTGATCTAAAAGGCAGGCAAGTGAATGACAAAGGCAGAAGGCAGCTGCTTGCTGTCCCAAGCAGCAACACTATGCATGCTACCTCATACCCTTCCATAAAGGCATGAAAGCACAGTTTCTGCCCTTGTCTCTGCACAGTCTCTTCCCTTTTGTAGCTTAACTTTATTCTCCCAACCAGAGCTCCGAATTGTTGCTTACCTTGGAAACAAACATTGTAGCTTTATGGTGTAACTCCTCCTCTCTCTGCAGCCTGAACGGTATTTTAGTCGGACAGCCACCACAGGAGAAAAAGAGACGTTGCAGCTCAGGGCAACGCCAAGAAAGAAAAGCATGACTGTGAAAGAGGGTTGCCAGGAAAGAAAAGAGCTCCTCTAGAAGGTACAGCATCTGGTTTGCTGTATGATGACAGGGCAGAAAGCCGTCATAGGCACAGCTGACGTCAGAAGAAGAAGTTCCTTATAAAAGAGCTGCTAAAGTTCTCTGCAAAGTGCACTGAACTCAAAAGTTATGGATTTTAACTGTCAGGAAAAAGGAGGTTTTAGTGCCTATGATAGTCACAGACCATGATGGCTGTAATCCTAAAGTCCTGCTTAGACACCTCGCAATGAAAAACCTTTCTATCCTGAGTTAAACTTTAACGTTCTGAAGATGAGGCTCAGCAGCTCCCTAGAGTACTCTCAGGTTTCCAGGAACCATCACTTACCTATTGAAGGGTCACGCACTCCAGAGGCAACAGTGAAAATCGTGCTCCCTCTCTGTGCAGTCATCTTTTTGCCCTCTTCTGTCTTACCCGGGGTGCTGGTTGTTATTCTGTGCATGTCAAACTTTGTGAGGTAGTAAAAATATTCTGCAGCTAAATCAGAGGGGTTTAGAAATGGGTCTATCTCCTTACTGAAAAAGAGATGAGTTTCTGTAGTTGGACATTTCCTTCCTGTTTCTCAGTGAAATAACATTTTTTTTGGCAGGAAAGCTATCTATATGGCCTTGTCAACAGTACCAGTTAGTTTCCTGTTCTGGGATATTCTATTACAGCCAGATTCAGAAATTCTACCTAAGGACCTAAATAAGTCTTCAGTATCTTGAACAGCTGTCATACAAGAAAGAGAAACAAGGACTGGAACAGTGTTTCCAGAGTGATTCTAGATGATGAATTCGCTACATGAGGCAGCTTGCTGCTGTTTCTGAGCACTCCTGTGCCCTGTAACCTTGGGTCCAGCATCTGTTCTGCTGAGAAGGCACTGAAGTGAAATACAGCCACACTGATTAGCTCCTGTACAGGATCTGATTTGCAGTCTCTACCACTGCAAAGAACCATCCAGCAATTTTACACAAGCTAAAAAAGCAGAACTCACCATTTCATGCTCTCCAAGGACTCTAGGTTCACTTACAACACGCTGTGTCTGTCTCTCCAGAAAAGCAGTAGCTACTCACACTCCTTGTACTCTGTCTCTGTACAGAGTGTTAATATCACTTTTTAAGCAGTTGTGCAGACATGGGAGGTGAAATCTGCCTCAACTGGTAGCTGATAGAAGCCTCCTCATGATTTGAAAGAGAAAATAAAAGCAGAGACTCAGCTGAGATTCTTCCCATGACAGGGCACAAAAATGCAAGTGAAAGGGAGATAGCAGCATTGCAGGAAAAAACAGCAGCCTAGATAAATATTTAACCAAGGAACATACTACTTTATTAAATGTCTTGTAGTAAGGGCACTTCTTCTAAGATAAAAGCAATATAAACTCCTGTGTCTTTAGTTTACTCCAGCTCATAGAATGAGAGTAAAAGATTTCAAGTATACATGTGAGTATATATATTTGGACTTGGATCCCAAGGTCTCTTGTGTTTGTCACTGGTTTAAACTGAAAGAGAATAGATTACCAATTGTCTTTTCTTTCTGATGTGATGCCTCTGCTGCACTAGAATTTCTCAGAATTTTCTGAAGAAGGAAAAATTTAGAAGCAAACAGTTAAAAAGAAGCACACAGAGCTTTAAGCATTAATGAATAAGATTCTGCAGGAAAAAGGAGAAGCAGCACTCATTTCATTTGATTTTTTAAATCACTTTCCAGTTTCCCTTCAACACTGCAAAATGGAAACACTGTATATGTAGTGACTTTTTTTTTCACTACCTCTCTGGTTTGTTCTTTTGCTAAGAACTAGGTTTTACTGGCATTTCTGAAGTTAAAATACATCAATGGATAGCTTAGTATAAAACTGATCCTAAAAATTACAGGAGTTGCATATAAAAATAATGCAAGTGTCAGTAGGTATTTCATTATAGTAGGATGGCAATAGCACCTGAACTCCTTCAAAATTTAATTCTCATTCATTTTCCTAATTACACAAAAATGTGCTTCCTAATTACACAAGGGATGTTTTATAGCAATCTAAACACTACTAGCCACATCAAGGTGTTTATTTACTGCATAAATTATTCTTATACTCTTCTATGAGCAAAATACCCCTTTCTAATTTATGAAAGTTTCATTTATAGTGGACACAGGCCATTTGGTAAGATATTGGCAATTACTCTCACTAATGAGCTACTAAATTGTAATTTAGTACTATCAGTGCAGTGATAAAGAATGTGAATAACCTGCATCATGCAAACAGTAAAGTGCAAAGAGATGCAGGAACCTCATTTTGAAAATAAAGCAGGATAACTGAAAACTGAAGCATGACCAGCCTGATCTGAAGCAACATTGCCCAAATGTTTTGTGTGGCTGCACAACAGGCAACAGGAAGTTTGGGTTTGCTGTACTCTTAAAACATGAAATCAGTTGCCTTGGAATTAGTGTTAGTTCTGTTGCTGAACATCAGGAAAGGAAGTTTTACCACAGAGACAAGAGTGAGGAAGTGGGAGGGAAGAAAGCATTTCCAGAGCAGTATGATAGGGCTGGTTGTACAAAAATGCTGTATTTTATGGATGCAGCCTGGAAATAAATGGCAGTTCTTGTAGAGCCTAATCCCTTCAGGATGGTCCCAACCAACCCAGCTCAGAGCCAACTTTCTTTGCTAAATTTCTGAGCACCTAAAGATGGGACTGCACTATGCTCTTCTCACTTATTGTCTCAGTATCAGCTCTTTTAAAGAGCCCATCTTGAAAGGGAAGGCAGCTGGGATAAGACATTATGATTTGACAAGGATAAGGAATTAAAAAAAAATGGATTCCAAAATTTTTAGACAACCTGAACCCAAATATACCAGCAGGCAGATGCAGAGGGCAGGAGTTGTAATTTGCATAGTGTCTCTTTCTGAGTATTTTTTTATTCTAGTGTTCCTGCTGTGTTTGAATTTTTGCTGCAGGGCTGAACTACTACAACCTCAATTATCAACCCCATGAATTTCTGCATAGGAAAATGAAAGAATTGTTGTTTTCTTCCTCTAGGTGACAGAGTGGATATGAACTGCTGATAAGCAGATACTGGTTTTGGCTCCTGTCACAACCAGGGTGGCAGTCTTAGGAGCTAACTCAGGGAGAAGCAGCCTTCTGCCTCTAAGGAGTCACATCCCAGTCATCATTCACCATTACTGCATGTTCTTTCAGGTAAGGTAAAGCCTTGATTCTAGTGACAGTGGCCAGCAGCAAAGTACCTTAATCCTCCTGAGCAGGAGAGGAGAGAGGAACCTGTGTGCTTAGGTAAATATGTCTTTGATATATACTAGGAAGGTGCCTTTCTGGAAACTATAATCTTCAGCAAATCAGAGACTTAACTGAATTTGGGAACCACCCTACACCAGTGCAGAAAGAATACCTAAATGAATATTCAAGCCTGAAATAATTCTCTGGTGGAGTTCTTGCTGTGATAGAAGATGTAATATACAAAACATATTACCAGGGGGGACCTGCACCCTCTGAAAATCTAGGCAACTTCTGCTTCATGGATGCTATAGGGCTATAGATAATCTGTCTTTTTTTTTTTTTTCCATAGTGAATTATAATGTGTTTTAAATTACAGACTCTTCACATGGGCTATTAAAAACTTCTGGCATCTCAAAAATGCTATTTAATTTCTAGACACATCTGGAGAGACATTAATATTCTGTCTTTCAGAAGCCTGCACAATATTTCTGGCATGTTATCATTTATCAACTATTGTCATTAAGCATGAGCTATTCCCATTTGAAGAGACAGCATTTCCAAGCAAAACCATATCAGTTGCTAAGTTAGCAAAACCAAAACAAAAGGAAAGCTATTTAATGCCTAAAATGAGTAGGAAGATGTTTCTGAATCTGTGGAAAAGCTAATGCAGAGAACTGTGCAACTCTTAGTTGGAGTCATGTGAGGAACCTGTAATCTGAAGTGGTTTGTTTAGTGCCTTGGGGACAAACACTATCTTCTTTAGACAAAATATTTGCAGTATTACAGCCTAAAAGTTTTCCTGAAAGAGCTGCTCCTTAAATTACATCATAAATACAGGAAATCCTGCACAAAACAAAATATATGTGTGAATAAAAAAGCTGGCTAACATCCCAAAATGCATGTCTTCACTATAGTGGTTCTCTCAGGTTATGTTTATTGTGTTTCTCTCTGGGTTAATCAACCCTGGGTGGAGTGGCCAGGCCACAAAACTCTTGTGGTCCATGTTGTCTCTGGTGTAGGGCAATGCATGCCAAATCCACAAAACTTTTAGGGAATGTAAGCCTTCTTTAATTTCCCAGCTAGTTCCCATAGGAATAATTCTCAAATGCTTTTCTGAAGTTAGGTGCTGTGTGCCTTGACTTCAGACAACACATTTAGCTGTTAGATTTCACATCCTAACAGGGCACTGTCTAAATTAGCCAATTAGCAGGGCTGGGAAAAGCCTTTGGAGGGTTTAAGTGCCCTTGGCTGTGCTGGCCAAGCCTCCACCCAGGATCCATAGCTCAGGAGCCTCTCCTGAAAGCAGTGCACTTCTTCAGTTTAAAAAACAGCATCCAAAATATGTCTGTTAATTCTTGGGGGTTTTTCCTACTAGACAAACATTTTATAAGTGTTTCTCAACAGAAACAGTTAATTGAAGAATCAAAATATTATATTATAATAATGAAGCTGAATGGCTTGGGGGCTGGGAAGGGTGGGTAGGTGTTCTTTTCCTCAAAGCTACCTCTTTGTCAAAGCAATTTGTCAAGATGTCTTAATGCATGTAGACACACCCTCTGAGGTTAAACAACCTGCTTTGCAGCTTGCTTTGCCATTTTAGTTGGAGCTTTCAGGAATGCAGGAGAACTAATCTATATTAGGATGCAAACAATTAAGTCCTACTAAAAAATAACATACAAAAGAGAAGGCTGAAAGAGGAAAGAATGCAACTGAGTGCATTCCATCAAAACAATTTATAGCATCATAGAATTGTCAGAGTTGGAAGGGACCTTAAAGATCATGTAGTTCCAACCCCCCTGCCTGGAAGGGATACTTTCCACTAGATTAGGTTGCTCAGAGCCCCATCCAGCCTTGGCTTAAAAACTTCCAGGGATGGGGCATTTTCTTTTTTCTCTTTAGTATTGAAATAGAATAACCATGACATATGTCTCATATTTCTCATTTGATAATACTGGTTTATAGTTTCATGATACAGTAATACAGCTGGTCTCTCTGGTGCTCCAGGCTTTTCTGGCAAAAGTAGAACTCACTCAAAAGTAATTTCTGTATAAATAGAGAAAACAAGATATTTAGCTACCAGGGCAACATATTGTATTCAACCAAAAGGGAGGAAAGGGCTTTCTATAAGTAGTTTAAATTAGGAGTCATACCAAATTCAAGGTTGTCTTTAGTTTTGTTACATCTCTTCCAGGATACTAGGGTACATAAAGTGTAGGCATACTCCAGAAGAATAATGGATAGAAAGGACAATAAAATTTCTCCATAATCTTAGATATGGAAAGCTATGACATTTCTTCTCACTTCCCAGGTATCTGAGTTACTGTCAACACCTTGTCACTTTATTTTTTATTTTAACACAGGATCCCTTCTGACATGACTTCCACTGAATTTACCAAAAAGTATCTATTTTTGTGCAGCTCCCAATGTAACTAGGTTTCTGTCTTTAAAATGAATGTTGTGTGGCTTAGGGGAGGGATAGAATTGAGTCCCTGCTGCTATTACACTTTCTTGCAAAGCTTCCATGTATTTATACCAGTGGAGACTCTGTGGTTTCCTAGATTTACACTACATGCAGCTGGTACATGAAACTCCATACTTGACTTGTTTCACTCCTGGGTGACTGTATGAAATCAGTTTTAATCCACTCTCAAACACATATCAATAGCAGCTTAGAGCCAAGAATCTGATAAACATCATTGTCTTCTGGCACCCCAGAGCAACAAGAGATTCATTTAATCTTTGGCAAGGAAGAAAGGCTAAGTCTTTGCATGGAATATGTGGAAAAGTGATTTGGAATTCTGATGATGGTGCAAGTACATAACATTTTAAACCACAAGGTCTCAGAGGCTTTTTTCATTGCCAGTCACCCCAATTAGCAATAGCTATATTCAGGAACTTTTAATAAGGTCCTGTATGCTCTACTTTGGCTGAAATAGGAGAGGTTTAGCTTAAAATGATGGGCTTTGCTCATTTGTACCTTTCTAAGAAGCACAGTGAACATATGAAACTGGTGACCTTCTCAAGGCTGCTCCTGTGTGATGGCTGAGAGACAGGTAGGGTAACTTGATGGTTTAAAAGTACCAGAAATATTAATGTATTTCATCTGATAATTAACTACTTCCTCATCTGAGAAGCAGAAGAGCTGCTTTCCTGTCATCATTCACATTGTCTTCTATTTGCTTGGAGGTTTCTCTTTCCTTCTCCCCACCCTGGTGGTTGCTGAGGACATGCTCACATTAAATAGAAAGCTCCACTCTTACAGCACTAGTCTCAGCCTATCCTTTTTCCCTTACAGAGCAAACTTTAGATTTCATGATCATGTTAACCCATACCACCCCTTTGAAGATGAGCACTGCTACCATAAGGAGGCAACCTCACTCTCCAAAAACATTGGGCAGGAGCAGAAAGCTTCCTGTGCCATGCAAATGGTAATACAAGAAGTGATGCTGGATATTCATGTAGTCTCTATCAGAAAGTGTTTATCAGGACCTGAGCTTTTACTAAGGACTCCATTATTTACTTTCTCTCCTTCCCACCTCCACTCCAAGTAAAATCCTTCAGATTTAGATGAGTCTTTCACCTGGGACTGTACCTTCTTTTAATATTTTACTTTAAAATACATCACTTACCTTTCTGATATGTTTATTTTTAAAATACTCCTGTATCTAAAAATTATGGTAACTCCTTCTACATCTGATAATAAATGCAGTATGTCCCTTACATAATACTTCCAGAGGCATGGAAAGCACAGCTATTTCCTATATCAATGCCCAGTTTGGCCCTAAGCAAGTGTGTATTCAGCTCATGAATGCTGACCTCGGTATAGGCTGCACCTTCATGAGCAATTAAACCTTTCTAGGTAAATATTTGGACATTTGAGGCCTGGGATTTTTCATAAGGTGTAGAACCTAACATGATAGACTGGCTGGTCTAATCCTATAAACTATTGCAAGTGAATGCCTATGTTTCATATACTCTCAAGTCTTCAATCACTGGCTCAGACTTCAGATCTTGACATGGTTTATTGCTACTATAAGTTTGTAGGTTATACATCTAGAAAAAAATTAAACAGAGCAATGTAAAAACTATTGTCTGCCACTGAAATGTATACTCCACTTATAAACCTCCCAAAAACAGGGGATCAGAAAAAAAGAGTAGACAATAGTAGTTTAGAATAGAATAGACTTAGGTTGGAAAAGACCTTTAAGAATATTGAGTCCAACTGCAAACCTTACACCACCAGGTCCCAGTAAATCATGTCCCTCTGTGCCACATCTACACACCTTTGTTTTCCCAGCAAATTGGTGATCTTTAGAGATTAAGACAAATTTGAATCACATGTCTGATAAGGAAACATCTGCTGATATAAACTGGCATAGCTGCTGGGTTGTTGCTACATGATCATTTTCTGTCACTGTAGAGGGTTTTGAAATTTTCACTGCTGTGGAGAATACATTTCTACTTTTTATATGATTTCCTTCTCTGTTGTTATAAGGACCCAGTGGTGTTCTAACAAATAAACAATGGGATGCTAGTTAGCATATATGGAATAGATATTTATAGGAAAGGGTCAGTTTTCTAAGTTAATGTGTCCTTTTGAAGAAGTTCACTTTTGCATTACTGCCATGTAGAAAGGCCAAGGTACTTTTAAAGTGTCAATGTCAAGATCAGAGACAATGATCCTGTGGGTGAAACCATTAACATGGACCTCTTGAGGAGGATTTATGGGAGACCTTCACATCTAGGAATCACAAGGACAGGAGAAAGTGCTGACTTTAAAGAACAAACAACTCCATGTGGTAGATTAGCACTGGGAGTTAGCAGATATGCAGATGATATCTTTGAAGTTTTAAAAAGATTTGTGTTCCACAAGCTGCAACCAATTTAATTGGTTTTCTAGAACCTTTGACACTATTCAGCCTGAGACAGTGTGAAATAGACCACTCTAGTAAAATATAGGAGCAGTCTTGCAAGAAGGAAGCGAGGTCAAAAGGACAAGTTGAAAGGAGATGGAAACAGTGTATTTCTAAGTTGAAAAAAAAGGAGAAAGGTTCAGAGGAGCTCAGTGATTTAATGCTTCAGGATAGTTCCCTAAAGTTTGTAAGCTTTTAGACAAGCACCAGTTCAGTAACAGTTGTTTAACTTCTCTTAGCCAAATAGTCCAATGAACAGATAGAATGGATTTTCAGGCAGGAAGTTGGTTAGGCTTTGTAGCATTTTAGATAGCTGTGTATTCTTTCCCACCCCCACCCTCTCTTTTTCTGGTTGGTGTTTTTTTTAATGTCTTGCCCACCTTAGAAGATAAGGATGTGGAGAAACTCCAGTTTCTGAAAGTGAAAAATGAGTTTACAATTGCTCTGGAAGACCTGCACCACAAATAAAGTTCTTTTGTGACTTGTGAACAAATCTTGACTCTGCTAAGATTACTTTCATTAATGTATGTGGAATTAGCCCTGCTAATCTAAGTGTTGGCTTTGTTTCATGTGGAACTGAAAAGTACTATACAAAAGCAAGGATTTACTCTTTATTACCTGTATGTTCTTCATGGTGAGTAGTATGTGAAACTATGTGGTCATGTCTCCTCTTTCTTTATATGAGCTGACTTTTACAAGCTTGCTCTTCTTGACTAGATAAATCTTACAGTTCAGCTTTCCCTTGCACAAACCATTGTTGAATGAGGGATATTAATGAATACTGCACCTTTTTGCTTTAGAACTGAAGAATTCTCTTGTTTGCTCAGTTTACATCCACATGCCATGGAATTTTTTTCTGCAGTTGATGGAGATTTAGTCTACAGAATTTAAGGTTTTTTTTTTTTCAAGGCTTCATAGACTAAAAGGTTGCTGAGAAAAGCTTTCCATAAATCAGGTAGATGTAACTGATGGGATATTGTCCAGGAAGTAAAGTGTTTTGAACAATAAGGAAAAAAGTTGTGAACTATACATTTTTATTCACTGATTTTTCAAGCCAGTCAACAGTATGAAGGAAATGTAAACATTAACTATTGTACTGGTGGCTCCAGCAGACAGAACTAGCTATTGTGTCTTTCTGTTGACACATAGCAGGGAAAAGTTTCTGGCTGGGGAACACAGACATAGTCCCTTCTCCATCTCCCCTTGGCCCTTCCCACCATGCTTAAAAACCTGGGAGTTTACACACAAATCCAATTTCTTGACATATTGTTGTCTACATTACCAAGGCAAACATTGCCAACAGTCCTGGGACATGTTGTGACTTGAAAAGCAGGACTGCTCAGTGCCTGTGAATATGTGATACAATGCTTAGAACCCCATGCAGCCATAAATGTGCTGAAAAATGACTTGTCTGCCAGAAAGGTAGCTGGACTGAATGGCAGCAAGTGCTGCAGCTAAAAACACTGTGTGTCTGTGTCTTCTGGACAGTACAGAAGTCAACCTCTTACAGACAACAAAAGCAATATGCAACAGAAAAGAATTTTTGATAAACCCATATCAGGTTTCTGTTAATAACATGATGAAGCTGGTGCTTTACTCTGAGGCAAAGGTGAGAAGTGTTTGTCTCATAGTCTGTTGAAACAAGTAGTGGGGTTTTTAACCCACTGGTTTTTGAGAAGCATCAGGTCTCAATCACAAAACATACTTGTTTGGATTACTAGTTCTGGTTTGCTGCCAATTTTGGGAAGATTTCTTTAGGCATACCTCACACTAGTATGAATGTGGGCTTTTTGAATATTTCCATCAACAACCAAAAAGTGTGTTACATAAGTCTAAACAAGTTGTAATAACTTTGATGTTAACCCACATAAGAGCTTCTCTACTCAGAAAGGTTTAGAAAACTAACACAAAGCAATTAGTGTGATATCCTGTCAAGGGTTGGGACTGGGCTGGCCAGATCCTCTCTGTTAACTCTTTTTCCTCCCCCAAGAGAAGAGAAAAGGAATAAGGAAGAGACACTTATGGAGTGGAAAAGAAAACAGAAACAGCTTTAATGAATTAATAATAAAATGAAATGTATACAAACCCAATATTGAACCCAACCCCTCATGATCTCTCAGCTCCATACCAAATAAAACATACATGGAATGGAATCCCTTGTTGGCCACCTCTCCTGTTTGCTCCTCCCCACAGGTGTGACCTCTTACAGCAGCCCCATGCTTTAGCACATGGTTTAGCAGTGACCTTGGTCTCCATAGGAGCAAGTTTAAGCAAGAGCCTTTCTGCTTACCAATCCTTGGTAGTAACTGTAAACATCAAATGTTATCACCACTAGGAGCAGACACTGTCTGTGAAAATATGCTATTGACTCCAGAAAGTGAGGTTACTTTTTAGAAGAGACTGAGCTGAAAAGTAAAATCACTGAACAGAATTAGTTCTGTTTTAACTCAAACCAGGCCATAAGCACAAATCAAGACTTTTAGCACCTGTGTTCTATTGCCTTCATTCAGGAATAAAGTGGCTTCAGCTGTTTTCAGCAACAACCTAAAAGTAAAGGTATACCTTTCCCTTCCAAGGATTGTAGGTAAGAAATGTACATGCCAGGCAAAGATTTTTATCTTTTGATAGGATGTCATTTTGGGAACTGCTGAAATAATCTGATTCTTATCTTGCAAGATGCAGTCTCTTTCAGGGTTCAATGTGATCAGTTTTGTTGAAAAGTTAAGTTTCATTCTGTCCACGTAACTGAGTGTGGTTCTGTGCTTACTGACTCCACTGAATACTGTAAGGATTACATAAAGATATTGATATTTAAAGTATGACAATGTTTTCAACCTTGGCAAAAGAGCAATTGCTGAAAAGTCTTTTGGAGGTCACAATGGTTACTGTGAAGAAAGAAATCTTGAATATGAAGCAGTTGCAATTTTTGAGTCAGGGATTTGAGAAAATCCTTGGGTTTCTTGAAATCATCTTTTCCTACCAATTGCCATTGTCTTTACTCCTCTTGCTCTCTCTTCCAGAGGTTTTTGGTTTTCTTGTTTTCCACTAAACATATTTGGGGTGAAGATATGTTCTGATAATTTGTTCAGTACGCTTCAGTTGTTTGGATGGCCCAATTAAGGATGAAATATGTGTTTATCTAGAAATGCTTGTTTGTAGAGGCAAAGGAAATTGTGTAATTTTTCATGTGTATATTCAATAGTTTGCTTCTTGTTTATGATACTGTTTTATATTTTAGCTTAGAAGTCTGAGGCTTCAGATCTGAGTGCTCAAAATTCTTTTTCTTGATGAAAAATTAACCTTTCTGACCTGTAAAAATGTTTGTAAACTGGAGTTATTTGCAAGATCATCTAAGAAAATCAGTTCAGTACAATTATAGGGAAGTGCTTATTATCATTTTCTTCCTTCCTTCTTACAATCACATCTGTGCTGTTGTACCATATTTTCTCATCTAGTATTTGCTAGTTAAGTAAAATCTCTCTTGAAAATTCTAGTCTTAAGTTTTTAATGAGGACTTCACTTTTTACCCTGAGATTTCTCAGGAAATCCTGCAGTTTTGCCATGTGTTGCCTCCATAATCCAAATCCAACAGTTTGGGTTGTTCTGTGGTATACTGTATGTACCTTTCAAGCCTGTACGTTTGTCCATTTGCTGCCTCTGGGAAAACAGCATTAAGGTCTTTAAAGATGTTAAGTCCTTTGAGATTTTATTGGTCTGGGTTTTATAAGGCAAGTCTTCTTACTTGGTCCTCCTTGTTAACAAGTTTAAGAGAAGATAAATCTGTGTTATAAAATGCATATAAAAATAACAATGTTGCAGACACCAACCAGAGGCAAAGATCAGTCACAGGTCTGCTTAATTACTGTCCTATTAACCAATTATCTTTGCATTATGGAGAAGCTTATTAAATCAGGACACTGCTTTCTACAGCCTCTGTTTCTGACTAGAATTAATAATATCAGTTCTTGACAATTAGGCTCAGGACAAGCAGAACTTGTTGCTACATGCCTAAATCCAAACTTGCAAATGTGATTTTCATGCTCAAAAAGGGGTGACACCTTCTTCAGCCACAGAATGAAAGAGAAACCATGCCCAGGGAGAAGGGCATTTTATATCTAGTACTTCTTCTTCTAGTAAGACTATCTCTAGCCAGCAAGAATACTGGGTTCCTTATAGTCACTGTGAACACATCCAAGCTCTGCTGAGTCAGAAATCTTGAACCACCATCAGGCTCTTCTGGAATGCATTAATATTATCATCCTTTACATTGTTCATGGTGGTCTCCTCCTCACTTAGAACTCTTATCCTTCTTGCCCTGTCCTTGAAGTTTCACTTGAAGCACTGAAATGGGGACAGACTGCCATGGGAAGGACAGCTTCCTAGATCTGAGCCAGCAGTGTTCCCTCTGCTATCTAGCAGGGCTTCAAGGAAAAGTAGTCAGCTAAAAAACTCCTATGAAAAGTGAAAATGATTACATTTATGCACAAAACCACATTAGGCTAACTTAGCAGAGCCCTTATTGTTCAACTGTGTGGAGTAGTTGTTTAGTGGTGAATCCCAAAAGTGGCTTGTTTTTAGCTGCAGGGCATAGGCTGCATGCAACCATTGGCCTTCCACCAACTTTGATCATTGCCTCATCAGACAATGTTAGTTCGGTGAGCTCTGTGCAGAACCTTAGCATGGTAAGATTTCTCAAAGCACCCATTTTGTAGCTAATCCATCATAATTATCACTTAATTTGACAGGAGCATGAGAGGTCAAAAGGTTTAATTACTGCTAGGTGGCTGGAGCATTGTATCATCATCAGATAAAGTGCTGCATAATTTGTTTGTTGAGTTTTACCTTGTAATATCTCTAACGGTGTGATACCTCTAACTAGTTTTCCATGTGTGTTTGCAAATTTCATTGTTAATAACCATCCTAATATGGTATTCATTAGCCAGTTAATTACATTGTCATTTAGAAACCCTTGCTTCCAATTAGCTTTAGTGACAACATCAGAGTAATTTTTCTGTGCTGCAATTTTTGTGCAACACTTTCCCATTTAAACTGCCTGCTGGTCTATCTTAATTAAATTTAATAACAGTAGTGGTAGTTTATAGGGGACTTTTTAACCTCATTTAATGTCAGACCATTTATATTAGCTTTGAAGTAGGCACTGAAAATGTTTGCATTAATCCCATTACTTTGAAAAGAAGCTAACTTCACTTGTTTCAGATGATTTTAATTAAGGTAAAATCCCCGTGAAAGGTCAAACTCCCAACCTGTGCAAATATGTAGGAACATTAGGGCTTTGTCTAAGTACATTGAAGACACAGTGGAAAAAATCAACAATAAAAATAGGAAGGAGACCATAACTGTTTTGTTATTCTTTTTCAATAGCAAGATAAAAGCAGAAAAAAAAGCTGTCTGTATCATTAGTAACTCAATACTGCCAGTCAGACAGAACTTCAGACTTCAAATAGGAATGATCTGCTGCAGTATTTTTTAACTTGGGAAGGCTCCACAGGACCTGAATAATACACTTAGCATTATGCAGCACCCTTGAAGTTGCACAGTGAGACTGGAATCATGGTTCTCATTAAAAATAATTATCTTTTTAGCCCACACGAATTTAAAGCCCTTCAGAGAATCTCTCCACAAGATTATAGAAAATCATACAAAAGTAAGATTGAAAGAGATGCTAGAGGTCAATTAGTCCATCCTCCTCCTCCAGCAAGCTGTCTAAACCAATACTATTTCTGAAGAAAAGTTTGTTAGACCTTAGAGTCCTACTTTAATAAGGATTTCACAGCTTCTTTGGTGGGATCCTAATGATAAGGTCAAATTGCTGTGATGAAGATTGCTGCAATACTGACTCTGTCTCTGTGAATTTGGAGATGATTGCAGACACCTTTATCCTGGACTATTTATTTGACTCTAGAGAGACAGTAAGCTCTGAAAGTAAGTCCTCTGAAAAATCCTGTGGCTCTCTATTGCCTAGAGCTCAGAGATGGTTTTGTATGCAGAGACTGGATGAAGGACAAATTGAAGGCATTTCAGTGACCTGACAAAGAAGGTAGCTGCCAGGATGGCATGCTGAAGCTGGGAGATGAACCAAGGCAGGGGAGGTAGAGGGAAGGATGCAATTTTGTTGTTGGAGGTGAGAGGGAAAAGCCAGGTGTAAGTACAACACAAACTCTAGATTTCCTCTTCAGGGCTGGCATCTTTAATTTTCCTTTGGATTTCCAGTTACTCCTTTTGCTCTGTGTTGTCAGAACCATTGCAATAGGACAACAGCATAGTTACATGTTGGTTTATTTGCTGCATTGCCAGCATATTTTCCTGCCTGCATACACTGGAATTCAATTACTATGTGTTTTCACTTCACTAAACCCAGTGTTATTAGCAGCTCTTTCCCTAACTGTGTATTACATCTCATGCTGGTCACTCAGAACATAAGGATGTCCCAAGACAGTAGGTAATGGACAAACCTAATGGATTAAATTGATGCCTGTTGTAGTTTGAACAGTTCCAGCTAGAATTATCTCAGATATTAACTTGACCCAGTGTATGAACAGAACTGCTATTATCATGAGTACCAGTGATATCTTCTGTCTTACTTCTATTATTAAAGCTATAATACAAACTTTAGTCCTTGTGAGAGTGATCAAGGAGAGATGTGCCCTCACTGAAGTCACTCAGATCCTTGGCTAGTGTTATCAGCCCAGCTGATTTCAATGCATCTGCAGAATCAAACACCATTCCCTAATGTCCTCCAAGAAACCAATATTATGGTAGGTTTGCACTGGCAAATGACACCCCTGGCACCTAATTAACACAAATTAATGTGTAATCTGTTCTTTTATGCTGTACAGCCCAGAATGGAAGCTAAGTGTTCAGACTGCCTTGCAGATGGCACGAGGCTGACACTGGTCATGATAATATGCCTCTGAAATCAGTGCAAGTAGCAAAGCTGCTTGTCAACTGCTGAACAGTTAGATGTATATCACTCCATCCAACTGATCACATTCATACTTTTTCCCCCCTTTTTCCTCCCACTCTTTCTTTGTTTTCTTTCCATTGATTTTAATGGGTTTGGGACAAATTCATTTCTGTAATGAAGAACTTAATATCACAGTATGAGAGCTTTGTCTCTTGCAAATCAAACATATGAGGTGTTCTACAGCCATCAGAAGAAAAAAACCCCTCACACACACTTACCAAAAAACCAGAAAACAACCCAAACCCTAAAACAAAACCCACAAAACCAAAAAACAACGAACAGAAAATAACCCCACACCACATAAACCACAAAACACTTTCTGATGATCTGAAGAAAATGGATTTACCTTTCTGATTTTTTCCTGAACTGAGTTGTTATTTTGCAACTGTTTCTGTTGGATTGCATTTTGTTGATACTCTGCCACTGTATGAAATTTGAGCAGTCATTAAGTGAATTCATAAGTCACTCTTTGTGGCTGACTTTTATTTTTTACAGGGTGAAAAAAATAGAATGCTTGAAATTCTTCTTTTCCAATCAATGCAGTGTAGCTTGTTTGCTTGCAGTCTGAAGGAAGATTCTGATATTATGGGAGAGAATTTTCATTTCTACAGAAAATGCACTGTATTCTAAAGATCTTAGATTAGTACCAATATTTTAATATTTTGTAAAGGTTACTACAATGACCACTAATGCAATCTCAAAAGAGAATTGAAACAGTTGAAGAAGATTTTTCTTGCAAGATTTTCCTGCCTATCAAATTTGACTCCCATGGTCCATAGACTTGCACTTCAAATCTACCATGTCCTTAAACCTCTTTTTGATTTGGCAATAATGGAGGTTTCAAAACTGGTTTGATGTCTTGATGAGAACTCATCCCTAAAAGGGAAAACCATTGAAAGAAGAACAATAGGCAAAAAAACAGATAACATTCATTGACTCAAACCAAGAGAAGTCCTAAATTTTGAGCCTTAGATCTTACTCTCCTTAATCTCACTCCTGGTAAACATGGGCATGGACCCTTGTTCCTTATTTGTGCTACAACAACTAATTCTCTTCAGTGATTTTGCTTTCCAGCTCAGTCTGTTCTAAGTAACTGCACTTTCTGAAGCTAAGAGCATGTTTTCACAGTGTCTGCTTCTAGAGGTGATAGCACTTAAATTTTATAGTTCCCACCAAGGACTGGCCTGCAGAAAGGTTCTTGCCTACCCTTGTTCCTATGGAGACCAAGGTCACTGCTAAATCTTGTGCCCCAAGTTGAGGGTGTAGTAAGAGGTGACACCTCTTAAATTCTACATTAGGACAGAATTTATCTTGCTATTAAGTGGAAAAAAAAGCCAATGAAGTACATATTGTATCATAATCCTGAACTGGGTCATTCTGTGGTCTATTGTGTATTCAGTATTTTAATAAGCTCCTTTCTAATTGCATAGCTGCTTTCAGTTAGTTCTCTCCATTCCAAGAGAGGACCTGCCCTGTGTTTGCTTAAAGCTCTGAAATATTTCAGTGTTTTGCCCCCAAAGGGGTCTGGATTTTAAGACAACCTTCAAAAACCAACAGCAATCTAAGGTAATACTGAATTAAGGTAATACTTCAGATACTGAAGATAACAGATTGTGGAAGTCTCTGAGTCTCTTTTGTGCCCTTTGAAAATTAAGACTACCAGAGAGGGAGCTTTTTCCCTGAGGCATTTCCCTAATGTTTTCCAAATGTTGCTTCATCAGAGCCAAATGGTCAGAGCTGCTTATGAATCCTATTACAGATGCACAGATTTTTTTTGTTGTTTGTTCATTTCCAACATCTTTAGCTGCATTCCTGAAGTTGTAACTGAGATAAACATGTTTAAAGCTGTGCCTATAGACTTCTCCACAGCTAAAGCTGAACCAATTTTCATTCAAGATGCATTAGGAAAAAAATATTCCCAGGTGTTCCCAGTTCTGCTTGCTTTGTGTTATAAATGGTTAATCTGGTTCATGCGAAATGTTCCTTAACTGGTAAACAAACATGCCTTCTGCATACCCTTCTACAAAATTCAGCAGACATTTACAAGAGACATTTTAGTAGAATTTCTTACTTTTATCTCTCTTTTTTGTAGG
The DNA here is from genome assembly GCA_013399015.1 of Galbula dea. Classification (NCBI taxonomy): domain Eukaryota; kingdom Metazoa; phylum Chordata; class Aves; order Piciformes; family Galbulidae; genus Galbula; species Galbula dea. Next base: position 614,651 of record VWZX01001131.1, on the reverse strand, counting down.
CTACTTTTGCACCCCAAGCCCAGAAATTGCTGTTCTAAAAGTAAATGCTCTTGCCTCTGTGCACAGTTTGGGGCACAGACATTTTGTTCTGATTTAAACTGCAGAGCAGCCCAAACTAAGCAAAATGTGTCTCTTCTTACAATTTTATTAGTCCCTTTCATTCATCTCTCCCTATCATTACTGCAAAGCCCTCTGGAGAGGGTGAAGCAAGCTCCACTCCAGGTGTCTCAGAGGTAAAGAGCTTTCCTTTCCTTTTTGGCCTCAGGCACTGATCTTAAACAAGGCTACTATTGCAAGACAATGGCAGAGATTGATACCAAACATAAAAGTTCCCAGAGGGACTACTAAATCAGTGGTGACCTGATTTTAACAGCATATCACATTTCCATGAATTGCAAGCAAGTAAACAAACTTTGACAAATGCCCTGCATAAATGGACTTTGAAATACAGAAGACCAATAAAGAGTCAGAAAGGATGCAGTGGCTCAATTCAGAGGAGGGGGGGAACCAAAGAACATTTTGTAGAACAACATTTTACTGAGTTAGAAGCTTTGTGCATGACTAATGTGCCATTTCTTATCTTGGACAGCTCTGCTATAGAATGCTAATGGGAAACCTTTTTAAAAACCTTAGTGTCATCCCTTGTTGGAATCAGCTGGGGAAAAAGGGTGCTTCAAAATCGTCTAAGTAACCTGAAAGAAAGGAATTTTGTCTTGAATTTAGTCCTCTTTTAGGTGAGACATGTTCTTCACAGGAGGCTGATGAGGCACTGGAACAGGTTGCCCAGAGAATTTGTGGATGCCCCAGTCCCTGGAAGCGTCCGAGGCCAGGTGGGATAAGCAACCTGGGCTAGTGGCAGATGTCCCTGCCCACGGCAGGGGGTTTGGAACCAGATGATCTTTAAGTTCCCTTCCAACCCAAACCATTCTGTGATCCTACGTGCCAACAGCTGCTAAACTTAAGATACTCCACATGACTTCTTTGCAGATCCTTCATCATAAGTACAGGAGAGAAACAGGAGTGCCTCGTCTAACAAGTTATATTTGGAATAGCAATGTGAACTTCAAAACAAGAAACTTCAAGAACTGACAGTGGGGCAGTACTATGTAAGTACCTTGTTCCTTTGAGAAGAATTAGTAGTTAGAGTTCACTGTTGTTGGTGATGTGCCTAAATGTGTCTGATGTCCTAAGTGGGAAGTAACCAACACATCATTTTCTGGGTTATACTTTATCCCTTTTAAGTAAATCCTACCTTGTTTAGACAGCTACTTACTCCTTAGAGAGCAATCTGTGTGGCACTCACTCCTGACAGCGTGGTCAGCCCTGGAGTGAGTGTTTTGTCTCAGTGAAAGCCCAATAGAGAGAGATTGTTACATGTTGAGAGAGTGCTTATAGTTCTACAGAGCCTCTAGCAGTGCATCTGGGTGTGCTTGTCCTTGGATACGCAGCTCGCTACGCACGTCTGCTGTAGCTAATGTGCAGTTGTTATTGTGCTCTGGACATGCACAGTCTCTGCTCAGTGCATGTGTGATGTTTTGTTGTGAGCAGACTATGTATCTACTTTATGTTGCAGAAGAATTGCTCCATGCCTGAGAGCAGAGATGGTATCTGCTTCTCCACCCGTGCACACGTGTCTGCTTGCTCAGGTATCCTATAGACCATTAGCTTTACAGCAGCACTTGCTGTTTCTCAGACCCGATTGGGGCATAGAACTGCTACCATAGTTGTTAGAAAGGATCTCATACTTCAAAACTGGTGTCTTGCTCATAGCATAGGGTTTTTTTTACTTTGTTCCCAAATTCCAGTTCTTGAGTCTGTTCTTACAGCATTCATTGTAAACTAGTGCTTGTAAAAGCTTTAAAAGTTTTGAATCTTATGCAATAGCTGGAATCTTGTGAGTATATACTCAGTGGCTCTTAGTTCCTCAAAGGATATCTAATGTTTATGGGATTTCATTTTTACCCAGCTGCAGCCTGTGAATATTCAGTGTAATATTCCATTCTCAGCACATTTAATATTTGGCAGCTTCTTTTCTGACCTCTCCTCTTTTCAGGTAGGAGTGTTGTGATGACAATGAGTTTCTCTGGATCTGGTTCAGTTTACAAGGGGTCCCTTGGCAGGCAGCTGAGGTCCTGTCTTCCAGTAATTATTGTACCTGGTGATGTGGCAAAGGTGTGAATGTCTGCTTTGTATCTTCTATCACAGTAGAAACTCTGCCTCCCGTTGCAGATGCTGCAGGTATATAAAGTAGGAATACTTATTTGGTCAGGCTGAGTGACCTCGGTTATTACAGTACACTGGTTTTGGGTGGCCCCAGCTTTGGAGAAGAGGTTGTGATGTATTTGCTGCTTGTTTCACTGGCTCTTTTTTGCAGCTCTGCCTGGGCTTGACCAACTTGCATTGTATGAGTCCTTTGCTTGGGCAGGCTGACTGACAGACAGGGGTGTCTGCTTCTAAACTCAGTCTGCTCTCCTGGAGACTCTTTCATTGAAATTATAGATGCTACTTAGTGAGACCTTTGGGAGAGAATAGAGGCTTCCTGATTACTTTTCTCTTCCACCTTGTATTTCAAATGAAATCTGGTACTTCAATATTCAAGCCTTGCTGGCCAGCTATAATTGGTATTCTGGACATCAGCATTACTGTGTTTTAAATGATGGCCTTGACTTGTTTTTCTGAGTTTTCTTATTGGCAATAGCATTTGCTGGTTAGCCTCAAAAGGAGTCTAATTTTTCCATCTAATTATTGAGTCTAATATTGCTGCTTTATCAGTGTTCCTGCAATTGCACGTCAGATGCAATCAACTGCCTGTTGTGTATATGCCCTGGCTGCAAGAATGGCAGCCAGCTTTTGTAGCCTGTGTGCCTGTGAACTGAGTATCTTTGCAAGAATTAGTCATACCATGAACAACCTTCCCATCAGTACCATTGCTTCATAACATGAACTGCTGTTTTCTTTCCTTGAGATTGCTGTGGTAACGAGTCCCAGAGCTGCTGTTTCCCATAACTCTTACATCATTGCCTTTCAGCTGCATATTTGTCTTCCTATGAGACATGATGTTTCTGTAGAGTATTTCCTGGCCCTTGACACATGCATCCTCAGTTTGCTTCCCTCTTTTTATGCTGGATCTCTTCTAGCTTTAGCCTGAATGCACGTTCTGTCTCGGTGGTCCTCACTGGGAAAAAGAGAAGGTGCACCACAAATTACATTTAAATGAGCCCAGGGACAGAAGTTAAATGCTATGAGAATGTCAGTAATGGGTTTAGCCACATGCTCATCCTTTTTCATCCTGCTGGGATTCTGTCTACTGCTGAAGCACGAGGAAGAGGGGCTAGGGAAATTCCAGCTGTCATCAAAACATACTTCCCTCCTGACATAGTTAGTAGCAGTCTACCAGGTGGTATGCAGCGCGTTGAGTAGCTTAATTCTTAAGAGTTCAGCTGAGGCTATCTTGATTACATAGTAAGTCCATCTTCAGAACTTCTAACCTAGGATTGGTGCAGTTCTGGCTGCATGGCACACAGAAGTGATCCAGCATATACTCATCCTGACAATTCAGATTTCTTTAAAAGCAGTAGCTTCAACAGCTTAATGTTGTACTAGCATGCTCCGTGTCAGATGAAGTGCTGCTTATTCTCACAAATTTGGCACTTTGGTGTCTACTCTGGCTAATCTGCCAAAAATACCATGGCCTGATCCAGATCAACTTAGTACTGAGAAGTGATCACACACAGCTCTGGAGTTATTGGCTCTGGCAGTGTCAAATACGTAAGTGCTCTTGAGCTTTTAGCAGAGCTCATGATGCAGGTGTTGCTATTCAGTTTGCCTGAGCCATGGCTAATGCCATGTAGTGAACCTGGAGAACCATAAAAGCCTTGGAGGCCACAGAAATAGCATTTTTCTTCTTCAATGTCAGCCAGCAAACTGTTTTAGCTCTGGCCTCTGTGGGAAGTGGTTCCCACTTGTTCCTTCCTGTGTCTGTAGCATTAAATATTTCCAGTGTTTGAAGATCAGGAGTCCACTCAAAGTCATGAGAACGCTCCCCTCTTGCTATGGTTTTTCCCTCCAATGCTTACAAACGTGTGAGGAGGAGGCCAAAGTTAGGAAGAGATTCTCACACAGTCCAGAGGTGCAGCATAGGGTGAAAAGTATCTCCAGATGAGATAGAGGAGGTAACATTGCTTAGGTGTCTCCATTTTTCATCCCCACATTACAAAGTTCCATTTTGACTTGCTGCATGCTGCTGGATCTGTTACTAAAAAAAACCCTGTATTTTCCTGGGGTAAATGTCCCCTGACTATATCCTTTGAGAAAAAGGGGTGGTTTTTCTCTGATAAATTGCCAGCTTTGCTAGGGCTAACTCTCAGAGTAGCAGAGTATTCTGAGAAAACATTTAAAAAGAGAAAAAGAACAAACCCAAACCCTACAACCTACTCTGTGTTCAGAATTCCAGTTTGCATGAGCTAGCAGTCATTTTCAGATGTTAGTGACAGTAGCTGTAATCTGAGTGCCACTGCACAATGAAAATTTAGGCACTGTCCCTTCTCTGCCTGCTCCTTGGTTTATCAGGCACCAGTGTGTTGGGAAGAGGTATTTGAATCTGCAGGGTATAGCCACCCTGTTCTGTTAATCTTACCAAACCCCTAGTTCAGGCTATGCATTGATAAGGATTATCTTTTTGCACCCCTTCTTATAGTTTCTTGTGGGCATTCAAACTGATATGGACTATTCCCTAAGCTGAGATAGCTATTTCCTTTCTCTTGTGCACTTCAAATGCAGTGGGGCAATATCAGAGCAGTTGTGCTGGGTGAATCCCACTGACTGTAGGAGAAACATAGTGACCAAAGGTCACTATTGAAAAGCTGCCTTAGGTACCAGCTGGGTGTTCAGCTGAGCTCTAACAATTCCATGTCCCTTTTCTCTAGGTACTCCAGGGATTGAATGGCTCTCTAGGTACAAAGCTCAGAGATTCAGAAAGCATGGCCTTTGAGTTTGAAAGCTGCTTTTGCAGTAAGAGAGCAGTTGTATGAGCAGTGGATACGATTCATCTCATTTTATTTGGGATTGAACCTGTTTCAAGCTCCTTCCAGCTTTTTCTTTACCTTCAGTTTGAATTCACAGTAGCTCTGTCCACTGTGAAGCATGGGGAATTTCTGTGTTGGATCTACCAATACAAACTGTTTATCAGGCCTGGCCAACAGTCAAGGTGGGGAGTAACAAGTGGTGTAGAAGTGATTCAACTAAAGAGACTAAAATGAGGAAAGTTTCATTTCTTCACTCACTTGCTATTGTGCTTTTTGGGTCAGGGAGGACTCTCAGACAGTCCCCAGCTCTTGATATTCCCCAATCCTCTGTCTTGTATGAGGATGTCACTCTCTTTTAATGATCACATCACTTAACAACCTCCTGGAGAGCTCCAGGGGACAATTTGGAGTACATGGATTATAGCACACTAAAGCATGTCTGTCCTATTAAGATGCCTGTCTTGGGTGACAGGCAAAATCACAAGGCATGAGAAAAAACATTGGTCAGAAGGGCTCTGCTCAAGCAACTTGTGTCACTGCAGGCTTTGTGCAGCTGATCTTTTCTCACTGCCCTCTGCCTCTTGGCTATTCAGAGAATTAAACAGTACACAGTGGGACAGTGCAGAGGTACTCTGTATCTTCCTGCACTGAAACACCACCTTACTGGTAGTCACATTTTCAAATGGAGTCCTCTCTCCAGTTTTCTAATTGTGAGAAAAATGCCAAAAAGTGTCAGGGTTGATGCAGCCTTCAAAGGTACCAGATAAAAGTGGGATTAACTGACACTGGTGCTGGAGTCTTCAGGCTGGGTCATGCAGCAGAAGGAATTCTGGAGGTCTTCTCTAGCTGACTGAAAAGATAACAAAAGGTGGCCTCGACCTCAGTGACTCCTAAATTTTGCCCCATGTATGGTGCCTTATTTTATCTGGAACACTGCAGCAGCACAGCTACAGACTCTATTCTCTGTGGAACACAGAGGAGTAAATCTTCTTGCTAAGCAGAGCCATATCAACAGAACCTGCCTGGGAACTGAAGTGTGTGTTCAACTGAATCAAAAAGAAGATATGGTAAAGGAGCTTTTCATAACAAAATCCTTTTCCAAATACTACCTATTTGTGGCATTTGGGCCAATTTTTACAAAGTACAGTAGTGTTGTGTTTTGATTAGTGTTTAGATCATTTAATTGCAACATATCTGTGAGAAATGGCAACTCCTGGGGAGAAGTTTTGGAGAGAAACACCTTATAATGGGTTAATAAAGATGTTACCAAATTCAGTACTAGAGAGGAATGCTTAGAATCTACACTTTCTGAGCATGTCACATCATAAGGTCTTTGTTCTTTCTCAGTATTAACCTCATGTTTTTTTCTTTTATCAGCTTTCTCATAGTTGCTTTCAGGAATCTCTGTGACTATTTTCTATTCAACCTGCATTTGTATTATTTACAGATACCTCTGTATTATTCCCAAGAAGTTTTTCCTGTTGACTTCTTGATTTGTTGTGGTTTATATTTCTCTTTCATGGGTGGCTATAGGTTTTCCTGAAGTGACATTCCAATTTTAACATTGCAATATAATGTCAGTGCTAAAATGCTCAGAATCAAGAAATGGCCTGTGGTAATTTAAGCCTCAGAAAATGAAGAGGAGGCTGTTATAAAAGAAGCAGCTCCTCTGAGGTCAGGCAGGACTCAACACTGCATGAGCTTGTTTCTGCCCCTTCCCTCACCCTGAGCAGCCCGTGATTTCTGAGGGGCCATGTGTGCTCTTTCCAATGACTTGGTCTGCTTGCCCAGTGAAAGAGAGTTCAGTGGGGACAAGGGGAGAGCAACCTAAGAGTCTTCTACCTAGAAGATTTCTGAAAAGATTAATTACTCTGAGAAAGAGTCCAGTAATGAGAAATGATGTTGCTTTTGTTGTAGGCCCTTGGGTCCTGGATGGTCATTCCCATTTTCCAGGGCTAATCTCTAAAGTAAATAGTTTTCTTTTTGTTGACTGTCAGCAGTGTGTCACTGTGCAGTGACCTGGATGTGCAAGTGCTGTGGACTAGAGATCTTGTGCCCTCTGCTAAATCTGTATAGGACATATCTCCTACTCCCCAGTGCCCCCTGCCATCAGTTCCTTTCAGTCTGAAGGGAAGGAGATTAAGCAATTTGTCACTGCTCATTGAGAAGAGGCATTTGCTGCTTGATGACCAAGTTCTTCCTTGCTGGCCTTTCTCTTCTTCCTTCTGAACCTCTTCTTTATTTCAGCAAGGATGCTTTACTGCCTTTTTTGTTGTTGTTGTCTTTTTCTTTTCTCTGCTTAACTCCTCCTTTCTTTGCAGTTAAGGCTTTACAAGTGTCTGCATGCATACAGACACAGAATTTAAGTAAACTAAAATCTGCTTCCAATAGACATCTACAGACCTTGCCATTTGCCCATTTTTCCTCTATGACCTCATAGTTTTACATAGTCTGTAGCCAGTCCCTGACTAACTAGGGTGATTTTGACACCAAAGCAGCATGCACATACTCTTCCTGGTGTTTTTTTGTCTTTAGTTGCATGTATTTGTTGTTTCCTTCCTAGGAGATATGAGAGCACCTTCCAAGGCACTGCTTGCTTGAAAATTACTGATGTCCATGAATGATGGATGAGTAGCTATTTGCTGTGCAGCTTCCACAAATAATGATGAGACTGCTTAAATTAAGAATCTTGGATTTTATTGGAAAACTTGCTTTGGTCACATGAGAACTTTCCCTTGGTGACAAATGTGCATATATATATCTATAGACAGCCCTTAATATGTGCCCTGAAAGACTGAAAAGACTGTGAAGGAGGGAGCTGAGCCTGCCCAGAAGTTTGGTCCTTAGTAACCCATGGAAGTCATTGTATGTTCCTCTGTGATGAGATGAGTGACTGCAGTTTGGCTCTGGGAAGAAAGCCAGGTGCACAGCCTCTGTTCTGTGTGCAGTTACACAACTATTTCTTTTTCAGTGGTTGCCCCATGACTGTTCTTCATGAATAAAAGGGTGCAATGAAGAGATTCTCACTGTGACAAACCCTGCAGTATTTCAGCAGTGCTTCCACAGCTGATGGCTGAAGGCAGTTGGAGGGAACCAAACTGTAGGTATATCAGCCTAATAATGTGGATTGTAATGCAGCACTGACACTTTCCATCCCTGGTCCTTTCAGGGACTTTATTTCTTTCTCTTGGAATGATCCAAAAAGGGTATCAGTGGGTGAGTGCTCACAGAGCTCTTTCTGACCTCGGGTGTCACAGTGACCCATTCCTTCCTCCCTAAGGCAGCTGGCCAGGAAGCATATCACTTTATCCCAGCTGAAAGGAAAAGCCAGGGATGTTTCCAAACTAAATACAGGCCTAGCACTCTCTGGGGCACATAAGGAAGCTGGCTTTTGGCCACATGCATTCCTGGCTTTACATGAGCTTCTGAAATCTTGTGCACACACCTCTGAAAGACTTAACTTCTCATCTTGTAATGAAGTGTTTCTAAAGCAGTCAGGTACTGCAGGAAACAAAGCCCAGCCCTCAGATATTGTAACCTGAGTACATGATAAGAAAATGAGCAGATACAAAACCAAAAGTAGCATCCAGCTGAGCTTGAGAGTTTGGGATAAGTACAAAGGGACTAACCACAGCACAGGGGCAATGAGTCTCTGTTAGGTGTTGTGTGCATGGGAAGGCATCACTAAGTCTTAAGCAGAGATTTGAAATAACTTTGTAGATTTCCTTTACAGGAAGCTTTTCAATTGCAAAAGGAATGTGATAAAAGAGGAAGGAGTGGTATTGGAGAGCAGCTGGACAGCCATCTCTTATCTTCTTGGTCAGCTGCAAGCAAGTACTGACCAGTGTGTGCATTGAGAGAAGGTAATAGCTGGGTACAGAGCTTGTTTGATGCATTAGGAGAAGAAAGAGGTAGATGAAGGATGCAGAGTACAGGAAGATACAAAAGGTGGTAAGTCAGCAACAATCTTTACCACAGTGTTAAATGGTTTTGCAGGGAGACAAAGTAGATTTGTTGAAATCAGAAGCAGGAAGCTTCAGTTGTGGATGTGTGAAACAAGGAAAACCTGAACCAGAGCTTCACCAAAGAAGAAGGGGCTGGAATTTTAAGGCAATACACAGGAAGAATGAAGAGGGTTTGTGTCAAGCAGGTTGCCTCTTCTCTTGCCAGCTGTGTGTGTTGAAGAGAATGCTGCTTTTTGCCATTCACAGGTTACTCCTCTTACAAAATTACTGAAGAGTTCTATTCCTGTCATTATTTAGAAATGGTTATAATTAAGCTAACCTAATTATTTCAGTTCCCTCTGTTTTGGTTCCTCTTATTGTTGAAATTAGTTCCTCTACTAGAACCTGCAAGCTTTTGCAACTCTTCTTTCACACTTCATTCCCAATGTAACCATTGTGTCAGCATAAAAGTCCTCTCAGCATGCACAATATTTTTCTATAGTTCTGTCTGAGGCCATATAAGCTGAAATCCTGTGTGAAGATTTTTGTTCAGGAACCTAAAACTTGAAGACTACCTAAACTGTCTTCCTCAATTTTTATCCTCTTGTTTATTTCACTGCTAAAAGTAAAAGCTCACACAACTCTTTTGGGGTTGTTGGTTTGGATTTTTTGTTTAACCCCAACCTAGCTCACACTTCTCTTCATAAAAAATACCTCATTTCATGTCAGTGAGCCTGATCTGAGGAAAGCTAAAGCCTTGATAATACCAAACTCACTTCAAAAATCCTAAAAGTTGGTATAGTACTAATACTAATAATCACTAATGCTTGTAGTGAGCCATAATAATTTTGGTAAGGGACACTCTCTGAGAAAATGAAACAAAAGTAAAAATCAGAATCTGTTATGTTCCTACAGCTAACATCCAGGTTTACTGGGGGAAAAAAGTTTTCTCTGGAACCATGAAAAGTTGCTTGAACTCTGAAGTATTGACTCCCTGTTTTACCATACTGCACAGAAGAGATGTTTCCCAGCACAGCAGATGACACTGGGGATTTTAGCAGAAATTGTAGTTGTGTTGGATTCATCCTTATTATCTGTAACCTGCAATGAAAGAAAGAACCTCCCTGGTTTGAAAGCCCAAGGGAGGTGATAGGATGTGCCATGCCAGAGGGAGATGATTAACCAGGTGAACTGTAAGCACTTGGAGCCAGTTGCCTTTCCTGGAGGACATCAGTGCTGAGAGGAGTCAGCACCCAGGATGTGCTGGGGAAGAAAGGTATGATGCCTTTGGCTTTTGTTTGGTTTAGCAGTTTGTTTCCTTAACAAGAAAAGAAGTCACCTTTGAGTCAGGAACAAACAAAGAGAGACTTTGTATTGCTTTTCATTCTCAGACAGAAACGAAATTCTCCAGGTTGTCCTGATGTTTTTGTTGGTGAAAACCCAGAGACTACAGGGACAAAGGGAGTAACCTGGGGAAGGTACAAAAGAGTGCAAGAAAGCCTTGCTCCTCTCTTGCTGCAGGGCCTGAGCCTGAGGATCCAAATCAGGATAGTATGACACTGTTCATAACAAGGTTCACTAGGGCTGACCCCTGGGGCCATGGAAGTGAAGGTAATGTACAAGGGCACACCTTCAAGCCGTGGTCTGAAGTTTCTCTTTTTGTCTTTGTGAGACAATACAAGTCTGGGGAAGATGAATAAAGTTGAGGCTGTGATTCTGCAGTCACTCTGCACTGACACAAGCACAGGCTACTGCCAAAGAGACAGAGGAACACATTTTGACAATGGTCTGCCCTAATATCTGTTCAGGGTAATCAGGGAGTTATGCCCTCAGTTAATTCAGGCTTACTTGTTGAGAGAAAATAAGGTGTTACTCTGGGTTGCATGTAAAAAGAAGCAAAAGACACAAAGGTAATGATTTAGAAAGTCCCTAAGTACACAGGTAAGATTTCTTTGCTAGGTTTAATTTCTTCAAAGCCACAAAGGTGTTTGAGGCAACCTTATCTTACCTGCTACACCCAATTTTTGCACAAATTTGATGATGAACATCAGCCATCACAACAGCAAAAAAGAGGGAGGAAAAATGATACAAGCACCAAAAGGGAAGTAGTTCTAAGTAAAAGGCTGAAAGCTTGGGGGGCATTTAATTCTACAGGGTGATACCTGCCCTAACATAAAACCTTCTTAGGGCTTCTCTTCTTGTGATAGAGCTTGAAATAGCAGAACAGTATCATTAGGCACACCACCATAAATGTAAGATAAATACATCCCTACAAAGGTTAACTGGCAGAGAGATAACCAATTAAGGAAATAAGCAATGATAGTATTTTTTAATCTTTGTTAGATAGGTTTGGATTTGGTAGGGATTCAATAGGAAACATCTGAGCATAATCTTTCCTTAAGTGCATAGCAACCCTTGATACATTCTGTGCCTTGAGTGAGAGAAGATTTCCTGTCATCATTACTGCAATGCTTCTCTTGACAGAGTGGCTGCAGCTCTTGTTCCTCTACAGCAGGTGCAATGTGTGCAACAACAGCAGCCAGCAGCACTGTAACATCAATGTGTCCAGAATCATGCTTAAACTTAATTACCTAAAAAAGTTATTCTATAAAAGAAGGGAAAAGGATTTGCTATTGCTTTCCTTAGCTAGACCAAATTGCAGTAATAATTCTGAAAGTTCCTTTACCTTTGATTTAAGGATGAAAGAAAGACCTGGACAGTCACTAAATCAGCTGTCCAATGGCAGGAGCTTGGTACTCCAGCAGAGATTCAGTGTTCTAATTAAAAAGTCTCAAGCTATTAGAATTTTCCATTAAGAAAACAGAATGTTTGTTTGCCTACAATTATGATGTTATCTTGAGTCATGTACCATAGACTTGTGGAAATTAATTGAGAGGGGAATTTAAAATGTGCTCTTTCATGCTGTTCTTATTTTGGGAACATGGGGAAAAGAAGAGCATGGACCCTTCAAAGGTCCTAAAATCTGTTTCAAGTGCTTTTATATTATATCCTACTGCCTGCTCCTTCTTTCCCCCACCAGAAAAAAATAAAAGCACTAGATTTCTTCTGTTCCTTAAGACATGCAATCCTGTAGGAGCTATAAAAAACCTCCACTAACACTACAAATTCTTCACATTTTCTGGGTGGAAATGTTTGTACCACTGCCTGTATTTCCTCTGAGCAGCCTATTGCAGGTTGGTTTCCAGTTCAAAAGAAGTTCTTCCATTTGTAAGCACCATTTCTTTTGTTCCTCTCTAAATATTTATTAGAGGTCATATTTCTAAATGATGTAGGCAAATCTCCACAAAAAAAGGGATCCTATCAGGAGTCGAAGTCATGTATAAATATAATATATATATTTGTAAGATATTTGGCCAGGCAGTAATTGGTACATGGTGACATGGCAATAGTGAATACTGAGATTCAGTAAATGAGGCTGTGAGAAGGTATTTTCACTCCTTTGTGAGCAAAGCTCCCTTTCTTAATTAAAAGACAGCCTTTTGTAAAGAGGGATGGAAGCCACCCAGGTTAGACTCTTCTTCTCAATTGCCTTCCAGACAAGCCTTTTCTCCCTACTGAGAGCCCAACCTCCTGATTTTGGCATCATGATTAAGTCTCCAAACCTGGAATGCACCAGAATAAACAGACACTGAGGTCTGTAAACCTCTGTATGTTGAAACTAATTCTGAATATAAACTCTCCTGAAGCAGACATTGTAATTTACAGATTTTGTAAAGCTTATTTCACACTCTGTAGTTCACTTCACCTGAAATCACCTTTTTCACATCTCCTGTGTGGTCCTTATTCACAGAAGACTGTTACAGAATAAGGCTGTATCTGAGTGACAGAACCTGGGCATGGGCCCATGCTCACACTTAAGTGCACATCCAGTCACAGCCCAACTTCTATCAACCCAGAGAATGTGGATTTACAGTTTAGATTCTGATGCAGGATTTTTTGGCCAGTTTATGTTTAGAGAGTAAATTTGCTAATATTTTTAGTCTGGAATAACTTGATCTGTATTTGTAACTTCTCAGAGGAAATAGTAAATATCTTTGTCTTTAAATGTGGAGCTATTAGACTGCTAATGTTTCCCTGCACAAAAAGAAAAAGCCTTTTATCCTCTCTGATTTTCTATTTGGAAGGAAGACTCTCCACTTGCCTGCCACTGAATTATCATGGAGCTCATTACCTCCAATGAGATAAGCACTGGCATGGAATAATTAAACTTACTTCCTGCTGGCAAGTGAGAAATCTTTCCACCACACTCCTTTTGATTTGACCTTTGGCTAACTACATTTCTCTTTGCTGCATGGATGGTGTTTCATCCCCTGGATCCAGTGTGTTGCTTTCCCCTGGATAAGGCAGTGATTTCTACAGCTTTGTTTTCAAAACCATGTATGCAAGAAAGAAAATGTGATCTTTTATACTCAACATGAAGCCAAAATTTTGCCTGTGCAAATCCTTGTTAGGTGGCTATAAAATCTGATATTGGTGCCTATGTTAGTTAATTTCTGTAATGGAATTTCATTATTAATACCTTCTAATGAAGTTACATTGCCTTGTTTAAACACAGTGTAGTGTTTAATCATATAAGAACCTGAATCAAATCTTTCTGGGGTAACCCACCATGTAAAGAGAGCTCTTGGGAGGTTTCACAGAGACTCAGGAGTTAATTCATAGCAAAATGAAGAGGAGTAATGCTTCTGTTAAAAGTTGGGGTTTTTTTCCTTAGTTACTAGTAAAAAATCCAAGATCATAAAAAAAATAAATAAAAAGGCTGCCTGTCAAAGTGAAATGTAGTCTAGCTATGACATGAGTTTCATTTAGTGGTAGCCAGTCATTGCCTGTGGGTAACTGGCATTTTCCTACAGCAATTTTTCCTTCTTTTATTTTTAGCTCATTTGAATGGTTATGAATATGGGCACCTTGCATGTGTGAGAAACACTGCATGAGAACCAACAGCACACACTTACTCACAACATCCTCCTAACATTGTCCAGTTGGGTTTGGTCAGAAGGAAAATGAGGAGGAACCCCATTTCACAGCCTGCTGGAAGCCAGTCTCTTTGGACCTCTGTTTCTTTTCTCCTGCTCTGTTTTTTGCAGCTAGCTAAAACTAATTCCAAAAGCTATTAGTAAAAACAGCCTTAGTGTATTATTTCCCTATCCCTAGGCAAGTAATGTTCCTTTCCTTGATTTGTCATTCTGACCCTGTTTTTCTTGCCAGTGGAGAAACTTGCCTGACAGGGAAAAGAGAGGAGAACATGTGGGTTGGAGTCTCTCAGTGACCTGCCCAGTCCTGTGGACATCAGCTCCCCCAGCACTGACGGGAACACTGCACTGCTTGAAATTCTCCACTCCCAGCTGAAAAGGACTTGTTTGCTGCTCAGTTTGTGAAAGAAAGATACTGGCTTCTTTCCCCTCTGGAGGATGGATGGATGGAGGTAGGTCCCTGAGGAAAATCCTACTTCTCCATGCCAGTTTTGCCTCCTCATGCCCCATGGCATTTACCTGGGGAACATGAGGTACCACGCAGACCCTGCTTGGACCTACCAACTTCAGCTCACATGTACCCCAGAGGCAGCTTGCACAAAACAAAGCTGCCTGCATCCTTTCTGGCCTCTACTTCCAGTGTCATTGACAAGAATGTGCTCACCAGCCAAGGGTCACCTCCATGTCAG